>JAEVFN010000064.1:0-600000 GCA_030449075.1 Murraya paniculata
GGAAAAGCTCTGATAGATAAAGCATGGTTCAATATTTGGATGAGTAGATTGGGAAAAAGGAGGAACTGAAGGAGTCACCATTACTATGACTGGAAATGAGAGATTAGAGGAGATATGGACAATTTCTTTGGAGGCTGGTGGTCTGGTGAGGAGATCAGGGATGAGGTTTGTATCCCCTTTTATATGCTGGACTGTGAAGTCATATCGGGAGAACCAAGTCTTTAAACTGAGGAGTCTTTTGTCTGGGAGTGTTTTTTGTTTGAAGTCAAGGATTTTTGGAAAAGCCAAATTATCAAGTCGGACAAGAAAGTTATGGCTGATGAGGTGGAATTCAAATTTCTTTATGTCATACTTTACTGCTAGGATCTCTTTATAGATCACATGATAATTCTTTTTTAACATGAGGGACAGCTGGCTAACATGAATAGTAACTCTAGGAATAAAGTCACGAAGGTAATTGATGATCCCTAAAAACTGTTGGACTTGTTTTTTGGTGAAATTGGACTCAGGAAAATGTAACAGTTCTTGGGCGATGTGTGGACCGGGATGGTAAGTACCATCTTGTATGACCATTCCTAGGAAGTTGATGGAAGATTGGGCCAGAATACTCTTTTTATCAGAGAGCATGATGCCATAGGTTTGGAGGATTTCATGGAATTGGGCCAAGAGAAGTTCATGGGTTTTATGGTCTTTTGAGAAGAGGAGAATGTCATATATATAAACCAATGAGCTGTAGAGAATGGGCTCAAAGATTTTTACCATAGCTTTTTGGAACAATGACGGGGCTACCTTAAGCCCAAATGGCATGACACGCCATTGGTAATGGGCATTAGGTATACAAAAGGCAGTTTTGGGCCGGTCATCAAGGTGAATACCAAGTTGCCAAAAACCAGCTTTGAGATCGAATTTAGAAAATACCTTTGCATCTTGGAGATGGACAAATAAGGACTGAATTTTGGGCAAAGGAAATTTATCATCCCTGAGGAAACAGTTCAAGGGTTGATTGTCAATGACCAGTCTCTTTTTTCCCCGAACCTTTTCAGACCGTTTTTTCCACATAAAAGGCTTGGCAAGCCCATTGAGAGTCTGTGGGCTCAATAAGGCCTTGTTGGAGCAACTGGGCACATTCTTGTTGGGCCAAAAGGAGGTCTGAAGGTGACATGCCAGGATGAGTGGCTTTGGTAGGATTAAGATCCTCATTAAGCTTAAAGGGAAGCTTAATAAAGAAATTTGGATTTTTCCAGAGGGGAAAAGGATGGTTGAACTGTGTATGAGAATCAGCACAAAATTTTTGAAGCTTTTGGGAAATGGGCTGATATGATGGTATTGTATCGGATAAAGAATACAAACGGAGAACGTCTGTATAAGCTTTGTATTGCTTCTTGTACAAGATACCATCTGCAGTGATGTGGATCTTAGAGGTTTTGGAGAGGAGGTCAAAGCCAATGAGCAAGTCTTTGTTGGGTAAGTCTAATCCAATGAATTTGGACCAAATGATGCAATTGGAGAAGAGTTGAATCCCAACAGGGTGTTTGGTGATCAAGTGAGTTTGGAAAAGTTGGCCATCTGTGGCTTTAAAGTATTCATGATGAGTAGTCCAGAGGTGAGCAGGAAAAATGGAAGTATGGAGCATACTGCGTTGAGAGCCTGTGTCAATGAATCCAATGGCAGGAACAGGTTTTTCATACTTGCTGAGGACAATGTGGATTTTGATTGAAGGAACATGGGGTTGTGCTAGCAGAACTAGAGAAGCTGTTGTCCCTGGTTGGATAGCATGGACAATATCAAAATCGTCAACCACACTATCTTCACTGTCTGAGGAAGCCAAGGCAAAGGCTGTATCTTGGTCTGCATATTCTTGTTCAGAATAGAGAGACTCGATGTCATCTGTTGGAGAAAGAGATGACTAGAGATGTTGGATGAGCCGGGCAGACTTGGCAGGTTTATTAGGACAATCCTTTGCAAAGTGGCCTTTCTTTTTGCAAAGAAAACAACGGCTGTGTTTTGCTGATCTGGACTTTGAGGGATCTTTTCGCCTGAAATAGCGATAAGATTTCTTTGACCGAGGTTTAGATGGATTGGCTAAACGTTTGGTTTTGTATTTGGTGAAGTGTTTGGATTTTCTCGGGGAACAGTGACACTTCTTCTCATCTTTGCATTTGATTTGTAGATGAGGTTTCTTGCATGCACTCTTGAGTGGCTGGTTGTTCTTCATGAGATCTTTGAAGAATTCTTTTCTCTCACAGATGCGCTCTAAACAGAAAAGTGCAAGCTGATAAATCTTTCCAAGAGAAAGATTGTCAACGCTTAAGTGAAGCGTTTGTAACTGGCCTTGGAGGTCTGTTTGAATCTCTTTGGGGAGAGAGGCAATGAAGACATGCTTTAAGGTGGAATCATTGAAGCCACCAAGTTTGTAGAACAAAGTGGACATTCGTTTGAAGTGATAATCTAGATCTTTCTGTTGCAGGGAACAACACTTCATTTGCATGTATTCCTTTTTGGCAATATCTAATGCTGTAGTGGATTCACCAATAAAGGTTTCATAAATGGTGCCAAGAACAGAAGCAGCATTTGGAAATTGTATGACCTGTAACTGTCTGTATTCTCCAAGACTATCCCACCAATCTCAGAGTGAACCCAAAAATCGGGTTGCGAATTCTCTGAGGACAGTTGGAAGATCAATATCTGGTCTGGTCAGCTGGAGATCAATCCAGGCAGAAAATTCTTGAATTCGAGCAGGCCATTTGATGTGAGGAACATCATCAAAAGTGAACCAGGGACCATTTGATGGTTTGGTTGAAGCAGGTTGTTGTGGTACATGAGGGATATCATGGGGAAGATCCTCAAAGTTGAGAGGATCCTCAGTGGTTTCCTCAGGAGGTGTCATAGGTGATACCAGGTTGGTGGCGCGGAATACGTGTCACTCTCTTGCTTACTGCCAGTATTTAAAGCCAGTATTTCAACACTTACCACCCAACACTTTCGCCTTCCATGGCTACTTCAATAGGGTGAACTGTGTTTGATACTGTATTTATATATACTGAAACTAAGCTGGAGTCTGGATCACACTTAAACTTTCTGATGCACAGGATCCTCATTCGAGGCAAGTACAGAGCATACTTGTTAGAAGATATGAGTGAACAGATATTCGTATTGTTTCCCTTCTAATTTAAGGCAAAGAAAGAAAGAGGAATTTAGCAAACCATAGTTGTATTTCACAAGAGAGAGATAATGGATTACATCCTCTTTAGGATGTGGTCTACGGGTAGAAATGAGTGTACGAATACTGCGGGTAAAAGAAGTATTTCGTTTATACAGCTGGTAGGGAGAAATGAGAGGCATAGAGGACTCAGAGATTTGTGCAGAGTCGGGAATATAGGAATATTCGATAAGATTCTCTATTTTGGAGGCAGAGTGTTTAGTGCAAGATTTTGGTAGAGATAAGGTAGAAGATAGAGTAACAGGAGAAATCTCGCTTGAATGTGAACTGGACGCCATGGTTGGAAAGCTCTTTCTTTACCTCTTCTTATCAGGGAAAACAATAATAATATCATACCACTCGCAAAAAGAGATGGCTCTGATACCATGTTGATTAGGATAGCGAGGTTGTGGGAAGAGAGAGAGAAATTCTTCCCAAGGATCCTGTGAATCCTGGAAGAGAAGATCAAGTTGGTCTGGTTTTTCTTCTTTGATGACTAACCCGGAATTGGGTTGAACTTGAGGAGGATGAACCTCGTCGGAGAAGACAGTAGGGAAAATGGAGACTAGTTCATGCTGAGGACCAACAGAGGTATGGGTTATTGTACTATCAGGAGGTGGTATATGGTTTAGGTCAAACAGGAATTTTTCTAGAGATCTTGAGACCTGTGGGTCGGACTGGATGAGATAAGGATGAGGGTAAGTATCCCATTCATAAACTTGGTCTTGGGTCCAAAACATCTTAGTTTCAGGGTGTTGGAAGTAAGGACGATGGACGATGAAGACAGAAGTATGGAGGTTGGATTCCTGGGTAGGTATGTTGCTAAGGTTTCGTTGCTCATTAATTTTGGAGAGGGTTCTTCTCCACCAAGGAAGAGGAGAATACCATTCAAGGAGAGTCCAAAGCAGAGAGGCTGCTTCAGCAGGGTCATTTAGTTGATGAAGAACTGGTCCAGGAGGGAGGACAAGTTTAGTAGCATAGAGAACAGTGAGACACCAGAAAAACCATAATTGGTTTTCTGTGACAGGTTTGAAAGGTTCAAGAGTGAGACCTAGCAGAAACATGTGATCAGGATGAAAAGAAGGAAGGGCACTTCGAATACTATCACGTTCAATATTTAGGAAATATCGAAACAGAAAACGTTTGGCATAGTCTTGAATTTGGTGTGGAGAAGAGAAAGTCATGTGAAGAGGAAAATTTCTCTTGCTAAGAGCATGTTCAGGAACATTGGTTGCCATAACTATTAAAGGGAAAGATGCGGAGGAAGTGATGAGAACAGGAAGAGAGTCGGGAGGTTTTTTTATAGGTCGAGAGAGGAAATCTGGAATGAGGTTTTTCTTACCAGAGATGTGTTCAACTGTGAATTCATACCTTGAGAACCATTCTTTTAAACGCAGGACTTGTTTGTCTGGTAGCTGCTTGTTCTTGAAGTGGAGAATCTTTGGAAAAGCACAGTTGTCAAGTCTGACAGTAAAGATATGGCCGATGAGGTGGAACTCGAACTTTTGAATCCCATATTTCACGGCTAATGCTTCTTTGAACACTGTGTGATAATGCTTTTCAGCTGGCTTGAATTGTCCACTAGCATGTGCACAGTAGCTTTCTTTTCCGTTGATGCTTTCGAGGAAAACAGCACCCCAATAGTCATCGCTTGCGTCTGTCTGAAGAATACGGTGGCTGACAGAGGGAATCCGAAGAGGAATCGGCTTTTGACAAAGTTGCTTTAGCTCATGGACAGCTGTTGTCTGGAGAGGACCCCAAGGAGGGGCTGTCTTTTTCAGCATGGCAGACAGGTGGCTTGTGTGCTGGATCACTTTAGGGAAAAAAATCTCGAAGATAGTTGACAATCCCTAGGAATTGCTGGATTTGGTGTTTTGTGAGATTTTTATCTGGAAAGTGGTGTAATTCTTGGGCTATGTGAGGACCTGGACGATATTGACCATTCTCGATGATCATACCGAGGAATTCAATGGAGGATTGACCAATGACACCTTCAGATCGTGATAATCGATAAAAAGAGAATTGATTTTCGGAAGAGGGAACTTGTCATCTTGGAGAAAACAGTTAAGAGGCTGGTAATCTATAACAAGTCGTTTTTTTCCACGACGAATTTCAGATCTTTTTTCCACATAGAAAGCCTGACAAGCCCATTGAGATTGGGCTGGAGACCTTGGGCTAGAAGTTCTGCACATTCAGATTGGGCTAGCTTGAGATCTGAAGGTGTCATACCTGGATGGGTTGCTTTGGTTGGATTAATATCCTCGTTAAGCTTAAATGGAAGCTTAATGAAGAATTCTGGATTTTTCCACAAAGGTTTAGAATGGAGGAATTGACTATGGTTTTCGGAACAGTAAGGGAGTAGTTTATCACAGAAAGATTGATAGGATGGCGGAGCATCAGTGAGAGCAAACATCTTAAGGAGCTTAGTATACGGTTGGAACATTTGTTTATATCGAATACTTGTGACAGTAATATGAAGACGTTTTGCTAACTGGAGGAGATCAAATCCTATGAGAAGATCTTTATCAGGAAGATCAGAACCTATGACTTTAATCCAAACGGTACAATTGGGGAAAAACTGAATGGCTATGGGTTTTTTGGAAATCAGATGAGACTTAAACAATTCACCATTGGCGCCTCTATAGTATTCTGTGTGATTTTCCCAATGTTTGGCAGGAAGAATGGAAGGATTCAACATAGTTTGTTGAGAACCTGTATCTATGAAACCAATGACAGGAATGGGAGTAGAATACTTAGCTGGAAGGATTTGAATTTTGACTGAAGGAGTCGGCGGTAGTAGAGGAGAAGAAGAAGGATGAGTATGTTGTACCTTGTACACAGGAACAGAGAGAGGATCATCTTCTTCATCACTGCTGCTGGAAGGATCAGCTTTGAGGGCAAAAACTGTATGCTCATTAGAAACATCTTGTTCTGAGAAACAGGACTCAATATCTTCAGAGTCAGAGAGAAGATCAGCATTGGTGAGATGCTTGATGAGTCTGGCTGATTGGGCCGGCTTGTTGGGACAGTTTTTAGCATAATGGCCTTTTTTCTTGCAGATGTAGCATCTGCTGCCTTTGACTTTTCTGTACTGGCTTGGATCCTTTTTTTCTGAAGTATCGGTATGGGCCTTTGGATTTTTTGGAGTGTTTGTGTTTGGACTTGTGGAAGTGTTTGGAGAAATGGGTTTTCTTCTTGGGTTTACACTCACAAGTTTTCTCTGATGGGCATTTGATGGCAAGATAAGGCTTTTTGCAGGCAGATTTGAAAGGCTCTTTCCGCTTGATTAGCTCAGAAAAGAACTCTTTCTGTTCATACATCTTGTCGAGGCAAGCAACTGCAAACTGATATATCTTACCGAGAGGAAGTTGTCCAATATCAAGCTGATGGGCATTAACTTGTCGCCGAGCTCTGGCTGCAATTCTTTGGGCAGAGAAGCAACAAAAACATGCCGCAGGGATGGATCATTATATCCATTGAGCTTGTAATAGAGCTGTGACATCCGTTTGTAATGAAATTCCAAATCTTTCATCAATAAGGAACAACATTTCATTTGATGATACTCACGTCTGTGAAGCTCTGTAGCAGTACCTGGTTCTCCGAGGAATTGTTCATAAAGATGAGAAATGGCATGGGCAATAGGAAGTTGGCAGAAAGACATTTGCCTGTATTGACCGAGACTGTCATACCAATCTCTAAGTTGGCCTGTGAATCTTGTGCAAAATTCCTTGAGAACATTTTGACTGTTGGCTCCTGATCGTAACATCTGGACATCAATCCAAGCACACATTTCCTGAAAGCGATTATACCATTGTTTTCGAGGAATGTCATCAAGAGTGAACCATGGACCATTTGAAGGTTTAAAGGATGGTTCTGCTGCTTGGCTTTGCTGACTGGATTGTCCGGGAACTGGAGGAGCAAATTGATTAGCAGTTTCATCTTCTGGAGGAGGCGAAGGTGTTTCAGGGACTTCAGTAGTTTGTGGCTCATTTGATCCAGTAGAAGGTTGGACCATGAGAAGTCTTGAAACATCAGCATAATTTGCTTCAGAATCTGAAGAGGGAATAGAATCAACAGATTGAGAATCTGATGAGACTGATTCATAAGTTGCAGGTTCAGAAGGTTCTGAGCTTGGTTCTGTTTCTGGTTCTGATTGTTCTGGAGAAGAAACATTTTGCTGAAAGTATTGGTGCATAGGAGCTTTGTCTTTGGTTTGCACTGGCTGTATTGGTGTATACTGAGGTGATGGAGGAGGACTTTGTTGTGGTGGCTGAGCTTGTGGTGGTTCAGCTGGTGGAGTTGGTTTCGGTGGACTATTTCGTTTAACAGGAGCTGGTTTAGAAGAAGGTGGGGATGACCTTCTTGGTTTAGGAGGAACAGGTTTCTGTAACTCACGCTGTTTAGCTTCAGCTTGTTTGAAGGCTTCTGTATGGTGTGAGAAACCGAAGAAACTGTCATAATTGAAAGGCCTGGGAGCTGGTGGTGAATAGAATGGCTGATAAGTGCTGAAAGAGGCTGTTGGCATAGGCAAAGATGGAGACCTAGGAAACAGCGGCTGTTGGTGTTGTTTATCAGCATCAATTCTGGCTAACTCAGCTTTAAGCTGTCTGATTTCAGCTTCCTTTTGGTCAAACTCAGGACCCCAATAACGATTTCGGATCATTGCATGCAAATCAGTGTCGAGTTGGGAAATCCTTGCCTTGAGATCATGGTAGATGCGTTCCATCTGTGCTTCAATGGAATCGATCTTCTTTGTCGTATGGTGGACTTGGGTAGAAACATGATCAAGTTTAGAATCAAGGCGTTTGAGTACAGTGTTTTGAGCTGAGGCATTTTGAGATTGCCAGTTAAGAACCGATTCAAAAGGTTTGGGTTCTTCATGTTGTCCTGAGGAGGTAACAGGGGAAGAGACAAAAGGTTGAGAAACCATTTTTGTTCTGACATCGGTACTCTTTTCAAGAGAAGGGAAGGTATCAGTGTAATTGCTTGAGAAGGATGAGAACATATAGCAGTTTGCTATAGGTGGTGTAGTTAACAGAGGAGGAAGTTCTGATCTGCAGGGTTTGTAGGAAGGATCAGATCTGATGATTTTGAGAGCTTTGTTGTAGATAGGCAAAGGTGGTGCAGGTCTTGGTGGCTCTGGAGGAGAAGGAGAAGGAGATCTGCAAGGAGTAGGATGGATCACCTTCTTTTTGCGCCTTCTGCGCCTTCTTGGTTCATCTTCATCCTCATCAGAGGTGGAATAATCTTGTAGACAAGTGCAGCCCGGATCACACATGCCTGAGCCTGGAATATCCCATATAAAGTGGCCATCTATCTTATCAACATAGACAGGATAGCCATCTGGTCCAAAGGAATGAATAGGGACTTTTTCCTGAGGATGGTTGACTGTAGTGATCATAGCAGTGTAGGAGAAAGACGGAGTCTTACTGAGCGGTTCAGTAGGAGACTGGAAAGTCATCTTTACAGTGCCGTCTGTTCTTTTCTGGAAAGAAGTTTCTGTGGTTTGGATAGGCTGAGAGTTTTGGTGGAACTTCTCGTAATTGGAAAGCCATTCAAGAGGCATGAGCTTAAGAAGCTCAGCTTTAGGGATCTGTTTTGGAATCTGGACTATGGTAGGAATAGTCTCTGTGTCGGCTAAGATCATGAGGGTATCTGTGGTGGTGTGAGGAGTAGGGAGATCGAGTGCATGATTCTGCAGACGATACACAAGTTGGTGGTGAAGAGTGGCTATTTTTGAGGTTATGGTTTGTTCTGCTCCTTGGAGCTGGATTTGAACTTTAAAGGTTGTGGATAGATTTGGATCTTGAAGAGAAAGGTTGAAGTTTGGGTAAAAAGTGAGGAGAACACTACCTGCATGAAGAGTTGTGAGGATAGTACCTATTACAGCATGTTGGTACTCCTTAAATCGGGTGTCAAGCAAGGCAATTCTGGCTGTAACTGGAAGTCCTTTACGGCCATGGAGGGTGAGAATGAGACGAACACCTCCAAGATGGAGATGCGTATAGCCTTCACGTTTCCACTGGGTAACAAGTTCTGGTGGAATTTCTAGGGTGACATATTGTTCAGCCTGTGTGGCCTGAATGGCACACTGGTCAAGTTTTGAGGACTGGACATACTCTTTAGGATGTGGTCTACGGGTAGAAATGAGTGTACGAATACTGCGGGTAAAAGAAGTATTTCGTTTATACAGCTGGTAGGGAGAAATGAGAGGCATAGAGGACTCAGAGATTTGTGCAGAGTCGGGAATATAGGAGTATTCGATAAGATTCTCTATTTTGGAGGCAGAGTGTTTAGTGCAAGATTTTGGTAGAGATAAGGTAGAAGATAGAGTAACAAGAGAAATCTCGCTTGAATGTGAACTGGACGCCATGGTTGGAAAGCTCTTTCTTTACCTCTTCTTATCAGGGAAAACAATAATAAGGAGGCTGGACAGGTTGATTAGGATAGCGAGGTTGTGGGAAGAGAGAGAAAAATTCTTCCCAAGGATCCTGTGAATTCTGGAAGAGAAGGTATATGGTTTAGGTCAAACAGGAATTTTTCTAGAGATCTTGAGACCTGTGGGTCGGACTGGATGAGGGTAAGTATCCCATTCATAAGCATGGTCTTGGGTCCAAAACATCTTAGTTTCAGGGTGTTGGAAGTAAGGACGATGGACGATGAAGACAGAAGTATGGAGGTTGGATTCCTGGGTAGGTATGTTGCTAAGGTTTCGTTGCTCATTAATTTTGGAGAGGGTTCTTCTCCACCAAGGAAGAGGAGAATACCATTCAAGGAGAGTCCAAAGCAGAGAGGCTGCTTCAGCAGGTTCATTTAGTTGATGAAGAACTGGTCCAGGAGGGAGGACAAGTTTAGTAGCATAGAGAACAGTGAGACACCAGAAAAACCATAATTGGTTTTCTGTGACAGGTTTGAAAGGTTCAAGAGTGAGACCTAGCAGAAACATGTGATCAGGATGAAAAGAAGGAAGGGCACTTCGAATACTATCACGTTCAATATTTAGGAAATATCGAAACAGAAAACGTTTGGCATAGTCTTGAATTTGGTGTGGAGAAGAGAAAGTCATGTGAAGAGGAAAATTTCTCTTGCTAAGAGCATGTTCAGGAACATTGGTTGCCATAACTATTAAAGGGAAAGATGCGGAGGAAGTGATGAGAACAGGAAGAGAGTCGGGAGGTTTTTTTATAGGTCGAGAGAGGAAATCTGGAATGAGGTTTTTCTTACCAGAGATGTGTTCAACTGTGAATTCATACCTTGAGAACCATTCTTTTAAACGCAGGACTTGTTTGTCTGGTAGCTGCTTGTTCTTGAAGTGGAGAATCTTTGGAAAAGCACAGTTGTCAAGTCTGACAGTAAAGATATGGCCGATGAGGTGGAACTCGAACTTTTGAATCCCATATTTCACGGCTAATGCTTCTTTGAACACTGTGTGATAATGCTTTTCAGCTGGCTTGAATTGTCCACTAGCATGTGCACAGTAGCTTTCTTTTCCGTTGATGCTTTCGAGGAGAACAGCACCCCAATCTTTTCCGTTGTCGCTGTAGCTCTGGCTGCAATTCTTTGGGCAGAGAAGCAACAAAAACATGCCGCAGGGATGGATCATTATAGGAATAGTCTTTGTAATAGAGCTGTGACATCCGTTTGTAATGAAATTCCAAATCTTTCATCAATAAGGAACAACATTTCATTTGATGACTATTGGGGTGCTGTTCTCCTCGAAAGCATCAACGGAAAAGAAAGCTACTGTGCACATGCTAGTGGACAATTCAAGCCAGCTGAAAAGCATTATCACACAGTGTTCAAAGAAGCATTAGCCGTGAAATATGGGATTCAAAAGTTCGAGTTCCACCTCATCGGCCATATCTTTACTGTCAGACTTGACAACTGTGCTTTTCCAAAGATTCTCCACTTCAAGAACAAGCAGCTACCAGACAAACAAGTCCTGCGTTTAAAAGAATGGTTCTCAAGGTATGAATTCACAGTTGAACACATCTCTGGTAAGAAAAACCTCATTCCAGATTTCCTCTCTCGACCTATAAAAAAACCTCCCGACTCTCTTCCTGTTCTCATCACTTCCTCCGCATCTTTCCCTTTAATAGTTATGGCAACCAATGTTCCTGAACATGCTCTTAGCAAGAGAAATTTTCCTCTTCACATGACTTTCTCTTCTCCACACCAAATTCAAGACTATGCCAAACGTTTTCTGTTTCGATATTTCCTAAATATTGAACGTGATAGTATTCGAAGTGCCCTTCCTTCTTTTCATCCTGATCACATGTTTCTGCTAGGTCTCACTCTTGAACCTTTCAAACCTGTCACAGAAAACCAATTATGGTTTTTCTGGTGTCTCACTGTTCTCTATGCTACTAAACTTGTCCTCCCTCCTGGACCAGTTCTTCATCAACTAAATGACCCTGCTGAAGCAGCCTCTCTGCTTTGGACTCTCCTTGAATGGTATTCTCCTCTTCCTTGGTGGAGAAGAACCCTCTCCAAAATTAATGAGCAACGAAACCTTAGCAACATACCTACCCAGGAATCCAACCTCCATACTTCTGTCTTCATCGTCCATCGTCCTTACTTCCAACAACCTGAAACTAAGATGTTTTGGACCCAAGACCAAGCTTATGAATGGGATACTTACCCTCATCCTTATCTCATCCAGTCCGACCCACAGGTCTCAAGATCTCTAGAAAAATTCCTGTTTGACCTAAACCATATACCTTCTCTTCTAGAATTCACAGGATCCTTGGGAAGAATTTTTCTCTCTCTTCCCACAACCTCGCTATCCTAATCAACCTGTCCAGCCTCCTTATTATTGTTTTCCCTGATAAGAAGAGGTAAAGAAAGAGCTTTCCAACCATGGCGTCCAGTTCACATTCAAGCGAGATTTCTCTTGTTACTCTATCTTCTACCTTATCTCTACCAAAATCTTGCACTAAACACTCTGCCTCCAAAATAGAGAATCTTATCGAATACTCCTATATTCCCGACTCTGCACAAATCTCTGAGTCCTCTATGCCTCTCATTTCTCCCTACCAGCTGTATAAACGAAATACTTCTTTTACCCGCAGTATTCGTATACTCATTTCTACCCGTAGACCACATCCTAAAGAGTATGTCCAGTCCTCAAAACTTGACCAGTGTGCCATTCAGGCCACACAGGCTGAACAATATGTCACCCTAGAAATTCCACCAGAACTTGTTACCCAGTGGAAACGTGAAGGCTATACGCATCTCCATCTTGGAGGTGTTCGTCTCATTCTCACCCTCCATGGCCGTAAAGGACTTCCAGTTACAGCCAGAATTGCCTTGCTTGACACCCGATTTAAGGAGTACCAACATGCTGTAATAGGTACTATCCTCACAACTCTTCATGCAGGTAGTGTTCTCCTCACTTTTTACCCAAACTTCAACCTTTCTCTTCAAGATCCAAATCTATCCACAACCTTTAAAGTTCAAATCCAGCTCCAAGGAGCAGAACAAACCATAACCTCAAAAATAGCCACTCTTCACCACCAACTTGTGTATCGTCTGCAGAATCATGCACTCGATCTCCCTACTCCTCACACCACCACAGATACCCTCATGATCTTAGCCGACACAGAGACTATTCCTACCATAGTCCAGATTCCAAAACAGATCCCTAAAGCTGAGCTTCTTAAGCTCATGCCTCTTGAATGGCTTTCCAATTACGAGAAGTTCCACCAAAACTCTCAGCCTATCCAAACCACAGAAACTTCTTTCCAGAAAAGAACAGACGGCACTGTAAAGATGACTTTCCAGTCTCCTACTGAACCGCTCAGTAAGACTCCGTCTTTCTCCTACACTGCTATGATCACTACAGTCAACCATCCTCAGGAAAAAGTCCCTATTCATTCCTTTGGACCAGATGGCTATCCTGTCTATGTTGATAAGATAGATGGCCACTTTATATGGGATATTCCAGGCTCAGGCATGTGTGATCCGGGCTGCACTTGTCTACAAGATTATTCCACCTCTGATGAGGATGAAGATGAACCAAGAAGGCGCAGAAGGCGCAAAAAGAAGGTGATCCATCCTACTCCTTGCAGATCTCCTTCTCCTTCTCCTCCAGAGCCACCAAGACCTGCACCACCTTTGCCTATCTACAACAAAGCTCTCAAAATCATCAGATCTGATCCTTCCTACAAACCCTGCAGATCAGAACTTCCTCCTCTGTTAACTACACCACCTATAGCAAACTGCTATATGTTCTCATCCTTCTCAAGCAATTACACTGATACCTTCCCTTCTCTTGAAAAGAGTACCGATGTCAGAACAAAAATGGTTTCTCAACCTTTTGTCTCTTCCCCTGTTACCTCCTCAGGACAACATGAAGAACCCAAACCTTTTGAATCGGTTCTTAACTGGCAATCTCAAAATGCCTCAGCTCAAAACACTGTACTCAAACGCCTTGATTCTAAACTTGATCATGTTTCTACCCAAGTCCACCATACGACAAAGAAGATCGATTCCATTGAAGCACAGATGGAACGCATCTACCATGATCTCAAGGCAAGGATTTCCCAACTCGACACTGATTTGCATGCAATGATCCGAAATCGTTATTGGGGTCCTGAGTTTGACCAAAAGGAAGCTGAAATCAGACAGCTTAAAGCTGAGTTAGCCAGAATTGATGCTGATAAACAACACCAACAGCCGCTGTTTCCTAGGTCTCCATCTTTGCCTATGCCAACAGCCTCTTTCAGCACTTATCAGCCATTCTATTCACCACCAGCTCCCAGGCCTTTCAATTATGACAGTTTCTTCGGTTTCTCACACCATACAGAAGCCTTCAAACAAGCTGAAGCTAAACAGCGTGAGTTACAGAAACCTGTTCCTCCTAAACCAAGAAGGTCATCCCCACCTTCTTCTAAACCAGCTCCTGTTAAACGAAATAGTCCACCGAAACCAACTCCACCAGCTGAACCACCACAAGCTCAGCCACCACAACAAAGTCCTCCTCCATCACCTCAGTATACACCAATACAGCCAGTGCAAACCAAAGACAAAGCTCCTATGCACCAATACTTTCAGCAAAATGTTTCTTCTCCAGAACAATCAGAACCAGAAACAGAACCAAGCTCAGAACCTTCTGAACCTGCAACTTATGAATCAGTCTCATCAGATTCTCAATCTGTTGATTCTATTCCCTCTTCAGATTCTGAAGCAAATTATGCTGATGTTTCAAGACTTCTCATGGTCCAACCTTCTACTGGATCAAATGAGCCACAAACTACTGAAGTCCCTGAAACACCTTCGCCTCCTCCAGAAGATGAAACTGCTAATCAATTTGCTCCTCCAGATCCCGGACAATCCAGTCAGCAAAGCCAAGCAGCAGAACCATCCTTTAAACCTTCAAATGGTCCATGGTTCACTCTTGATGACATTCCTCGAAAACAATGGTATAATCGCTTTCAGGAAATGTGTGCTTGGATTGATGTCCAGATGTTACGATCAGGAGCCAACAGTCAAAATGTTCTCAAGGAATTTTGCACAAGATTCACAGGCCAACTTAGAGATTGGTATGACAGTCTCGGTCAATACAGGCAAATGTCTTTCTGCCAACTTCCTATTGCCCATGCCATTTCTCATCTTTATGAACAATTCCTCGGAGAACCAGGTACTGCTACAGAGCTTCACAGACGTGAGTATCATCAAATGAAATGTTGTTCCTTATTGATGAAAGATTTGGAATTTCATTACAAACGGATGTCACAGCTCTATTACAAGCTCAATGGATATAATGATCCATCCCTGCGGCATGTTTTTGTTGCTTCTCTGCCCAAAGAATTGCAGCCAGAGCTACAGCGACAAGTTAATGCCCATCAGCTTGATATTGGACAACTTCCTCTCGGTAAGATATATCAGTTTGCAGTTGCTTGCCTCGACAAGATGTGTGAACAGAAAGAGTTCTTTTCTGAGCTAATGCCTTTCAAATCTGCCTGCAAAAAGCCTTATCTTGCCATCAAATGCCCATTAGAGAAAACTTGTGAGTGTAAACCCAAGAAGAAAACCCATTTCTCCAAACACTTCCACAAGTCCAAACACAAACACTCCAAAAAATCCAAAGGCCCATACCGATACTTCAGAAAAAAGGATCCAAGCCAGTACAGAAAAGTCAAAGGCAGCAGATGCTACATCTGCAAGAAAAAAGGCCATTATGCTAAAAACTGTCCCAACAAGCCGGCCCAATCAGCCAGACTCATCAAGCATCTCACCAATGCTGATCTTCTCTCTGACTCTGAAGATATTGAGTCCTGTTTCTCAGAACAAGATGTTTCTAATGAGCATACAGTTTTTGCCCTCAAAGCTGATCCTTCCAGCAGCAGTGATGAAGAAGATGATCCTCTCTCTGTTCCTGTGTACAAGGTACAACATACTCATCCTTCTTCTTCTCCTCTACTACCGCCGACTCCTTCAGTCAAAATTCAAATCCTTCCAGCTAAGTATTCTACTCCCATTCCTGTCATTGGTTTCATAGATACAGGTTCTCAACAAACTATGTTGAATCCTTCCATTCTTCCTGCCAAACATTGGGAAAATCACACAGAATACTATAGAGCCGCCAATGGTGAATTGTTTAAGTCTCATCTGATTTCCAAAAAACCCATAGGCATTCAGTTTTTCCCCAATTGTACCGTTTGGATTAAAGTCATAGGTTCTGATCTTCCTGATAAAGATCTTCTCAGATCTCCTCCAGTTAGCAAAACGTCTTCAAATTACTGTCACAGGTATTCGGTATAAACAAATGTTCCAACCGTATACTAAGCTCCTTAAGATGTTTGCTCTCACTGATGCTCCGCCATCCTATCAATCTTTCTGTGATAAACTACTCCCTTACTGTCCCGAAAACCATAGTCAATTCCTCCATTCTAAACCTTTGTGGAAAAATCCAGAATTCTTCATTAAGCTTCCATTTAAGCTTAACGAGGATATTAATCCAACCAAAGCAACCCATCCAGGTATGACACCTTCAGATCTCAAGCTAGCCCAATCTGAATGTGCAGAACTTCTAGCCCAAGGTCTCATTGAACCAGCCCAATCTCAATGGGCTTGTCAGGCTTTCTATGTGGAAAAAAGATCTGAAATTCGTCGTGGAAAAAAACGACTTGTTATAGATTACCAGCCTCTTAACTGTTTTCTCCAAGATGACAAGTTCCCTCTTCCGAAAATCAATTCTCTTTTTATCCATCTCAATAATGCCAAAGTGTTTTCCAAGTTTGACCTTAAGTCAGGTTTTTGGCAATTGGGTATAGATCCAACCGAAAGGCCCAAAACAGCATTCTGTATTCCTAATGCCCACTATCAGTGGACCGTCATGCTTTTTGGTCTTAAGACTGCACCATCCATTTTCCAACGGGCCATGACCCGTATTTTTGAGCCCATCCTGTCTCAAGCCCTCATCTACATTGACGACATTCTTCTGTTCAGTCCAACCCATGAGTCTCATCAAAAACTCCTTGACCAATTTTTTGACCTTGTCAAAATCCACGGTATCATGATCTCCTCTAAGAAAAGTGTCATTGGTCAATCCTCCATTGAATTCCTCGGTATGATCATCGAGAATGGTCAATATCGTCCAGGTCCTCACATAGCCCAAGAATTACACCACTTTCCAGATAAAAATCTCACAAAACACCAAATCCAGCAATTCCTAGGGATTGTCAACTATCTTCGAGATTTTTTCCCTAAAGTGATCCAGCACACAAGCCACCTGTCTGCCATGCTGAAAAAGACAGCCCCTCCTTGGGGTCCTCTCCAGACAACAGCTGTCCATGAGCTAAAGCAACTTTGTCAAAAGCCGATTCCTCTTCGGATTCCCTCTGTCGGCCACCGTATTCTTCAGACAGACGCAAGCGATGACTATTGGGGTGCTGTTCTCCTCGAAAGCATCAACGGAAAAGAAAGCTACTGTGCACATGCTAGTGGACAATTCAAGCCAGCTGAAAAGCATTATCACACAGTGTTCAAAGAAGCATTAGCCGTGAAATATGGGATTCAAAAGTTCGAGTTCCACCTCATCGGCCATATCTTTACTGTCAGACTTGACAACTGTGCTTTTCCAAAGATTCTCCACTTCAAGAACTCTGCACAGATCTCTGAGTCTACTATGCCTCTTATTAGTCCTTACCAGCTGTACAAACGAAACACTTCCCTTACCAGAAGTATCCGTACCCTTATCTCTGCCTGTAGACCTGTACCTAAAGAATATGTCCAGTCTTCTAGACTAGACCAGTGTGCTCTTCAAGCCACCTTATCTGAACAATACGTTACCCTTGAAATTCCACCGGATCTCATCTCCCAGTGGAAAAGAGAAGGCTACACCCATCTCTATCTTGGAGGTGTACGCCTAATCCTCACTCTTCATGGTCGCAAAGGTCTCCCTGTCACAGCCAGAATAGCTATGTTTGATACCCGTTTTAAGGAATACCAACATGCTGTTATTGGTACCATTCTTACAACTCTCCATGCTGGCAGTGTTCTTCTTACCTTCTACCCAAACTTTAACCTTTCTCTCCAAGATCCTAATCTCTCCATGACCTTCAAAGTCCAGATACAGCTCCAAGGAGCAGAACAAACCGTGACCTCCAAAATAGCTACTCTCCATCACCAACTTGTGTATCGGTTACAAAACCATGCACTTGATCTCCCAACTCCTCACATCACAACAGATACCCTGATGATCCTTGCTGATACTGAGACTATTCCAACCATAGTCCAAATACCTAGACAGATACCAAAATCAGAGCTTCTCAAACTCATACCAGAACTCTCAGCCACTTTAGACCACAGAAACCTCATTTGAGAAAAGGTCAGATGGTACTGTAAAGATGACCTTTCAGTCCCCTGATCATCCACAAGAAAAAGTTCCTATCCACCATTTCTCTTCAGATGGCTATCCAGTCTATGTTGACAAAATAGACGGCCATTTCATATGGGATGTTCCAGGCTCAGGCATGTGTGATCCAAGATGCACCTGCCTACAAGATTATGAATCCTCTGATGAGGATGAAGATGAGCCCAGAAGGCGCAGACGGCGTCGTAAAAAGGTGATCCACCCTCATCCTTCACCACCTCCTCCGGAGCCTCCTAAACCAGCTCCTCCTTTACCCATCTACAACAAAGCTCTCAAGATCATTCGATCCGATCCTTCCTACAAACCTTGCAGATCAGAGCTTCCACCTCTTTTACCAACACCAACCGTAGCCAATTGCTACATGTTCTCATCCTTCTCTGCCCAGTATAATGAGACTTTTTCTACCTTAGAAAAGAGTACAGACTCTAGAACCCGAGTTGTCTCTCAGCCCTTTGTATCTTCACCTGTCACCTCTTCTAGACAGCATGAAGAACCAAAACCTTTTGAGTTAGTCCTTAACTGGCAAACCCAGAATGCTACAGCTCAGAACACAGTGCTCAAACGCATTGATTCCAAAATAGATCATGTCTCCAACCAGATGCATCATACTACCAAAAGAATAGATTCCATTGACGCCCAAATGGAGCGTATCTATCATGATCTCAAAGCATAGATTTCCCAGCTTGATACTGATTTGCATGCAATGATCCGAAATCGGTATTGGGGTCTAGAATTTGATCAGAAAGAAGCTGAGAACAGAAAGTTGAAAGCTGAGCTAGCCAGAATTGATGCAGACAAACAGCACACAAAACCACTGTTTGCTATCTCACCACCTCTACTTATGCCTATAGCATCATTTGGTTCCTACCAACCATTCTATACTCCACCTGCACCTTAACCTTTTGATTATGACCGATTGTTCAATTTCTCCCATCATACTGAAGCTTACAAACAAGCTGAAGCTCGACAACAAGAGCTTAGAAAACCTGCACTACCTAAACTACGGAAATCTTCTAGACCAGCTCCTGCTCAAAGATCTAGTCCACCAAAGCCAACTCCACCAGTTACTATTACTAAACCTCCTCCAGTGCAAAGTCCTCCTCCTTCTCCTCAGTACACTCCTGTACAAACTCTGTCAAAAGATAAGGCTCCATTGCACCAATATTTTCAGCCTTCAGTCTCTCCAGAAAAATCAGACTCAGCACCTGAAACTGATCCCAATCTTATCTGCTAAGGCTAGGCTGAGGAAGTAGGGACAAAAAATCTTCCCATGGATCTTGGGAATCTTGGAAGAGTATATGAGTGGAGTCTGGACACTCTTCTTTGATGACGAGGCCTTTGTTGGGTTGAACTTGTGGTTTGTGGTGTTCATCAGAATAGACAGAAGGAAAGATATGGATAAGTTCATGACGAGGACCAATGGAGGTATGCTGGATGTCATACTGGTCAGGTTCTATGTGGTTTAGTGACTGGAGGAACTGTTTAAGAGATCCTGAGACCTGTGGGTCGGAATGGATGAGATAAGGATGAGCAAAAGTTTGCCATTCATAGACTTGGTCTTGTGTCCAAAACATCTTTGTTTTAGGATGCTGGAAGTAAGGACGATGAACTATGAAGACAGTGGTGTGAAGGTTGGCTTCTTGAGAAGGAATGTTGTCAAGATTTTGTCGTTCACTTATTTCAGTAAGTTGCTTTCTCCACCAAGGGATATGAGAAAACCACTCAAGCAGAGTCCAAAGCAAAGAAGTTGCTTCGGCTGGGTTGTTTAACTGGTTAAGGGTTGGCCTAATAGGAATAGGAGAGTAAGACACCAGAAATACCAAAGTTGGTTTTCTGTGATAGGTTTGAAAGGATCAAGAGTTAAACCTAGGAGAAACATCTGTTCACGGTGGAAACTGGGAAGAAGATAAGTTGATTCTCGAAAGATAGCTAAAAAATACCTAAAGAGAAATCTTTTAGCATAGTCTTGAATCTGGAAAGGACCTTTTCGTAAGAGCTTGGTTTGGAAGGTTGTTTACCATTGCGATTAATGGTATGGAAGAGAGTGAGGTTATGAGTATTGGCAAAGGATCAAGAGGTTTCTTTGCAGGACGAGAGAGGAAATCAGGGATTAAGTTCTTGTTTCCCTTGATATGTTGGACTGTGAATTCATACCTGGAAAATCATTCTTTTAAACGCAACACTTGTTTGTCTGGTAGCTGCTTGTTCCTGAAGTGGAGAATCTTTGGAAAAGCACAATTATCAAGTCTGACTGTAAAAGTATGGCCGATGAGGTGGAACTCGAACTTTTGGATTCCATATTTCACGGCTAAAGCTTCTTTGTACACTATGTGATAGTGCTTTTCTAATGGTTTGAATTGTCCACTAGCATGAGCACAGTAGCTTTCTGTTTCATCGATGCTTTCCATCGATGCTTTCGAGAAGCACGGCTCCCCAATAATCATCACTTGCGTCGGTCTGAAGGATTCGGTGGCCGACAGATGGGATACGGAAAGGAATCGGCTTTTGGCAAAGCTGCTTTAGTTCTTGGATAGCTGTTGTGTGGAGAGGACCCCAAGGTGAGGCTGTCTTTTTTAACATGGCAGACAGGTGGCTAGTGTGTTGTATCACTTTAGGGAAAAAAATCTCGAAGATAATTTACAATCCCGAGGAATTGTTGTATCTGGTGCTTGGTGAGATTTGTATAAGGGAAATGGATTAATTCCTAAGCTATGTGAGGACCTGGACGATATTGACCATTTTCTATGATCATTCCTAAGAACTCAATGAAAGTTTTACCAATGACACTTTTCTTAGAAGAGATCATAATACCGTGGGCTTCGACAAGGTTAAAGAACTGATCAAGAAGGGCTTGATGAGACTCATGATCAATGTAGATGAGAGCCTGAGACAGGATGGGCTCAAAGATACGGGTCATGGCCTGTTGGAAAATGGAAGGTGTAGTTTTAAGGCCGAATGGCATGGCGTTCCACTGATAGTGGGCATTTAGAATACAGAAAGCAGTTTTGGGCCTTTTAGTTGGGTCAATACCCAATTGCCAAAATCCAGACTTTAAGTCAAATTTGGAAAACACTTTGGCATTATTCAAATGGACAAAAAGGGAATTGATTTTTGGAAGAGGAAACTTGTCATCTTTTAGGAAATAGTTTAAGGGCTGATAGTCTATGACAAGACGTTTCTTTCCTCGTTTAATTTCTGACATTTTTTCCACATAAAAGGCTTGGCAAGCCCATTCAGATTGGGCTGGTTCTATGAGGCCTTGGGCTAGGAGTTCTGCGGACTCAGATTGGGCTAACTTTAGGTCTGATGGTGTCATACCCGGATGGGTAGCTTTGGTAGGGTTAATGTCTTCATTAAGCTTGAAAGGTAGCTTAACAAAGAAATCATGATTTTTCCACAGAGGTGATGGATGAGAGAATTGGCTGTGATTCTCAAGATAGAAAGGAAGAAGTTTATCACAGATGGGTTGATAAGATGAAGGAACATCAGTGAGAGCAAACATCTTAAGAACTCTAGTATAGGGCTGGAACATTTGTTTATGTTGAATACCAGTGACTGTGATTTGGAGACGTTTGGCTAACTGAAGAATATCAAACCCAATGAGAAGATCTTTATCAGGAAGATTAGAACCTACGACTTTTACCCATACAGTGCAATTTGGAAAGAATTGGATACCTATAGGTTTTTTAGAAATCAAATGGGACTGGAACAGTTCACCATTTGCGGCTCTGTAGTGTTCGATATGTTTTTTCCAATAATGAGCAGGAAGGATGGAAGGATTAATCATACTCTTTTGGGAACCTGTATCTATGAAACCAATGACGGGAATAGGAGTGGAATACTTAGACAGAAGAATCTAGAGTTTCAGAGATGGAGTAGGAAGGGGTGATGAAGGAGGAGACTGATTTACCTGGTAGACAGGAACGGGAGGAGTGTCTTCATCATCACTGCTACTGGAAGGATCAACTTGGAGCGCAAACGCTGTATGCTCGTCATATGTGTCTTGTTCAGAGAAGCAAGACTCAATATCGTCGTTGTTAGAGAGCATTTCAGAGTTAGACAAATGCTTAATGAGACTGACAGCTTGGGCTGGCTTATTTAGACAATTCTTGGCAAAGTGGCCTTTCTTTTTGCAGATGTAGCATTTACTGCTCTTGACTTTTTTATATTGACTTGGATCCTTTTTTCTGAAGTAGCGATATGGGCCTTTGGATTTTTTGGAGTGACGGTATTTGGACTTGTGGAAGTGTTTAGAGAAATGGGCTTTCTTTTTGGGCTTACACTCACAAGTTTTGTCAGATGGGCATTTGATGGCAAGATAGGGCTTTTTGCAGGCGGACTTGAAGGGTTCTTTTCTTTTGATGAGTTTAGAGAAGAACTCTTTCTGTTCACACATCTTTTCAAGGCAAGCAACTACAAATTGATAGATCTTACCAAGAGGAAGTTGGCTGATGTCAAGCCTATTGACATTGAGCTGTCGTTGAAGTTCTGGCTGTAATTCTTTTGGCAAAGAAGCTACTAATACATGTCGTAGAGACGGGTCATTGTATCCGCCAAGTTTGTGACATACGCTTGTAATGAAACTCTAAGTCTTTCATCAACAAAGAGCAACATTTCATCTGGTGGTACTCACGTCTGGAGCTTTGTTGTGGTGCCTGGTTCTCCGAGGAATTGGTCATAGAGATGAGAAATGGCATGAGCAATAGGAAGTTGGCAAAACTGGAGTTGGCGATAAGTTCCAAGACTATCGTACCAGTCTCTGAGTGAACCTGTGAATCTTGAACAGAATTCTTTGAGAGTGTTTTGGTTGGTTGCTCCGGTTCGCAACATTTGAACATCAATCCAAGCACAAAATTCCTGGAAATGGGTATACCAATGTTTCCTGGGAATATCATCAAATGTGAACCATGGGCCATTGGCAGGCTTTGGTGTTGATTCTGGTTGTTGACTTGGTTGAGCAGGTGAAGCAAATTGATTGTTGTTGGTTTCTGTTTCTTCTGGAGGTGGTGAAGAGGTTATGTTTCAGGGACTTCAGTAGACTGTGGCTCATTGGATCCTGTGGAAGGCTGTACCATGAGCAATCTGGACACATCGGCATAGTTGGCTTTAGAATCTGAGGAGGAGATTGACTGAGATTCTGAGGATATGGATTCAAAAGATGCTGGTTCAGATGGATCTGAACTGGGTTCTGATTCTGGTTCTGATGGTTCAGGAGAAGAAACAACATGTTGGGAATACTGGTGCATAGGAGCTTTGTCCTTGGTTTGTAAAGGAGTGTACTGAGGAGATGGAGGAGGACTTTGTACTGGTGGCTGAGGTTGAGGTGGTTCAGCTGGAGGAGTTGGTTTTGGAGGACTAGACCTTTGAGCTGGTGTAGGCCTAGATGAAGAAGGTGGGGATGACCTTCTCTGTTTAGGTGGAGCAGGCTTTCTGAATTCTTGTTGCTTAGCTTCAGCTTGTTTGTAGGCTTCTGTATGGTGGGAGAAACCAAAGAAACTATCATAATTGAATGGCTGAGGTGCTGGTGGTGTGTAGAAAGGTCGGTATGAGCTAAATGAGGCTGTTGGCATAGGCAAAGGAGGAGATCTGGAAAACAACGATTGTTGGTGTTGCTTGTCAGCATCAATTCTGGCTAGCTCAGCTTTTAGCTTTTTGATTTCAGCTTCTTTTTTATTAAACTCAGGACCCCAATACCGATTTCTTATCATTGCATGCAAATCAGTATCAAGTTGGGAAATCCTAACCTTGAGATCATGGATTATGGTGCACCTGGTTGGAGACATGATCAAGCTTGGAATCAAGGCATTTGAGGACTGCATTCTGAGCGGTAGCATTCTGGGATTGCCAGTTAAGGACTGATTCAAAAGGTTTTGGCTCTTCATGTTGGCCAGTAGAAGTGACTGGTGAAGAGACAAAAGGTTGAGATACCACTTTGGCTCTGGAGTCGGTTCTTTTTTCAAGAGATGGGAAGGATTCATTGTATGTACTAGAGAAGGTGGAAAACATGTAGCAGTTTGCTACTGGTGGTGTAGGCAGGAGAGGAGGAAGCTCAGATCTGCAAGGCTTATAAGCAGGATTAGATCGGATGATCTTAAGAGCTTTGTTGTATATGGGTAGAGGAGGTGCAGGTTTAGGAGGCTCTAGAGGAGGTGGTGAAGGAGATCGACAAGGAATAGGGTGGATCACCTTCTTTTTGCTCCTTCTGGGTTCATCTTCATCCTCATAAGAGGTATCATAATCATGGAGGCAAGTGCAGCCCGGATCACACATGCCTGAGCCTGGAACATCCCATATGAAGTGGCCGTCTATCTTGTCAACATAGACTGGATAGCCATCTGGATAGAAATGATGAATAGGGACATTTTCCTGAGGATGGTCAACTGCTGTGATCATAGCAGTATAGGAGAAAGAAGGTGTTTTACTGAGCGGTTCGATAGGAGACTGAAAAGTCATTTTTACCGTGCCATTTGTTCTTTTTTCAAAAGAGGTTTCTGAGGTCTGTAGTGGCTGAGAGTTTTGATGGAATATTTCATAGTTGGATAACCACTCAAGAGGCATAAGCTTGAGGAGTTCAGACTTGGGGATCTGTTTAGGAATTTGGACTATGGTAAGAATAGTTTCTATGCCGGCTAGAATCATGAGGGTATCAGTGGTGGTGTGAGGTGTAGAAGGATCAAGTGCATGGTTCTGTAACCGATACACTAACTGATGATGGAGTGTGGCTATTTTAGAGGTAACAATTTGTTCTGCTCCTTGGAGCTGAATCTGGACTTTGAAGGTAGTAGAAAGATTTGGGTCTTGGAGAGAAAGGTTGAAGTTTGGATAAAAGGTAAGTAAGACACTGCCAGCATGTAAGGTTGTAAGGATAGTACCAATGACTGCATGTTGGTACTCCTTAAAGCGGGTGTCAAGCAAAGCTATTCTGGCTGTGAGTGGAAGACCTTTTCTACCATGAAGGGTAAGAATTAGGCGTACACCTCCAAGATGGAGATGAGTGTAGCCTTCACGCTTCCACTGGGTGATTAGTTCCGGTGGAATCTCAAGGGTGACATATGTTTAGCTTGGGTAGCTTGTATAGCACACTGGTCAAGTTTGGAAGACTGTACGTATTCTTTAGGAGTAGGTCTACGGGTAGAGATTAAGATACGGATACTACGGGTAAGAGAAGTATTTCTTTTATACAGTTGATAGGGAGAGATGAGAGGCATAGAAGATTCAGAGATCTGTGCAGAATCGGGAATATAAGAATATTCAACAAGGTTTTCTATTTTAGAAGTAGAGTGTTTTGTGCAAGATTTAGGAAGAGATAGGGTTGAGGACAGAGTAACAGGAGAAATCTCACTTGAGTTCGAACTGGATGCCATGGTTGTGAAGCTCTTTCTTTATCTTTCTTATCGGGAAATCAATAAGAAAGCTATGAATCAGCCTCCACAGATTCTCAATCTATCGGAACTATTTCCTCCTCAGATTCAGAAGCCAATTATGTTGATGTTTCTAGATTACTCATGGTTCAACCTTCCACAGGTTCCAATGATCCTCCAGAAGAAGGTACTTTTTCTCCTCCTCCTGAACAAACAGAAGCAGAAACTACTCATGACAATCAATTTGCTTCTCCTGCTCAACCAAGTCAACCAGATCCAAGTCCAAAATCATCTAATGGTCCTTGGTTCATCCTTGATGATATTCCCAGAAAGTTATGGTATAATCGATTCTAGGAATTCTGTGCCTGGATAGATGTTTAGATGTTGCGGACCGGTGCAACAAGTCAGAACACACTCAGGGAATTTTGTTCCAGATTCACAGGTTCATTACGAGATTGGTATGATAGTCTTGGTACTTATCGCCAACTCCAGTTCTGTCAACTCCGTATTACTCATGCCACTGCACATCTCTACAAGCAATTCCTTGGAGAACCTGTTACTGCTGCAGAACTTGCTAGACGAGAATACCACCAGATGAAATGTTGCTCTTTGTTATCAAAAGACTTAGAGTTCCTTTACAAGCGTATGTCTCAACTGTACTACAGACTTGGCGGATACAATGACCCGTCTATACAACATGTATTCGTAGCCTCTTTGCCTAAGGCACTACAGCCAGAACTACAATGGCAGTTCAATGTGCACAAGCTTGATGTCGGCCAACTACCTCTTGGTAAGATTTATCAGTTTGCAACTTCTTGCCTTGAAAAACTTTGTGAACAAAAAGATTTCTTCTCTGACCTGATCAAACACAAAGAACCATTCAAGTTAGCCTACAAAAACTATCTAGCCATCAAATGTTCCTTAGACAAAACTTGTGACTATAAGCCTAAGAAAAAAGCCCATTTCTCCAAACAATTTCATAAAAAGAAACACCGGTCTGAAAAACGGTTTAACGGCCCATATCGTTATTTCCGAAAAAAGGATCCCAGCCAGTACCAAAAAGTCAAAGGCAGTCGATGCTATATTTGCAAAAAGAAAGGCCATTTTGTCAAAAATTGTCCAAACAAACCGGCCCAAGCTGTTCGACTGATCCAACATCCCTCCAACTCAGACATGCTCTCAGATCATGATGACATTGAATCTTGTTTCTCTGAACAAAAAGCATATGATGAGCATACTATCTTTACTCTCTAAGATGATCCTTCAAGTGATGATGATGGAAGTGACGACATTCCTCCTGTTCCAGTCTACCAAGTAAGTCCTTCATCTCCATCTCTTCTTCCTCCTACTCCTTCAGTCAAAATCCATGTCCTCCCGACTAAATACTCCACACCATAGGATTCATTGATACTGGTTCACAAAAAAGCATGATGAATCCTTCCATTCTTCCTAGCCATTATTGGGAAAACCATACAGAACACTACAGAGCCGCAAATGGTGAATTGTTTCAATCTCATTTGATTTCCAAAAAACCGTAGGTATCCAATTCTTTCCAAACTGTACTATATGGGTAAAAATCGTAGGTTCTGATCTTCCTGATAAAGATCTTCTCATAGGTTTTGATATCTTCCAGCAAGCCAAGCATCTTCAAATCTCAGTCTCTGGTATTAGGCACAAACAGATGTTCCAACCTTATACTAGAATTCTTAAGATGTTTGCTCTCACTGATGCTTCACCATCTTATCAACCTTTCAGTCATAAACTTCTTCCAGCTCCTCTGTGGAAAAACCGTGATTTCTTTGTTAAGTTACCTTTCAAACTTAATGAAGACATTAACCCTACCAAGGCCACACACCCAGGAATGACTCCATCAGATTTTAAATTAGCCCAAGCTGAGTGCTCAGAACTCTTAGCCCAAGGCTCATTGAACCAGCCCAATCTGAATGGGCTTGTCAAGCTTTCTATGTAGAAAAAACGATCTGAGATCAAAAGGGGAAAGAAACGTCTTGTCATAGATTACCAGCCCTTAAACTGTTTCCTAAAAGACGACAAATTTCCTTTGCCCAAAATCAATTCCCTTTTTGTCCATCTTAACAATGCCACTGTCTTTTCCAAATTTGACCTCAAGTCAGGTTTTTGGCAATTGGGTATAGATCCATCTGAACGGCCCAAAACCGCATTCTGTATACCTAATGCCCACTATCAGTGGACTGTTATGCCTTTCGGCCTTAAAACCGCACCTTCAATTTTCCAACGGGCCATGACTCGTATCTTCGAGCCCATCTTGTCTCAGGCTCTCATCTACATCGATGATATCCTCCTCTTCTCTCCTGATCATGTATCTCACTAGAAACTCCTTGACCAATTCTTCAGCCTTGTTAAATCCTATGGTATTATGATTTCATCCAAGAAAAGTGTCCTCGGCCAATCTTCTATTGAATTCTTAGGATTGATAATAGAAAATGGTAAATACACTCTAGGTCCTCATATTGCTCAGGAATTACTTCATTTTCCTAATGAAAATCTCACAAAGCACCAAATTCAACAATTCCTCGGGATTGTTAATTATCTTCGAGATTTTTTCCCAAAAGTAATTCAGTACACCAGTCAGTTGTCTGCCATGCTAAAAAAAGCAGCCCCTCCTTGGGGTCCTCTCCAGACCACAGCTGTCCACCAGCTATAGCAGCTTTGCCCAAAGCCAGTTCCACTCAGAATCCCTTCTGACGGCCACCGAATTCTTCAGACAAACACAAGCGATGGCTATTGGGGAGCAGTCCTCCTCAAAAGCATCAATGGAAGAGAAGAATACTGTGCCCACACAAGCGGACAATTCAAGCCATCAGAAAAGCACTACCACACTGTATACAAAGAAGCCCTCGCTGTCAAGTATGGGATCCAGAAGTTTGAATTCCATCTCATCGGGCATGCTTTTACAGTCAGACTCGATAATTGTGCTTTCCCAAAGATTCTCCACTTCAAGAACAAGCAGCTACCAAACAAACAAGTGCTGCGTTTAAAAGAGTGGTTTTCGAGATATGAATTCACAGTTGAACACATCAAAGGTAATAAAAACCTCATCCCTGATCTTCTCTCTCGACCTGTAAGAAAACCTCCTGATCCATCTCCAGTTCTTATAACCTCTATAGCTACCATCCCTCTCGTAGCAATGTTGAACAATCTCCCAAACCAAGCCCTTAGTAAAAGATCTTTTCCTGTTCATGTTACGTTCTCATCTCCTCACCAAATCCAGGATTATGCTAAACGTTTTCTCTTTAGGTATTTTTTAAATATCTCTCGAGAATCAACTGATCTTCTCCCTAGTTTCCATCCCGAAAAAATGTTTCTTTTAGGTCTTACTCTTGATCCTTTCAAACCAATCACAGAAAACCAACTCTGGTATTTCTGGTGTCTTACTCTCCTATATGCTACCAAACTTGTCTTTCCTGTCAGATGCACCATCCCTGCTTTGGACTCTATTTGAATGGTTTTCTCCTATCCCTTGGTGGAGAAAACAACTCACTAAAATAAGTCAACGACAAAACCTTGACAACATTCCATCTCAAGAAGCCAACCTCCATACTTCTACTTTCATCGTCCATCGTCCATATTTCCAACATCCAGAAACAAAAATGTTCTGGACTCAAGACCAAGCTTATGAATAGCAAACCTTCGCTCACCCTTATCTCATCCATTCTGACCCACAGGTCTCAAGATCTCTTAAACAGTTCCTCCAAACCCTGAACCACATAGAACCTGACCAATACGACATCCAACACACCTCCATTGGTCCTCGTCATGAACTCATCCATGTATTTCCTTTTGCTTACTCTAATGAGAACCACAAACCACAAGCCCAAACCAGCTCAGGCCTCGTCATTAAAGAAGAACGACCAGATTATACTGATGTTCTCTTCCAGGATTCTCAAGATCCTTGGGAAGATTTTCTCTCTCTCCTTCCACAACCCAGTCTTAGTAGTACTTCTAAGACTACCGACCAGCAGTCTTGCACCATGCAATATCTGCCTTCCAGCTCACAACTCATCGTGGATCAATGCCTGCCATCCACTTCAAAGAATGACATGAGTACTCGACAACGACTACCAGTACCCTCTGAAGTTGCCAAGTGTCATCGTTATCTCTTCCCAGATACACGTCATGATCGTGATCTTCTTGGTCCTCGCAATGATGACAATGTTGACATCTCATCCGACTAAGTTCTAGTTGTCTTCCTTATCCAGATTGGGGTCCTGTCCCATCTTCTGTCGTTTATAATTATTAAAGTTTGTAATAAGTGATAGCTAATGGTACTCGAGTAGTTTGCTTTTACTTTTGCTTTATCTTTTGTAAAAGGAAGATTCCCATATCTTTCCTTATCTTGTCGGTTGTAACTTTTACTTTATGCTTTAGCTTTTGTAAAGCAGATTCTTTTGGGGGTCCTGTCCCAAATTTATCCTTAGCTCTCCTCGCCTATATAAGGGATCTCATTTCTCCCTTCCAAGGCAGACGGAGTTCAACTTGTAATCTCTCTTGTGAAATACAAATATGGTTTGCCAAACTCTTCTTTCTTTCTTTATCCTATTTTAAGGGAAATCAGTTCATTCTTATCTTTAAGCGAGTATGCTCTGCACTTGCCTCTTATGAAGATCCTGTGCATCAAAAAGTTTTCAGATATCGATCCAGTCCAGCTAAATTTCATTATATGAGTAGAGTATCAGACACAGTTCACCCTGTTGAGCAGCCATGGAAGGCTTGTGTTTTGGGTGGTAAGTGTTGAAGTATTATTCTTACGTAATGACAGGAAGCTATTTCAGTGATTGGTAGTATATCGGCTGGAAACCCGAGCATGCGGGCTATTGGTCCAAAGGCTACTTTGTGTAGCATTGCTCTGGTGTAACAACGCCACGTACTCCGCGTAAGAGAACTTTGAAAAATTTATGTAACAAAGATGTACGCAACAAACAAATACATCTCAATTAATGTAAAATTACAATCTACGCAGCTTTAATGATTTAGTATGAGAGGATCAACTATCATGCTATGCGTAGATATATATTGTACGGCTACTTCCTTTTTTGCCAATATGTCTCTTATGAAATTATGTTTATTCTTAATGTGTTTTGACTTGCTGTGGTATTTGGCATCTTTAGAGAAAGAGATAATTGCTTGACTGTCACAGTAAACAGTTATTGGACTAGAATCTTTAAGTCCTTCTTAAATCTCTTAAGCCACAAAGCTTCTTTGCACTGCTGTAGAACATGCAATATACTTAGCTTCCATTGTCGATAAAGCCGTGCATGTTTGCTTCTTGCTACTCCATGTAATTACTCCTCTATTTATCCTGAGGTCAATTTGCGCTCATCCAAATTGCCCCCCAGTCAACTTCTGAATATCCAACAAGTTGCAAACCACCTCCTTGGTAGCATAAAGAATAATTTGCAGTGCCTTTGAGATATGTTAAAATCCTCTTGACAGCACTCCAATGCATCTGCCCTGGATTAGACTAATATCTACCTACTAGTCCTAATTCGGCCTCGTACACATCATGGCATACATGAGGCTTCTAATGACATTTGCTTAAGGAACTCTAGCCATATTTTCTTTTTATTGAGGAGTCTTGGAACACATATCGAGACTAAGAGATTGTACTTTGGCTATTGGGGTATCCTTAAAATCTTGATTCCTAAGATGTAAGTTGCTTCACTTATATGTCAAAATTTGAGTATAGCCAATCTTTAATAGTTTTTACAAACTCTTTACTGTTCGCAGCCAACAGTGTATTGTCCACATATAAAGACAATACCGCAAAATCATCTTCAGACCTTTTAATGTACACATAATAGTCTTCCTCAACCATCCTGAAGCCATAAAAGATTACAGCTTGATGGAATTTAAGATTCTATTGTCTAGAGGATTGTTTAAGGCCATAGATTGTCTAGAGAATTACATCTGATGTAATTCAAGGTTTAGATGTGCAATGATAGCCAAGATCAATTGCATAAAAGCAAACCTTACTATAGGAGAAAAGGTCTCTTCATATTCTATGCCTATATCTCTCTATTATCCCATCCGCCTTATGCTTTATCTGAGGAACCAAGTCCGAGATAGACTCTATCTCTTCTTCCATTGCTTTCATCCACAAATCCCTAGTAGATGATGTGAGAGCCCCATTAAAAATATTTGGGTCCTCACCATTGTGTGAAGTAATCATAAAAGTTTCTCCTGCAATCTCAAAGCGACGACAAGGAATAGGCCTATGACTACACTTCCGAGTTGATTCCCCAATTGGAATTGAAATGTCTGGTGAAGGACCCGTACTAGTATCAACACTATCCTTATCAACTTCTCCAATGCTAGGAAATTCATTTTCTAAAATTGGCATCTCGTGAATCTAGTTCAGTCACAGTACAACTTACATGTTCTCTATCCTTTAGAGTGTTCTCAGTATCCAATAAAGATATAGTTTTTACTCATAGCTCCTAATTTTCCAAACTTATGAGTGGGATTATAAACATAAGCCCCAGATCCCCATGGCTGCAAATGAGATAGGTCAGGTTACCCGTTCATAACTCAGATTAAGTATATAGGCAGCAGTTAATAAAGCATCTCCCCACTAGGATATTAGGAGATTTGATTTCATAACTCAGAGAGGAAGAAGTTTGTCACAAATGGGTTGATAAGATGGAGGAGTCTCAGTGAGAGCAAACATCTTAAGAATGCTAGTATACGGTTGGAACATTTGTTTGTACCGAATACCAGTAACTATAATTTGGAGACGTTTGACTAACTGAAGGAGCTCAAAACCAATGAGAAGATCTTTATCAGGAAGATCGGAGCCTATGACTCTTACCCAGATAGTACAATTTAGAAAGAATTGGATACCTATGGGTTTTTTGGAAATCAAATAGGACTGGAAAAGTTCACCATTTGCGGCTCTATAATATTCTGTATGGTTTTCCCAATATTGGGCAGGAAGAATGGAAGGATTTAACATGGTTCGTTGTGAACCTGTGTCAATAAAACCAATGATAGAGATAGGAGTAGAGAACTTGGAAGGCAGGACTTTGATCTTGACAGAAGGAGTAGGAGGAGGTTTAGGAGGAAGAGATTGTTTTACCTGGTACACAGGAACAGAGGGGCAATCATCTTCTTCGTCACTGCTGCTGGAAGGATCAGCTTTGAGAGCAAAGACTGTATGCTCATCATATGTATCTTGTTCAGAGAAACAAGATTCAATATCTTCAGTGTCAGAGAGCATGTCAGCATTGGAGAGATGCTTGATGAGTCGGGCTGATTGGGTCGGCTTATTGGGACAGTTTTTAGCGAAGTGGCCTTTTTTATTGCAGATATAACATCTGTTGCTCTTAACTTTTATGTACTAACATCTGCTCTTAACCTTTTTTCTGAAATATCTGTATGGGCCTTTGGATTTTTTGGAGTTTATGTGTTTGGACTTGTGGAAGTGTTTGGAAAAATGGGCCTTTTTCTTGGGCTTACACTCACAAGTTTTGTCAGATGGACATTTAATGGCAAGGTAGGGTTTTTTACAGGCAGATTTGAAAGGTTCTTTTCTCTTGATCAGCTCTGAGAAGAACTTTTTTTGGTCACACATTTTATCAAGGCAAGCAACTGCAAATTGATAGAGCTTACCAAGAGGAAGTTGTCCAATGTCGAGTTTATGAGCATTAACTTGTCGCTGGAGCTCTGGTTGTAACTCTTTAGGCAAGGAGGCGACAAAGACATGTCTTAAGGACGGATCATTGTATGCACCAAGTTTGTAGTAGAGCTATGACATACGCTTCTAATGAAATTCCAAGTCTTTCATCAGCAAGGAACAACATTTCATCTGGTGGCACTCATGTCGAGCAAGTTCTGTGGTGGTGCCTGGTTCTCCAAGAAATTGTTCATAGAGATAGGAAATGGCATGAGCAATAGGAAGTTGGCAGAACTGGAGCTGTCTGTAGGTGCCAAGGCTATCATACCAATCTCTGAGTTGTCTTGTAAATCTCGAATAGAATTCTTTGAGAACATTTTGAGTTATTGCACCGGACCTTAACATCTGGATATCAATCCAAGCACACATTTCCTGAAAACGATTATACTAGTGTTTCCGAGGAATGTCATCAAGAGTAAACCATGGACCATTGGAAGGTTTAGATGATGGTTCTGGTTGACTTTGTTGGCTTGATTGTGCTGGTTGAGCAAACTGGTTACGAGCATCAGTTTCTTCTTCTGGTGGTGGAGGAGTTTCAGGGACTTCAGTGGTTTGAGGCTCATTTGATCCAGTAGAAGGTTGGACCATGAGAAGTTTTGACACATCAGCATAATTTGCTTCAGAATCTGATGAAGTAGGGATAGATTCAACAGACTGAGAATCTGATGAAACTGATTCATAAGATGCTGGTTCAGAAAGTTCTGAGCTTGATTCTGATTCTGGTTCTGATTGTTCTGGAGTATTGGTGCATAGGAGCTTTGTCTTTTGTTTGGACAGGAGTATACTGAGGGGACTCAGGAGGACTTTGTATTGGTGGTTGAGGCTGAGGTGGTTCAGCCGGAGGAGTTGGTTTAGGTGGACTAGATCTTCGAGAAGGTACAGGCCTAGAGGAAGAAGGTGGGGATGACCTTCTTGGCTTTGAAGGTGCTGGCTTCTGAAATTCTCGTTGTTTAGCTTCAGCTTGTTTAAAAGCTTCTGAATGATGGGAGAAGCCAAAGAAACTGTCCAACAAAGTTCTATCCTTCTTTCCGCTACACCATTTTTGTTGCAGAGTTCTAGAAATAGTCAGCTGTCTTTGAACTGTTCTGAAAGGTATTCACATCTAGCTGATTCTCTACCATGTTTAGATATAATCTAAAGTAATCTACTGCTTCTGATTTATGAGAGATCAAGTGAACATGACCTAAATGTGAATAATCATCAGTAATTGTGATAAAATATGAAGCTCCATGTTTAGACTTACATTCATTGGACCACAAACATCAGAGTGAATTAATTGCAATGGTTGCAGAGAACATGAAGCAAGGAGAAATGGTGGAAGAGGTAGGTAAAGTAGATGAGGCTTGTGATCTACAAGTCTAAGGAACTCTTTTTTGTTCCTGTCTCAGAATTTTCAAGGCTTTGTTGTAGATTGGCAGAGGGCAGCATGAATTGGGATCATCTGGGGGTTGTGGAGAGAAGTTGTGGCAAGGGGTTTGCGGAAAAATAATTTTCTTTTTTCACCTCCTTCAGCGAGTCAGACAGTCATCATTTAAATCGAGATCATCAAGACAAGGACAACCTAGGTCACACATATAGGCATCAGGAGTATCCCAAAGAAAATGTCCATTCAGCTCTGCAAGATATCCATCAGAAGAAAAAGTCAAAATAGGGATGTCCTCTTGGATCATAGTAGAATGGGAAAAGGACAATCTAGGTAGGGTTTGGTCTTGGTTGGTCTGAGGTGGTTGAAAAGTCATTCGAACAGAGCCATTTAGACATCGTTCAAACATATCATTCGACGTCTGAATGGGGAATTTGGGTGAAAGTGTTCATAGTTGGTTAGCCATTCTAAAGGCATTAATTTAAGAAGTTCAGCCTTTGGAATTTGCTTGGGGATTTGAACGATGCTAGGGGTGGTTTCAGTATCTGCCAGAATCATAAGGGTATTTGTGGAGGTATATGGGGTTGGAAGATCTAACGCATAATTCTGTAGATGATACACTAGCTGATGGTGTAACGTGGAGCTTGGGTAGACTGAAGAGCACACTGGTCGAGACGAGAAGATTGAATATATTCTTTTAGAGTAGGTCGTTTTGTTGAAATGAGGGTTTTAATACTACACACAATAGAGGTGTTTCGTTTGTATAAGTGATAAGGATTGAGGAGAGGCATAGAAGACTCGTGAACTTGAGCAGGCTCAGGGATATATGAGTATTCAACTAGATTTTCAATGGTAGAAGCTATTCGTTTAGAGCAAGATAGGGGAAGAGAAAGAGTAGAAGAGAGTGTGACAGGAGTAACTGGAATTGATGAAGATTCAGTGTTTGAAGTTAAGGCCATGATACCACTGTCATGTCATACCAATTTCTATTTTTTCACCAAACCAGCCTTCCAGGGCACAAACGGCGACTTCAGAAAACAGGTATGAACACTAGAGAAGGTTAGATATAAACAACTTTCTGAAGGCCAGTGCAGAGCATAATCATTGTATAGGTGAAGATGAACTTGGATTTCTTTATTCAAACAAGGGTCATTAGAAAATAAGAACTTAGAAAGCCATATTCTTAAAATAGAAAGATTTTTATTTCAACTTAACTTGAAACTTACAAGATAGCAGCATCTCTTATATAGAGTTGAGAAGAGGAGATAGCTCCAAAACACCGACAAACTAAAGCAAAAGCAGGCACAAGATAAAGCAAAAGTAAAAGACAAAGCAAAAGCAAAGGACAAGCAATTATTATTACAAGCTTAAATGATTCACGTGCCAAAAGAGGCTTTAAAACGAGCTGTGAGAGGGGGACAAGTTATCCACATCACTGTCAACCTCATCAAAAAGAAACACCGGTCGCCTGTCAAGTGACCTATCATTGAGATGAGGAGGATGAATTTGGGGTGATGTGTCCATGGGTCGTGGCATTTCTAAGGCCTTAGAACTAGAAGCACTGGTATCCTGTTGTTCTGGAGGAGAGAGAAGCGACATAAAGTCTTCCCAAGGATCTTGAGAATCCTGGAATAGGAAATCAGTGTAATCTGGTCGTTCTTCCTTGATGACAATTCCTTTAGCTGGTGGGGAGTTGGATGTGCCAGGTGTAGGTAAGAGTAAAACTTCATGTTGAGGTTCGAAAGAAGTGTGATGGATGGCTGCAACTATAGGCTGGAAATGGTTAAGATCACAGAGAAAAGTGTGAAGACCTTGAATTATGATAGGATTACTTGGGAATGTCTTCCATTCGTACAATTGGTAATGTGTCCAAAATAGTTTAGTGACTGAGTACTGGAAATAAGGATGATGGATGATGAACATGGAGGTGTAATGGTGAGCTTCTGCTGGAGGTAGGAGATGAAGGTGATGATGTTGACTGATGCAGGTAAGTTCTTTTCTCCACCATGGAATAGGTGAAAACCATTCTAGAACAGTCCATAATAGATAAGTGGCATTTTCAGGCATGAAAAGTAAGGTTAGTGGTATGATCGTTGTTGAGTATATTGCGTGTTTGTGATTGACTGGGAAGATCAGTGTTGTAGCATATAGGACTGTGAGGCACCATATGTACCGTAGTTCATCCTCAGTGATACCTTTTTCTGGATGGAGTGAAAGACCTGTAAGAAATAAGCACTAAGGGAGAAAAGTGAGGAAACTGTCTGGACTATTTTGTCGGACCTAGAAAAGATATCGGAAGATAAATTTTTTGGCAAAGTCTTGGATTTGATCAAGACTGGTGAAGGTGAGATTGAGAGGTTAAGAGCATGATCTGGCAGAGAGGTTGCTATGATGGGTAGGATTTTTTGAGAGGATATGAGATGGAAAGTTTGTGGTCTGGTGAGTAAGTCTGGGATGAGATTATGATCTCCTTTTATATGCTTCACAGAGAAGTTATATTGGGCAAACTATGTCTTTAGATGAAGGAGCTGTTTGTCAGGAAAGGCTTTGTTTTTTAAGTCAAGGATTTTTGGGAAAGAAGAATTGTCAAGTCTGACAAGAAAGTGGCGACCAATTATATGAAATTCAAATTTTTTTGATTCTATACTTTACCGCTAAGATTTTCTTGTAGATGACATGATAGTGTTTTTCTGAGTCCTTGAACTATCCACTGGCATGAGCACAAAAATATTCCTTGCCATCCAAAGATTCAAGGAGAATGGCAGCCTAAAATTCATCACTTGCATCGGTCTAAAGAATGCGTTGCCCTGTAGAGGGAATTTTCAGAGCTGGAAGGATCTGAGCAATTTGTCTGAGTTGCTGAAGTGCAATAGATTGTGCTGGACCAAAAGGTGGAGCATTCTTTTTTAACATCCTGGAAAGTTGGCATAAAGTCGCGTAGATAATTGATGATACCAAGGAACTGTTGAATTTGTTTCTTGTTGAGCTCGTGATCTGGAAAATGTAAAAGCTCTTGGGCAATGTGTGGACTTGGATGGTAGTGACCATCTTCAATAATCATACGAAGAAAGTTGACTGAAGTTTGGCCTAGGATGTCCTTTTTCTTCGACAACATAATTCCATGAGAATCAATTATTTCTATGAAGTGACTCAAAAGTTTTTGGTGGGACAGATGGTCTTTAGAAAAAAGAAGGATATCATCAATATAGATAAGGGAATGGTTTAGGATGGGTTCAAAAATTTTTGTCATTGCTTTTTGAAAAAGTGAGGGGGCCACTTTAAGACCGAAAGGCATAACTTTCCATTGGTAGTGGGCTTTAGGAATACATAAAGTAGTTTTGTGCCTATCGTTAGGCTTAATTCCTAACTGCCAAAATCCTACTTTAAGATCGAATTTAGAGAATACTTTTGCATCTTGGAGATGAATGAAGAGGGACTAGATTCTTGGAAGTGGAAACTTGTCATCTCTGAGAAAACAATTGAGAGGTTGATAATCAATAACAAGTCTCTTTTTTCCACGAACAAGTTCAGATCTCTTTTCTACATAAAAAGCTTAACAGGCCCATGCAGAATTAGTGGGTTCCATGAGGCCTTGTTGTAACAGTTGAGAACATTCTTGTTGGGCCAAACTAAAGTCTGTTGGTATCATACCAGGATGAGTGGCTTTTGTAGGATTGATATCTTCATTAAGTTGGAAAGGTAACTTAATAAAGAATTTATCATTTTTCCAAAGAGGAGAAGGATGGTGAAACTCATTGTGGGATTCTGGACAAAATCGGAGGAGTTGTTGAGAAAAACTTTGATAGGTTGGAGAACAATCAGATAAAGTATACAGACAGAGAACATCTGTATATGGCTTGAATTGGTTCTTGAAAAAGATACCATTGGCAGTAATACGGAGTTTGGAAGCTTTTGCTAGAAGATTAAACTCAATAAGAAGGTTTTTATCAGGGAGATCAGAACCAATAATTTTGGACCAAATAACACAATTGGGGAACAATTGAATACCGAGAGGGTGTTTGGATATTAGATGCGTTTGGAACATTTGACCGTCAGCTGCTTTAAAGAATTATGTATGCTTTTCCCAATAAGATGATGGGAGAGTGGATGGATGCACCATACTCTTTTGAGCACCTGTGTCGACAAAACCTATGACAGGGATAAGATGCTCGTACTTTTGAGGTAGGATATTGATGGGAATGGATGGGATAGTATTTTGGATTTGGAGAGTTAGAGAGGGAGGCTAGATAGTGTTGATGATTCCAAAATCTTTTGTGTCTGGGTCATTGTCTGTAGTAGCCAAAGCAAATGCTGTATACTCATCAGCTGTATCTTGTTCTGAATAAAGGGACTCAATGTCATCAGAAGCAGAAAGCTCAAATTGGAGATGTTGAAGAAGACAGACTGCTTTGGCTGGGCGATTTGGACAATCTTTTACAAAGTGTCATTTCTTTTTACAAACGAAACAACGGCTTCCTTTGATCTTCCGAGTGGCGGAAAGATCCTTTTTCCTAAAGAAACGGTAGTGCTTCTTAGATCTGTGCTGGGGACGATGCTTCTTTTTGTGAAAAACCTTCTGGTATTTTTTTACGGGCAAAGGCAATCTTTCTCATCTTTGCATTTGATCTGCAAATAAAGTTTTTTACAAGCACCTTTGAAAGGGTGTTTGTTTTCCATCAGATCTTTGAAGAATTCTTTCTATTCACAAAGCCGCTTTAAACAACTGATCGTGAGCTGATAGATTTTTCAAAGAGACAAATTGGCAACATCCATCTGGTGGATATTAATCTGTCTTTGTAATTTAGGTTGGAGCTCTTTAGGCAAATAAGCTATGAAAACATGCTTGAGAGTTGGATCGTTAAACCCATTGAGCTTGTAGAACAGAGTAGACATCCTCTTGTAATGAAAATCAAGATCTTTATGCTGAAATGAGCAATACTTCATCTGCATGTACTCCTTTCTAGCAAGTTCATTTATAGCAACAGATTCACCAATAAAGGTCTCGCGAAGTAACCCAAGAACTTGAGCAACTTCAGGAATCTGAATAAACTGTGATTTCAAACTAGTCTCTTAAAGAACCAATAAAACGAGAACTGAATTCTCTAAGAACTAATTGGACGATTGCTTCAGGTCGTATCATCTGAACATCAATCCATGTAGAAAATTCTTGTAATCTTGTAGGCCATTTGATTTTGGGAATATTATCCAAAGTGAACCATGGACCACTAGAAAGTTTTGAGGAGTGGTCAGTTGTAGAAGCAGATGATTGGGGTGTTTCTGCAGGTTCTTCGACAAAAGGAAGCTCTGCGGGAGAAGGATCATTGGAACCTATAGAAGGCATTACCATGAGTAGTTTGGTAACATCAGCATAATCGGCTTTAGAATCAGTAGTGTATTATGATTCAGGGAGAGAATCGTTTTCTGAACTAGAGGTGTCAGAACTAGGAATTTCTATATGGTCGGTTGGGACAAGTTAGGTAGTGTATTGATGACTGGGTTGTTTGTCTTTAGGTGGGAAGGAAGAAGTGGGTATATCCAGAGTAGGAGAAGTGACAAGTGTGAACTGTGGAGACGGAGGTGGTTCCTCAGAGGTAGAGGTAACTGTAGACTGTGGAACTGTAGGCTTTGAGGGTCTAGGCTGGGCTTTAGGCGTTGGTTCAGGTTGTCGTTGGAAAACTTTATAGGTCATACTGACATTTTAGAATAGTATGTGGGTTTGTTGTAAAGAGATGGAGTATAGAAGGGTTGGTAAGTACTGAAACAGGGTACATACGTTGGGAGAGGTGTGGATGGAGCAAAAAAGGTAGGAGGCCTTTTTTCAGACTCTATTCTGCCCAATTCTGTTTGAAGCCTTCTGATCTTAATTTCTTTCTGGTTAAACTCTGGACCCCAATATCGGTTTTGGATCATTTGCTTCAATTCAAAATCAAGTTGGTGAACTCGATTTTTTAGATCAATATGAATCTGTTCAAGTTGAGCAGTAATGGTATCCACCTACAGCTACCTGTATTAGGGTTTGAATCAAGCTGCTGTAGCACAGAAGTATGAGCAATGGCATACCAATTTTCACATATAGGCAATTCAACCTTGGTGAGTAGGCCCAACAAGCCCTCTCTCGCAAGTCCAAGCATTCTTTTTTGCCCTATGTGACCTAATCTGGCATGCCAAGTAATAACATCTATCTCAATGTTACTAGAAGAAGTAACATACGAAAAAAAAACTATTATCATAATTTAAACAATCAAGATTCTATTTAATACAATAAAACTATTAATCAAATGCCCAGCTCCAATAAGGACTAAATTTAAGAAAATCTCCAAACAAGCACAATAAAAGTTTAAATTATATCCTAATTCAAGAAGAGCAAGAATAGAAACTAAGTTTCGTTGAATCTCCAGTGTATATAAAGCATTGTATAACAAAAGATTACGTCCACCATACAAAGCCAATTTAGAGGTGTCTATTCCTTTTGCTTTAACTCTTGAGTTGTTGCCCGCGTATATCCATCTAGTCCATTGACTAATTCTATGATACTCAACAAATGCATCTCAATCACGAGCTATATAGTCTGTTGCTAAGTCTACAGTCGACATATGATGAGAATCAGTTAGGAATACAGAACTTGTAACTAAAGCATAATTTTAATAAAATGGAGCTGGTCTCACCTTTTTTGGCTCAATGCATTCATGAGCGAAATAACCCATCTTCCTCCAGTTGTAGCATTTCATCTTGGTTTTATCCTTTTTCTTGCCAGCACACTTACCCTTTAGGTTCTTCTTAGCATCTGGCTTCTTCTAATCAGGATCAGATCTCATACCCTTCTAGTTATACTTATGGCTTCTTTTGCGCTTGAAAGCGTAGTTGCCTCAAGACGCTCTGCCTGTAGCTCCAAATGATGTTTAATATCATTGAAAGTTTTAATACCATCATTGTGAGTCTTATTCACCTTCACGTGTTCCCAAGAATCAAATAGAGATCTTATCACTGCCTGGACTTGTTGTTCATTAGTCAAAATTTATCCAGTAGCATTAAGTTTGAGAATCATGTTCGACATCCCCCTCAGATGTTGCCTCATAGTATGATTCTAGCGCTTCCGATAAGAATCGAATTTGATCGTTCTTAGCTTAGTGCTTGAAGTACCACTAAACTTATCTTTCAAAGCAAGCCACATTTCTTGGGCAGTCTCATACTTCTCAAATTCACACATGAGGTCATCTCAGATGCTGCTCAATCGTTATGCGAGCATTACTATTCTTCTTTTTCTAGGCCTGGTAGGCCTCAAGATCCCTCTTGTATTGAGCAGTATTGCCATGCCCAGGCTCAGCTAAGGTGTTATTTAGAGCTTCTAGAGTCTCTTGTCTTCAAGGATGTACTGAATTTTATGGTACCAAATATCATAATTGTCACCATTCAGCTTTTCACCCTTGTTTAGCTTGTCTGTGTTTTTGGATGCAAAAGCCATTTTAACGTTCTTTTAACACATAGACCATTCAAAAATACAATAATCAATAATTACACACAAATTAATTAATTAATTAACATGACAAATTAATTTCGGGAATGGAATCAAAAGGTTGTCCAAGCTTCCAATCATCATCAATTTCTTTTATTATATTCATCATTAATTTGATTTTAATGTGCTAAATTATCAGTTCTAATTCAAGATAATTCACGAGATACCATAAAAACAATATATAGAGTTTAGAAACATCTGATGTAGAAATTCACTATAAACATTGACAAATAAAAGAACTAATCAAACATGGTCAAATTGATATATAGAATCTTTTACATGTTCTTAAAATATTCTTTGTTGCTTGTGACTCTATCCTCCAATTTATATTCATGTGCATCTCCGTATAAAAACAATCGTTCCTTATTGATGATTCTGTTTGTGGTTTTCTCATATCATAATTTCTGCCCTCTACAAGGCGACTAGCTTGTCTACCATTCTAAAGATTCGTGTGAATGCTAAGTACTGAGATTTGCCTCATTTTTGAAACAAGGGAGTGCTCCTCCATCAGCTCAATTTCACACCTTAGCAGACAATATTTGTTCAAGGGATTCTCAGTATCCTCTAACATGCGAGCCCTAAAGACAAGCGTATTATCATCATCAGGTAAGGAATTTATGAGGACCCATTGATAATAATCCTAATTTGTATACTTAATGTCATTTTTCCATACATTTGCCGCATAAAGACCTCATTCATACACATAGAACGGTTAGGGTCCATCTTATAATTCTTCATTTTCTTCATAAGCTCTTCATAAGATAAGTCATTATTAATTTCAATTAGATCAATAGGTGCAACCCAACTCTATATGTCGTTAACCCATCTTCCTTAATCCACAACTTTCTAACGCGAGGCATCTATTACAAAGAACATAAAATTTATATTAGTGATTATTAACAAATGACTAGTAAGGGATACAATCAAATTTTAGTTGATTTCCATGAAAGAAAATATTTTTGAGCTCCCACTAGAGTGAAATATTTTTAACATATAATGCTCATCCAAAGACTATATTAATTCGATTTGAAATTTTATTTCAAAATTAAAATCAGAAAATTAATTATAAATCTTGATTTTATATTAAAAAACAAGTAGAAAATTAAATTTCGAATTGAATGGCACAAACGGCGCCCAAATTAGAGTCACTGACTGGACACATTACCCACATGCATAGTCAAGTCTGTGGGCTTCACGCACGCTACAGTGCGCAAATCCCCAATTCTGGCACTATTCATCATCTTCTCCAATTTAGGGTTTTTGGTTTTTTGCGACTAGATTTCTTGTTTTAGCCGTAACTTTCTCGTTTTAAGTCCCTTTTTAGCAAATCACATATCGTTGAAAAGCTATCAAAAAGATCTTTCCAATGATATATTATACACAATGTCAGGTTGCCTAGATCAATAGATATGAGCATTTAAAATTTCGGGTCTCATGATTTCTTAAGGTTCATAAAATCTAAACCCAAGGCTGTCCCTAGTTCAATCAATTCCAGAATTTTTTTCTTCAATTAAAGCATTCCAAAACATAAAATTACAGCCATCAGATCACATATACCTTAAAGAATCAATTAACACAAAAAATTCATGCTTTTATATGAATCGAAAACAACGATGTGCACGAATCCACCATAAAAGAAGGCTCTGATACTAGTGATGGAAAAATTAAGAAGGATTCTAGAAATATATTTCTTCAGGAATCAAGCAGCAGAAAGATCGAGTGTTGGATCACGTTAATGGTCGGAAAGAAATCACGGATTGGAAATCTTCCTCTAATCACAATATAAATGCCTTTTTATGGATTGTTTTATGTTCTTAATTTAATCTTCACAAAGAAGAGAAGAAGATGAAGTAGAATCTTTTTTCTTTTTTTTTTCCTTCACGTATCTATCTCTGCGTTTTACTAAATAGAGGAAGTTGAGCAAAAGTGGACAAAATTGATTTAAAATCAACTTCCCTCTCAATCTCCATAAACGGTACATGGTAACTACATGATAGTTACCATGTGCGGGTCGGGTCGCCCATCCCGTCCAACAACCTCATTGGGTTTTTACTGGCAAAGATTTTTAACGAAGCAATCTTGAAGCACGTCTAGCACTACTTTATGATTTATCATATTTTATTTATTTTGCATTGATTTTTATCCCATGAGGTTTACCCTTGGCAAAGGTCAAGTGCAATTATCATAAAGAAGTGGATATATCCAAGGGGAAGTGTTATGAGAGCTAATAGATGTTGTTCCACTTTGACTTAGTTGATTAACATATCATCTTTGAAAACTTAGCTAATTAGGTCAGTTAGCTAAATTACTTATGAAGACTTAGCTAATTAGGTCAGTTAGCTACATTACATATAAAGAATTAGGTAATTAAGTCAGTTAGCTAAGTTATTTATGAAAACTTAGCTAATTAGCTAAAATATGCATCTATGTAAGTGGTTAACCTTAATTAGTTGAATAGTCTATTTAAATCAACACAAGTTGAAGTTAATTCAAAACCCTCTCTTTATTTTATACATCCAGCGCACTTATTTTCTATAACATTTATATTTTTCACTCAAGTTATCGATTACTTTCACGTTGACATCCACGACAACTTGTACATTGTATATAGGTATTCTATTGATTTTATTTTTACGCCTGCTTGGCGTACATTGAGCTTGTACTAAAATAATCTTATCTCCTGATTTTAGTCTTTTAGTTCTTTTTAAATAATAAAAAAAATTATATTCTATACACAATTTTCACTAACACAATACATCTTTACATTAGCAAGATATTTGAATTCCATGTACTCATTTCCTAAACACACCTAGTTTTGTAATTCGTCTTTCTCATTATCTCTTTCAAACGTAAAAAGGTGTTATATACATATTAGCTGAAAGGGTTTTAGCTCTCACATTTATCTATTGAGAAAATTTGCATGCTTTTCACTTTTAGAATTAATCATATATTTATTTTTGCTTCACTCACTAACAACCGGTTTTTAGTTTAATATAATTATTCATGATTTCGTATCTTGAAAGTTGAATATTGTAATTAATAAAGTTTTTCAATTTCAAGTATATGCAAATGATGATATGAGCCCCTTCTTTTATAGTCATATAATCATACAAATGAAGTAAATGATTGGTAGATGGATACATCATTAATCTAAGTTTTTTTTGAGATAGTTAGAGTTATAAGAGATGAAGAGTTGTTTGCTGAGGAGAGAAAACCCTAGTCTTTTTTTAAAATGATAAGTGTTTTTGTTTCTCTATGTAAATAAATCAAAATTGGATCGATGATGATGAACATCAAACACACATTGAATCGTATAATTGATAAAAATAAAAAGTGGACACGTACATAATTATACCAAAGAAACCTCAAACGCTATTGCAAACAATAGTAATAAGAAAAAAAAATTCTTTAAAAACAATATTCATTCCAATGATTAAATTTTAACCAGCAAAATAATAAATCAATCCGCAACATTTTTCTTTAGCACACAAAGGCTGTGTTCTCAAGTTTCATTTTAATTTGTTTATCAGCAGCCTTCTTAAATTAGTACTTAATTTTTCTTCACTTCTTTATCTTCCTCTTTTTCCTTCACTTCTTTCTTTTCTTCTTTTTCCTTCATTTCTTTCTCTTCTTCTTTCACTTCTTTCTTTTCTTCTTTTCCCTTCACTTCTTTCTCATCTTGTTTTTCCTTCACTTCTTTCTTTTCTTCTTTAATCTTCTCTTGGCCTTGGGTCTTCTCTGGTGCACCTTGAGCTGGTACATCTGCCTCCTTATCCTTTTTCTTTTCTTCCTTTGCCTGATCCTTCTCTTCTTTTGTCTTCACACCATCTGCTTTCTCTTCTTCCTTTGCCTTCCTTTCCTCGCCTTTTTCTTCCTTTTTCTCCTGACCCTGCCAATGCAATTAATAGTCTTATCAAATATGAAGAAATTTGCATCCCATAAAACACAAGCATATATCCGAACCAAAAATGGATAGATCATTTATTTACTGCTGCTCTCTGGTGTGAAAGTCCTTACAAAAAATTTAGACATCCGTAAAAGTCGACGAACGTTTATATCATAGATACATGCATAAAAAGACAATAAAATAATGACACGTATAAGTAAAAAATGTACATACGTAATGATTCTATCGATTAGCTTTATCTACAACTGATACAAAAAGGAATTTCTTAGAACAAGAATAATAAGTTCTCAAATAAAATTAAAAAAGACTAAAAAATCCACTTCAATGTACTAATATTGGAGTTCATTTATTTTACTCTTTTGGTAACATCCTTGTCGCATTAACAAGAAGACATCTTTATTCATGAATAATCACATTTATTTATAACAATATCAAAATAAAACTATAAAAATACCTCGTCAAGCAAGGACTCAAGAGATTTAGGCTCGGTCTCATCATCTATCTTTTTCTCTTGTTGATCTTTCACCTCGTTGGTTGTCTCCACAGCTTTAAGGGACTCCTCCTTAGCAGGTTCAGGGGCAGGCGCCGTGCCAGTGTCGCCCTTCGTCATAGCCTTTGGAATGCTAGCACAAGCACCCATATTTTTTTTTTTCCAAAAAGAAAGAGAAACCTTTTTAAATTTCTCTTTCTCTTGCAAGAGCTGGAGAGATAAAGATTAAAGAAGAATTAGAAGAATGTTTTCTATGAGACACTTCTTTTAAACCTAGGAGAGGCCTTATATACATATATACAGAGTTTTCTACATGCGTTTGTTTAGGTTTTTAAATGGTGCCGAATTTTTTGCTGTGGTCCTGAAAGATTTAGGCAGCTAACGGTTGTTATAATTAACTAATCATCATTTTAACTTCTAAAATAGCAGCAAACAGCTGGTTGATTTATAGTCACAGGTTTTGAACGCTATTTATTAATTCATCACTCAACATTTTGGTATTTTTGTTTCCTATTTACTTTTCGTTCTTAATAATTTGCGGTTTATGCATTTGGCAAATTGAAGTCGTCTATATTCACATTCATCGCTTATGAATACTTGTTTTTACAACTGGCCTATGATCTAAATTGAACAAAATAAAAATTCTAGATTGCCTTGGTAAATGTAAATAATATCTTCATTTTCTTTTTTTTTTAATTATTCTTAATTGGATATTTAGGGACAAAAGCCCGAAACTATCAAAAATTTGAATAAAATTCATGCACATCTCCATAGACCAAATAATTTCTTTTTCCTTAATATATATAGTAAAAAAAAAAAATCATCAGCCGAAACCAGTTAGATTTCAAGAATTTTTACTAGTTAATTACCAATGTTACAATGTTAATCGTACGCTTTTTCTTTTGACAAATTCGAGCAAAATTTTAACTATTTGATCAATGGAATGACAATTTTGTCCCTCACTAAAATTCTTTTAAACACTTAAGTCCCTTAACAGGACCTCCTCGTCAAATAAACAAAAGAAGTAGTTAGGGACTTATAAAATTCAAATCAATTTTTATTCAGTAACTACCCTAGATTTGGAACATAAGTGGCAAGTTAAAGAAAGCTACTTGAAATCACTCAATCAAGCCCTAGGAATATTGAATTAGTTAATTATACGTGATCCGTTAAAACTAAAGTGAAAAATCCCAGACTATTCATCTAAAAGGAAAGAGATTAAATCCAGGGGATAATGAATTTCGTGCATTTTGTTAATTAGGAAATCATTAATGAATGGGTAGTGGAGGATATTCCAAAATTTTTATGGTTACTAAAACATTAATAATTAAACTATCCTTATAAATAAAAAGATTATATGATCAAATGATTTTACTCTTTCAAAATCTCTAAATGAAATAACTTATTCACTACACAATAAGAAATTCACTTATCGTGGTTTATTAGAAATTTTAGAGAGAAACAGAACACAAAGTTTTTAATTCATTTATTTTGGGTCTATAATGCATAAACTATAAACTTGAGATGGCTATAACATTAGTTTTGCAAAACTAAGAGAGCCAACAATATAGATCACAATAAACAAACCATAAACTTGAGTGGATTATAATGTAAACTCTGTAAATTTAAGGCCAAAAGTGAAATATGCATAGAAATTGGTAATGCTTCAATTATTCACTTATTTTTCCTTATTATTAATTTTTTTTTAAGAATGTTAGATATTTTATAAGTTAATAAGTTCCTCTTTGATACCACCTCTACTGGTATATATTGATGCCTAGCAATTGTAGCTTTGTAAATCACAACTGTAAAATTTAAGTAATTGTAGTTTAGAAGTTAAAGAAATCTTATAAAATACCATCAAGTTATTTTTTTCTCTTGTAGTCAATGTAAAAATATCAATGGAACCATAAGTAAAATGATAATTAAGCTCGCAATGGTACATCACATGGAAAGTGTTACAAGTGAGGAATTATGGTTTAATTTATTAATTACCTGCAACAAAATATGATTATTACCATTACTGCTAAAAAGTCTACAACACCCATTTATGTTATCAAATATGTATCCAAAAAGTTTCAGATTTGTAAGCCCAAGTCAAATTGCAATACGTGAACTTAAATGATCACGAAACTCACGTTCAGTATCAATTCCCCTACTTGTAAATTGTAATCATTGCCATTCTGTCAAAAAATTCAAAAAATGCAGAGTCAGTAACTTGCCACTAGGCCAATACTTTTTTAAAGCTTATCAATCATTTCAGCACGTAAACACTATAGTCAGAAATTTATCCCAAACACAATGAGCCTGAGGGATTACATTTGATCAGGATTCATAACTATAGCACCTTGTTCAACTTTAAATAACAGAAGCATAATTTCAAACATACAATAACATAAAAGCAAATTCCACAAATAGTGTTAATGCTTTTTACTCTATATGCCTACAAATGCAATACAAAACAGCTAAAAGTATAAACCAAAACGGAACCATTCCTGACATGAGGTTGATTTTCATTTTTATTTCCTTCGAACATTTTGCAACGCCATCTTGAAAATTGTTTATGCTGAGATGTCAGCGGATCACTTCCAGTAATGTAAAGATGCCTGAAACATAAAATAGCTCCATGGTAAAGATGCCTGAAACATTAATCATATAATTATTTTTCCCTCAAATTAACTAGGCACATCATCTGATTTTGGGCAATTTAGCTCTTCAAGAATTGCACTAATTCATTTTTCCTGCCATCATTTTATCTTTTTCCTTTCCTTTCCTTTCCTCTTTAGAAAATAATATACGAATAGGAATAAGTTAGCTCGTTCTAATATGTAACATCAAATATCAATGAAAGTTCGCTCATTCTAATATATCACGTCGATTATCATATCATTCTTCTTCCCTTAACTGGCAACATCATCCAATATTTGGCTGTCTAGCTCAAAAGGGGATTAACCCACTTTTTCTTTCCTTTCCTCTGTGGAAAATAATATGCAGCTAGGAATTCAAAGAAAGTTAGCTTATTCTAATATATCATCACATCAAATAGAGCTAACAATTAACCACAACAGTTGCAATCAAATTAGATTATCTGTCATAGAAAAGGAAAAAAATGAAAACAGAAAAAAAAAAAATCAAACCTATGAATTCTTTATCTCAAAATGTTGTACATCATAATATCCATCTCTTCGCAAAATTCAACAAAAAGTTGAGCTGTAATACCAACCAAAGGTAATAAAACTATTAATTCTTAGAATATCGATATTACATGACAAAGTTATTAATGTGAAGCGTGGATGGGTCTGATACCAAATAGATATAATAAGGATATTCAACATTCTATTAATCTCATCATATAAACTAGCTTCCCACTGATATTGATATAACACTAAAGATTTTAGAGCCATAATATAACACTAGAGATTTTAGAGCTATACAAAAATCAGATAAAATGAGAAATCAGTGCGCGCCAACATTCTGATATGGAAGATGTGAAGATTTAAGAGGAAAGAAATAGATTAAAAGAAATAATGTGAATATAAGTGAAAATGTATATATATCTGCAAATACCTAAACTGTTAAATCGTAATCAGCCCTCATTTCCTTGTACTTAAGTTCCAATGCTATCCGCTCATTCTCAATCTTCAGACGCTCATTTGCCAATCTCATTCTTACCAACTCCCAATCTTTCTTCCAGCAAATCTTCTGCCACTTAAACCGGCAGTTCTCTAACCTGAGTATTCGGGCATTCATTTGTAACCTCTGCAGTTTCAGCCGACACGATCGAAATGCTAGCCACTGCTCCCACAATCCATCTGCGTTACTGCCCTCAGGGTGAACACCATCCAAATCAGTAAGAGCATGCTGTGAATGATCCTCTAATATCCCATTATAGTCCATACTTTTCAAATTGCTATTCTCAGTTTCATTATCTTCAGCGTAGGCACCTGGATCTTGTTCTTGTTTATCACAAAGAAAGGCTTTGAACCCTTTTGAATGAGGCTCATAATCAAGTTTCTTACTCGTAGCCAACTTCAAGGACCTCTGCAAATCTGGATCATGAGGAAGGTAGAGTTGATTGCCACTATGATATGAGCACATCTGTTCAAAAAACAGTTGTTTTGAACTCAAAATTTTCTTTACATTGTCCTTTTCCCTCCCTGGTATATCAATCTCGTCCAATATCTTTGGGTTCTCGACAACCTTGCCAGAAATGCCTCGCCCAAGAGCATCATTGAGTTTCTTATAAGTTTTGTTTAGATTATTAAACTTGTCCTCACATTGTTGAGGTGATACACAGTGACCCCTTGAAACCATGACCTTCGAAACAAGCTTCCATTTTCCTATCTTCTGCAAGAATGAGGACTCATTTCTCCCATTGCCTACATTGGACAAAGCAAACTGGCGAATGTAAGAAACAGTATAAATTAAAATTTTCACCATTTCTTCAGTCCATTTAATACGCTGCCATGGGGTTCTTATCCCTCCAGCTGCATAATGCTCATCAATACCAGGAATAGCACAATCCATCACCAAGTCCTTTCCTCTCTGATCCTCATTATAATCAATATAGGAAAGTGGTTGCTCCTCCTTATATTGCAACCTTAAAGGGAAAACACTTTCAGTTTGCACTTGAACCTCAGAACTAGGCTGGTAAAAATTTGGGTCTTGTTGGTGATGAAGCTGCATTGCTCCTTGCAAGTCTTGAAAACTATTTAGTCCTTCTATAATCATACCACCAGTTAGTGATGATTGGCCTTCCATTGATTGTAACAAAAGAGAATTATAACCAAACCTTCATAGAAATTTCCCTCCAAATTCAATCTGACAGGGTTGCTTCCTTCTTTACTAACTAAATACATGCAATTCAAGGGACCATAGACAAATCATCCAAACTTATACCCAGTTTCATATCACAAAGCTAAAGAGCTCATAGCATTGGCAAAATTTTCACTGTACATCCGTCGGAATCTAACCACAAGAAAACTAAACAGACAAAAAGACGCTCAAGAAGCAGACTCAAGAAAGAACCCCAATTTAAACCAACCACAGATACTCATTTCTAGTTTGAGAAATAAAAGTAAATTCACAATTTTGAGAAATCAAATACAAGTACCAAAAACGAAAAAGGAAAATTAAAGCAAATCAGCATCTCAAAATGATAGGGTTCCTCTTTCCGGGTTATGCTGATCCAACTCAGAGTCCTTGGCAAAGTTTTGGACCAGTTACGTAATTAGGACAATCCGACAAATAAAAATATGAAACGTTCGAAGACTTACCTTTTTTTAAACGTGCTTGGATTCCTTTAACTTTGGTTTTAGCGTAGACACAGACAGTCAGATGCCGGACCTTGTCCCACTTGTCAATTTAACATATGTAAATAAATAAACTACACGTCATTGAATTCAGGCAGCGTTACGTAAACAGCTAAACTACATGCATCTAGACATTAGTGGTTTGCAACAATTAGATTACAAAGCTAACAGCCTGATGAATTATCAAGGCTAAATAAGTTTACACTTAAATCTACACTTGAATCTTACTCTTGTTATCTGAAATTTAATGATTAACCATTATTGTAGAAATCAACTTGATTTTACTGTGGATAGTATATAATTGTCATCCTAGAGAACAACGATTTTCTGGTATAGTTGTTACTCATTTTAGATGGTAAATTAAACGAAAAAGGTAAAGATGTTAACATTGAAATGTTCATCTATTTTTCCTGCATAAAGAGCAATGACAACTTTCAGAATGTTTTAGGAAACTTGTAATGCAAAACATTTTTCACCATAAATAAGACCAAATTATAAAGAACATTTTCACGACTAACATCTCATTCATTCACTTCAAAAGCTCTATGCACACATCTCTGTCTAACAACTGATTCTTTTTAACTTCAAACATTTACAGACATCGTCAACTTCATGAGTTCATGCGGCAACATGTTTTTACTATTGGGTGCAAACGGAAGTGTAGCGGCAACATGTTTTTATTGTTGGGCGCAGGTGGAAGTGTAAAAAAAATTTTATTGAAGAACAGAGTTTGTTGCTGGAAAATACTTTAATTTCATTACTTAATTCTTCGCTGCTTTTTTTTTCCAAGTACAACTAGAGTTCTATATTTATTTGCAAGCCACATTGCAAGCATAAATGATACCCTTTAATTCATGTTGAAAACAAACTAGAACACCATTCAAACTTCTTATTTAATCTACTAAATTACTAATTAGTTACATCTCAACACCCACTCTTAATTACTAATCTTCAAATGCTTCTTGAACTTTCCAAACTTCTCAATGATGATTACTTCGGTTAGAAAATCTATTAGCTACTCATTACTGATAATATATGTGAGATATTACAATTGTGAGTACATAAACAGATTGCGAAATTTTGGCATACCGAGCGGATTTAGTATGCTTGAGTATTAAAGTGAATTAAATCTAGGATACAATGAACATATGTTGAAATTCTCTAGTATATGATTGCAATTCAGACATCTCTTGCCTGGGTAGGCAATTGAGATATATTTTTTTCCGCCCCGAATTGGTCTTTGGATAAGCCTGTATGATTGAAGATATGTGGTTGTTCATTGTTTCCTTGCTTACTACTCTGCAGTTTTCGACGTCGTCCCATCATGTGTAAGTGGGAGATATTGGACGGGCAAGTCGGCCCATCCGACCTGCACATGCATGGATTTTGGGAGTGGTTGAGAGTGAAGTTGTTTTTTAATCAACTTCCCCCAACCTTAGCCTGATATCCTCTTCCAATTGAGCGCAAAGAGGGTACAATTTCCACCTGTGATTTCCTTCCAGCCATTGACGTGATCCAACATTCAATCATTCAACTGCTTAAATTGTGAAGAAAGGTAGTTTTTAAATCCATTCTATTTTCTTTTAGTGTGATATTCAAGATAAAGAGGGTAACTCAACAATAGTTTTTATTTTGTTAAAAGTAACTTCAAACTTAAAGAAAAAAATTGAAATGAGAGACCTTTGTTCCTGCAAGACATGGGTTTTTTGTTCCGCGAATTGTTGTATTTTTTTTTCATTTTTTTTGGAAGTGCAAAACTAGTTTATACCACCGATATGTACAATAGTTTATTATTGTTAAAATAGATGTTGTGGTTTTTTTCATAACTACTTGATTTTTTCTTTATTTTTAGTTGATCGTATATGTAAATGACTAATTTTACTTTTTAATATCAATAAAATTATTTGAGAATCACTCTACAGACTTAATAATTGGTTAAATTATTATAAAATAATAAAAACCATAGCACCACGAACTAAAAGTATGAGAAATTTTAAATGACTAATAGTCAAATAGTATGAAAGTCCAAATGCAAAATTTGCCATACAATCATTACAAGTGGCCAGCAATGCTTATATATGAAATATCAGAACTTGCTATCTTAGTAGATGAAAATCGAAATACTAATTGTTTGTAAGGAGTTTATTAATAACCTATTAGAGATGGATGCAAGTTCATTATGTTAAAAAAATATTTCTTCTGAGCTTCGCTTATGCATTGGTGAGCTTCATTTATGCATTGGTCGCTTCACACTAAATGGTTAAATTGTATATGATAATTTACACTATATATTGCTTTCGTTTGCCCTAATATATTTGGAAAAATAATTTGGTTATTGATAGATTAATTGACTTACCTAAGTTTGTCTTGTTTAGAGTTGATTTGAGAGGGTAAACCTCTTAAAATTATTTGGACAAAATTATCTTACATGAGAATTCATGGAATATGCTTAATTAACTGCCAATTTGTCGAACAAATTAACAATTTTTGTAAGCTTGCAACCTAGCCAGCAAGCAATTATTTAATGCCCTTCATTTTGCTAGTGTGAATTCATTAGTGGGTATCACAAGCGTCAATGTGTGATAAGTAGTCGTTGAATTATAAATTCAATATCATTTCTTATTTCATGTACCTGATACATTATATTCAATATATATATATTTGCCTTATTATCAAATATATCAAAAATTAATGTTGCTCGTGTTAAATTCAGAAATACCTATTTGCTGTAGATTATAATATGAGTACAGGATAAAGAATCCCTATGTCAATTACATCGACAAAAGACAAAAGTTGGAAGAAGTGGTCTTCACTGATCCAAACAATTTGAGTTTGGATAGAACTTTCTAAGTTAATTATTCAATTATTTTAGAACGATTTTCAGCTGGAATCTGAATCTAACAGAGTATTTAATTTTCAGTTCTATGTTTCGGGTGGTTTAATTAAAATTTGGAGTGGTACTATTGGCACCCCTCGATAATTCTCTCACAAATCCTTCTCTAAATATGCCCCACTTAATAATTTCAAACTGACTTCTCCTCTTATAATAACACCTTCAATTCACTGAATACCCTTGTTCCACTGTGATTTAAAAAAAAAATTGGTCTATTTAAAGAAGTGGCGTCTAATAATCTGCTTGAATTTACATCAGAGAAGCAATGGGGCTTGAGAAATAAGAAGACAATATAACGAATTTTAGCAAAATAATGAACCTCCAACTAGGAGCAGAAATGATAATATATTTGTTGTGAGGAGAAAAAATTCTTATTCTAGAATGCTTAAAACAAAAAAGTTTTGTGACTGCTTCAATTCAATTGCATGCATCAGCATTAATGAAGGATCGAATACAGAAAAAACAGAAATAATATAGGACATGGGGATTTAGAGAGCTTCTAAAGAGAGAGATGTGTTTATAAATATTGAAAATTAACTCATCAAATTTGACTGAACAATTTACAATCTCGCTGTATGCCAGAAAATAATAGTAAGAATTTTGAATTTTGGTGGAGAGAAGAGAAGTTTTGTATCCAAATTCCAACTTGAATTGCCCTGGCTGCATGCAAGCGTTTCATTATATTTTTATTTCTCTTTTGATGTAATTTCCCGCATGGTTAAAATTGTAAAGACAAAATTGGGGTTTTAATAGGATTGCTGAGGAGTGCCAATAGTGCTACTCAAATTTTGTTTATCTTCCATCTAGACAAATCCCGGGTATTATGAGATTGATATGATTTCCCTCACCTTAAAAAAGGACAACAGGAAAAATGTAAAGCTAGCATTATAAATTAATATTAAAGCAAAACGCATGAATCCTTAAAGCTTTTGGCACACTGTATTGTATTATGTTGTATTGCATTATTTTAATACAGGTATATTGTATTATGTTGTATTGCACTAGTACTGTATTATAATAATATTATACAATGTTTGATGTTATATTGTACTGTATTAATTTTTAATTATACTATGTTTGATACTGCATTGTATTGTATTAATTTCTTTGATAATTAATTTAAATTATATATTTAGAAAATAATCCCATAATATTTTAAAAATATTAAATATAAAATCTTAAATTTTAAAAATTAAACATTATTGTATTACACTGTATTATATTATTTTAATACAAAAATATTAAATTATGTTATATTATATTAATACTGAATTATAATAATATTATATAATATTTAATACAATACTATATTATATTAATTTTTAATTATATTATATTTGGTATTGTGTTGTATTATATTAATTTTTTAATTAATTTAAATTATATATATTTAGAAAACAATATTTATTAACTTTTTGTTTATTTATTAGAGAACATATTGATTCCATTTATTTACTTTTTTTTTTAATTTCCCTCTCTCTTCTTTTTTTTTTTTCTAAATTTTTCTTGTCTTTGGATAATGCTTTTGAATGTATCATTATCGGCTTCCTCTCTCTCCTCCCTTCGTCTTCTCCAGATCTGTTTCTTCTTCGTTCATTTTTTTTTTTCTCTTTTTTCTCTTTCTTCGTCTTCATTTCATTTTCTTTTTTTTCCTTCCTTTTCTTATTCTTTCTTTGTTTTCTCCAGTTTGTTTTCCATTTTTCTATTCCTCTTTTTCTCCTTCTTTCTTCTTCTTTTCCTTCTTGCTTTTTCTTCTTCTTCTTCTTCTTCTTCTTCTTCTTCTTCTCTGGGCTTCATCTTCTCCACAATGAAGTCGTCTTCATGGAGCGGTGGCTATGGTGTCGCGTGGCATTGTGATGGCGTCGAGGGATGATTGGTGGTGCTGAATTGGGTGATATGAAATCATAAGGATTGGCGTGAAAATGTTGCAAAAATTTCTTAATTTTTATTTTTTTCCGTCTGTAATGCGATGCGGCTTAAACCCGACCCTCCCCTCAGGTTTGATTTATGCGGGCTTGACCGCATTAGGTTTGTAAGCTTATGCAATACAGTTTTAGAGCCAAACATATGTTAGTATTAGCTTAATGTAAATAGCAGTTTTTATCCTATGTTATACAGGCTGCCAAACGTGCCCTAAGTGAATACTAATAGATGCTTAGTATTTTGTTAATTAGAAGCCCACAAAAAACACGGGAACAGATACCACGCAGCTCAAAAAAAAAAATTCTGTTTTTTATCTCAGTTAATTGCTCCTCTTTCTTTTCATTGCTTATCTGAGTAACCTGTAATAATTTATCTGAGAGAACAATCTTTTTCTTCAGGTAGTTGTGATTTAATTAATTTTCTTTTTTTTTAAATATATTGATATATAATTTTTTTATCTTAATTTCAATTGTTTAAGGAAATTTGATTTTGCCCGTTTGCTTTTGGAACTTTGTTGTAGGAATGCAGACAACTTTTATTAGAGACATTATCAACTTGAGATTATCACTCAAGATTATTGAAAACAGGTACATTCCTGGCATAATGCTTGGGCATAACTTTTTTGCAATATATATTTAGGAAGGTCAGCAAATTTGCTTTTGATTTTTCTATTATTTACTTCGTAGAATTGATTTTCATGTTCTGTACTTCTTAGAATAATATTTTATTTAGTTGAAAAAACTAGACCTAGAAACTTATTGTTTGGAATATGGATAAGAGCTAGATTCAACTTCGAACTAAAGGAAAACCTAGGTGAAGCAATTCATTAAATTTGCACTCGATCACGTGAAAACAGGGAGTCCCATGTAATAGATGCAATAACTACTGTTATAGACCTATGGATCACGTAGAAGACCATTTGTTTGCGTATGGAATAGTTATGGAGTACAGTACATTGGTACATCATGGTGAAGAATTCAGAGAAGTTGACTATGAAAATGTATATCTTGACATTTTAGAAGAGGAAGTGGAGGCAAATGACATGAATGCAATTGTTAAGACAAAAAACTTTTGGTAAAAACCATTACCTATAACTCAGGAGTATTTATGTTGTATCACTAAGAACCAATAATAAATTATGCGGAAGCGTACCTGAATCCATAATGTTGAATTTCTCTCCGGAGTTGTATGGTTGGCCTTCCAGATCAACACGTTTTCCTAGAGAATCCATTAAGTTTCTCACTGCTCTCTATTTCTGATGATGGAATGTTAGTATATTAGAATGATGCGTGGCACCTGGGAACCATGACCACTTATATAGACAACCTTTTCCAGTTGTCATTAGGTATTCCTAATTCTGCCCGTCATAGAATTAGAATACCATTAGGTCTCTACACATTAAAGGCTCATACCCTATTAGATACATTAAAGCCCATACTACTCAAAACCTAATTAGATCACTTTTAATTGAGCTTAACCTTATTTGACAGCCCGCAATACATAATTATTCACATATAAGCCCAACATTGGATTAAAGATTCAACAATGCTGGATTAAAAACTCTAACAATCTCCCACTTGGGTTATATGTGTAACCTTATAATTATGCTTTGCAAAAATAACAGTATAAGCTCATATTTACTGTCACTACCAAAACATATCTATAATCAATCCAGTCCATCAATCATACTAACATAGGACCAAAGCGGCCTTCGTTACAATTATCGTAACTCGACCCATCAATGGTCACTATGTCAACACAACTGGATGACTGGATCATGATGTGGATGTGCAGCATAGAAATTTCATGCAATGTGATCTGAACATGTCTATTTCCAACGGGTCCACCTTAAACCTTAGTGAGATCAACCATACTAAAATCAGAGTGTGAATAAACTAAAAATTTATTTCTGCAAAAAATAACCTTAAATATTCATAAACCGAAATAATTGAAAATGTTTATAACATAAAAGCATCTAAAATTACAAACTCCCAATAAAACTGAATATCTTTTAATGATGTGACACCCATACGAGCAACATGCTCATGGAACGTTTTGGGTGGCAGTCCCTTAGTGAACGGATCCGCAATCATAGAGTTTGTACTGATGTGCTTTATAGACAACTGCCCACTCTGAACTCTTTCTTTAACAACTAGGAACTTAATGTCTATATACTTTGACTTCGTCGAGCTCCTGTTGTTATTAGAATACAGCACTACTGACTTGTTGCACAAAATAATTTGAGTGGTCTGTCAATACCATCTACTATATGCAGCACCATGACAAAATTTTGTAGCCATATTCCGTGATTGGATGCCTCATAACATGCTATGAACTTTGCTGCTATAGTAGAAGATGCTATAAAAGACTGTTTGGCACTCTTGTAGGAGACAGCAGCTCCAGCTACCAGATAGGTATAACCTGAAGTGGATTTCATATTATATTGACATCTAGCAAAATCGAAGTCAGTATATCAAACGATCTCAAGCTGATCTGACCTCCGATATGTGAGCATATAGTCTTTTATTCTCTATAAGTACCGCAAGACCCGTTTGACTCTTTTCCAATGGTCTACTCCTGTATTGCCTAAATATCTACCCAACATCCCAGTAACGTACGTAATATCCGATCGTGTACAAACTTGAGCATACATCAGACTTCCTACCGCTAACGCATAAGGAATCTTCTGCATTTCCTTTTCCTCAAAATTATTCTTGGGGCACCGATTGAGACTAAATATGTCTCCCTTAGCCACAGGGGTATCACCTGGTTTACAATTTTGTATGCCATATCTCTTGAGAACTGTTTCAATATAGCTCTTTTGTGATAATCCAAGAATACCCCGAGAGTGATCCCGGTGTATCTGTATGCCTAATACAAAAGAGGCATCACCAAGATCTTTCATCTTAAAATTCTTGGCTATAAATCTCTTAGTGTCGTGCAATAAGCCTATATCACTGCTGGTAAGAAAAATGTCATCGACATATAAAACCAGAAAAATATATCAACAATAAGCCATGGCCACTGCTTCGCCTAACTGCTGTGGCCTAGTGGCTGCGGATTCCTGCTAGCCGCGCCTCTTCTGTGCGCCCTTTTTTTTTGTGGCCGCCGCTTTTAGTCCCATCAGCTGTTGCCCCTAGGCTGCGGCTTGCTTGATGGCGGGGCTCAATGGCTACGACTTGCCCGGACGCTGGTGGTGGCTGGGCTGCCACCGGCGCGAAACCTTCTTGTTCATCCCTTTTTTTTTTAAATCCAAATTTCCAAAAAAAAAAGAAAAATTTCAAATTCTAGATTTCTAATATTTTGTAACATCAGAAACAACCATATGAGATTTGTTCTCAAATTCAATAATTTTAATAATTCCATTATTATTAAATTCAAGAACACCAAAGATTTAATTATTAATCAAAATTAAATTTGAATCCCAATAATTTAACATGAAGGTGGTCTGATAGCACTTGTTAAGAAAAAACTTTAGTGAAAACCATCACCTTATGCGAAATGTACCTGAATCCATAATGTTGAATTCATCTCTAGGGTTGTGTGGTTGGCCTTCCAAATCAACACATTCTCCTAGAGAATCCTTTAAGTTTCTCACTGTTCTCTCTCTCTGATGATGATATGTCAGTAGAGAATAGAAAGATACGTGCGACCTAGGGACCATGACTACTTATATAGACAACCTTTTCATGTTATCATTTGGTATTTCTAATTCTGCCCATCATAGAATTAGTATACAATTAGGTCTGTATATATTTAAAGGCCCACACCCTATTAGATACATTAAAACCCATAATACCGAAAACCTAATCAGATCACTTTTAATTGAGCTTAACCTTATTGGATAGTTCGCAATACATAATTAATTATTCACATATAAACCCAACGTTTGATTGTTACTAAATGACCTTCAAGCTGGCACTTATGGTGGTGATTGGCTACTTGAAGCGGAAAGTAGTAATTTTGGTAAAGGACAATTGCACTCTTGGTCGGGAACAAAGCAAATTTACTAGATTGATGAGGGATGTTGAGGAATCACAAATTTCTCTAAACGTTCATTTATTTTAAAGTTGCTTCGCTTGAAGACAATCAATAACTGGAGTAATAAATCTTTCAGAATGATGCTTGAACTGATGAAAGAGGTGCTTCCTGATGGTAACACATTGCCAATATCTCATTATGAGGTTAAAAAGGTTATTCGGGATTTAGGCCTTGGTTATGAGAAGATCCATGCTTGTAAAAATGATTGTGTGCTTTGCTGGAAGGAGTATGAAAATGAATAAGTATGTCCAAAATGTCATACCCCAAGATATGCTTTTGACAATGGAAAAAGGAAGAAGGTTCCTCCAAAGATCTTAAGGTATTTTCCTTTAATTATGAGATTATAGAGATTATTTATTTCTAATAAAACAACTATTGATATGTGATGGCACAAGGATAAGCGTCTTGATGATGGGATGTTAAGACACCTTGCTAATTTTGAACACAATATTGTTTGACCGAATACATAAGTCATTTGCTGATGAGTCATTTCATGTTAGGCTTGGTATAGCAAGTGGTGGATTCAATGCATTTGGTAACATAAGTAACTCCTATAGTATGGGCCAGTATTTGTTGTTCCATATAATCTTCCACTGTGGAAATGTACGAAAGATCCATATTTTATGGTGTTTGTACTTATTCCTGGTCCAAGGGCTCCTGGGGGGTTTTTACAGCTATTAGTAAATGAATTGAAAGAACTACGAGATGTTGGTTTTATTGCATTTGATGCTGCATCTAGACAGAATTTTCGATTACATGCAACATTACTATGGACAATTAATGACTTTCTCGCTTATGGGAATTTTTCTAATGTACAAAAGGAATTTGGCTTGTCCAACCTGTAAGAAAGAGACAGATCATAAATGGTTGCCAAATGGAAAAAAAAAAAAACATGCATACATGGGTCACGCTTGATTTTTACCTAAAAAGCATCGATGGCGAGATAGTGAGTTATTTAACGGTGAAGTTGAGGAGACCTAAATTATTATCAGGTGATCATATTTTGGAACAACTGAATCATGGTAATCAACCATGTTTTGGAAAAGCACATCAGCTAAAAAGAAAGAGGAAACGACCTGTTGATTATTTGAATTGGACGATAGAGAGCATTTTCTTCGAATTGCCTTACTGGAAAACATTAAAGCTTCGTAACAACCTAGATGTCATGTACATAAAAAAGAATATATGTGATAGTATTTTGGGAATATTGATGAATATTGAGGGTAAAACGAAAAAAATATATGAAACTCCTCTTGATCCACAGGAAATGGACTTTAGGCATGAACAACACCCAATATACTCTAACGGTCAAACTAAGTTACTAGCTGCATGTTACACATTATCCGATGTTCAGGAAAAGGGCCGATGGGAATTCTTTAGATCGGTGAAACTTCCAGATGATATGGCATCCAATATATCTCGAAGTGTTAACATTAAAGATCAGTGAATGTCAGATTGAAAAGCCATGATTGTCATAATATTTTACAACGACTACTCCCTGTTGCAGTGTGCGGATACTTGGAAGAAGATGTCTATATGGCAATTATTTAGTTATGTTTGTTCTTCAAGGAATTGACTTGCAAGACTTTAAAGAAAGGTGTTTTGGAACGAGTCAATGAAGATGTCGTCTTGATTTTATGCAAGCTGGAAAAGATATTTCCTCCTTCATTTTTTGACATTATGATCCACCTAATCATTCACTTACCATAAGAGGCTGTGGTTGCTGGACCGGTACAATGCTGGCAGATGTATCCATTTGAAAGGTAAAACTTATTATTTTTGTTATATTTATCAATTTGTATAATCATTTTTTTTTATTAAGTTATGAGAGTTTCTGATTACTTTTCTTTGATTGTGCAACAAGAAAATGAACACCTTAAAGGGTTATGTTAGAAATAAAGCATATCTAGAAGGCTCTATAGCTGAAGGTTACAGACCATGAATGTTTAACATTCTATTCTGTAAGAGTGAAAAAATAGAACGATAGGCAGTTTTTTCCCATCAAGTTCGTTGTTTAGGAGCTGCAACTGATGATGAACTCAGTTTGACGGACTGGGCAAAAATTCGTTGAAACATGTTGAAAAATTGTGAGGAAGTACGATTATATATGACGTAAGCTAACTAATCCAAAATGATTACTCATTGCTTCAGTTTATTAATTGACACTTCAATTAATAATTAGTTGGAGAATATGCAGGAAGTATAAGTCAGAACTTGAGAGCTAGAATGTTAGGAATGTAGAAAAGCATCTAGAAGTAGAATTTCATGATGGTTACTTAAACGTGTAAGTCTAATTGAAAAATATATAGTTCTTTTGTTGTTTATTAAATATTTGATTTATTTATAATATTTTAAACTTATTCTTGCGAGTTTATCATTTTCATAGGTTCGATGGCTAGAAGAACAAGAATCATCTAAAGTAACTGAAGGGTTGAGAAATTTCTCAAGTAAACCGAATAAATGGAATTAGGTTTCATACCCTAGATCGTGACGCTAATTCGAGAACCCAAAATAGTGGAGTGGTTGTTAAAGGAGAGCATCGAGGTTAAAGTATTGATTTCTACGCGGTGTTGAAAGATATTATCGAGCTCTCCTCTCTGGGGGGAATCGGTTGGTCATTTTTAAATATGATTGGTTGGACCTAAATTTGAAGAAGGGAATATAAATTGATAAGCATAACATGATAAGCGTAAATATCCGTAAAACATGATGCAACAAAGATCCATTTGTCTTAGCATGTTAGGCACAACAAGTATTCTGCTCGAATGACAAAAAGCTTGGTAAAAGTTAGTAAGTTATAGATATGTCATGATCTCGACGGAATTATGATGTAGAAAAAGTGGACGAGTGTATTCAGCTAGAAGCTGAAGATCCATTTCAACTACCAAACTCACATGAAACTCACCTGAAACTATTAATGTTGTTGTGGCTGATGATGATAAGGTTCAATTGAAAAGGGATGAAGTGGCTATGATAATTGTACGTGGATGTAACTGATGAGACACAAAGAGACATAGATAGATTCATTGATGAAGAAGTCAAGAAGATATTGAGAAAGATTATATTTCTTCTGATGAAAATTATAGTGATAAAAATATGTAGTTGTGGTTCTTCATTCTAATTTAGTGTTTCAATGGTTGACTGTGTCTTTCTTTGATGTTTTTTTTTTTCTTTTTTTGGGTTTTATGTATGGTTCCTCCAAATGTCTATTTTATGAATTCATGTGTTCGTGTCTCAATTCTTAGGTCTAGATGTTTTTATGTAAGTTAATGGATATTGCAATCGTTTTCAAGTAGGTATGAGATTAAGGAGAGATGTGTATGGATTGCAAGTATTTTATTTGTCGTATACATATTTCAGTTGAGATTATGTAAATATCATTTTGAAATTTACATTTTAAGTAGATTAATTATTCATTGAATTATACTAATGCAACTTGACACTGACTTAAAAGTGATTTATAACTCTCAAGTATAAGAGTGTCTTGTTATAATATAATTCAATGAGTCTGAGGTCAATCCACAAAAAATATTTAATTTGTTAATTTTCTTTTAATTTATCTAAAAAAACATAATTTAAATACAAGTTATTTAATTTAAGTGAAACTATGGAAATAAATTAGTCAGGGTTATGGATCCACTCTTAATAATAAATATAATTTAATAAATTAAAAACTTTTTCTTTTTTTTTTAAAGATTAATTGTATAAATTATCATTTTCCCATTAATTTTATTATGGATTAAGTAAGTCAAAATACCATTTTACCATACTTTATATTGAGATGTTAAGAATATATTGTTACAAACTCCCTTATTTGTATACAATAAATTAAATTTTCAAAATATAAAATAAGTATAAAATTAAATAGAAAATAATTTAATTTATATAATTAAAAATTAAATTTAATTAAATCATATTCTTCTACTAAGAGTTAAAAGATCAAGTAACTCATTAGCAGTAGGAGTACAAATAAAAAGTTTTTTCGCAAAGAGTGGAATGAAATGATTCTTAATTGCATGGTTAAGAAATGCTATCAAGCCATCATAAAAGTTATTAACATTTAATAAATCGATGGCTCTTTGATGCATGTTCAAATGGGCTCAAAATTCAAATGTAATCCGTGCCTCTATAGTTACAAGATCTTCTAGCAAGAAAATGAAAGCGTCAGCATGATAACATTTCAGATATTCTCTCTCACATACTTGAGACGACTAATTCTTCTCCGGTTAGTGGGCCACGCATGGATCCCAAAGGTTTTAAAGCTTTGGGTATGATGCCTAGCACTTAGCTTCCTCTAACAAAAGCAACTTTTGACAAGTTTTGATAACCTTCGGTCACCCCCTTCATATATCAGATGTAGTTTTCTCTCTATTATGACCAAAATCTACAACTGCTTGAATGAACTCCTTGTACTTTTCTATAGTTAAACAACGTTGCTGCCATTGAGACAATCTCAAAAATAATTTGTGAGGGTTTGAAAAAAAAAGCATGTATTTAAAGATCCTAGTGATAGATATAATGATACACAACTATAAATGACGCATAAAGATTATGGCTCAATAATTCAAAAGTAAGAAAAAGCAAACAATAAAAAGAAAACAAATGATGATTAGATACAAAATCACACCACTAAAAGTAATAATGCAAACGATAAAAGAATAGTAAAATAAAAGGATATTTACTAGCCATTGTGCTTGTGGCCACATTTTCCTCTGGTTTACGTCTGGTAACAATTTGAACACCCTCTATAGGTCGAAGATAGGCTTTCCATCTAATTTTTTCATAAACTGGCAAACAAGGTCTTTCAGGGTCAGATTCCCAAAACAAAATTGCGCACTTTATTTTTGGAATAGTGTCCATAAATTATGAATCTCACATTGCACATCTCAAGAGGTCGTAAGATATCATCTAACAATTCTTTACTCAGGCCATCTTTAACGAATTTAATTTTATCTTTACGATTTTTAAAACTATTCCTAAATTTTTACAATATAGTTAATTGCAATCAAGTCTTACACAGTTAGGACATTTAGAGCTAAGTTGATTAGCTCTCCTTTGTTTAGCAAATGTGCTTTTACCAAAACTAAGCATGTAAGAAACAAATTGATCAGTAAACTCACCTGTCAATCAGGGTTTTGCTTTAATTAACCAACAAATATCAACAAGAGTCCCATTGATCATTAACAAACGCAGTTGACAATGGGCTTTGTAAATTTTCTTGAGAGCACTTTGAGGGAGAAAAGGAAAATGCTTAAATTATTGTGGAAAACTAAATATGCCAACTTAAGAAGTCACGGAGTACCATTATTCGCCATTTATACAGGAAAGTAAATCAAAACAGATCAAAGAAATGAATCAATTCTGTAAAATTAAGTCAAATGTGAAGGCAAACAAAATGACGAAATAAAAACACACCGCGTCAAAAAAATTGAGTATAATCAAACATTCAACTCACCTTCGTCCTTTTATTGAGTTAACCTCAAGTTCTAATTGGAAGTCATATATACTACCCTCCGTTTCCCTGAGTTGTTTTTCTAGATTCTCAACGTGGGACACTAACGTTGGTAGTCATAGATCCCAAATAGGATATGATCTACAAATTTGTATCAAACCTGTTAAGTGAAATTTCACTTGTAAAAGTTTTGTAAGATGTTTGAAGATGATTTTTCTTATTGAGGAAAGGAAACAATCATCAAACATACTTAAGCAAGAGATATCACAACACTTAAAAGTTGTGTGGTGCACATCATCGAAGACATAAAAAAGAAACAATCAAACACTTTCAAATTGGCAAAGTAACAATAAAACAAAATGGCAAAAAGTAAAATCACTTTTTAAATATAGAGAAAAGAAAAAAATAAGACATAATCAAAATTTGGTGGGGTCACTCAAATTTATTTCGGTACTTTCTTTATATCTTTGACCATTAACTTTAAATGTAACACTGTTATTTGGATTATCAAATTTAATGGCCCCATATGAATAAACATTTTTATAACAAATGGGCCACTTCACTTTGACTTTAACTTCTACGGAAACAAATGAAGACGAGAATTACAAAGCAACACTTTTTAAATCTCAACTATTTTCCAAAAAAAATCTTTTATCATGAAAAGCTTGGTTCTTACCTTAATAATTCTTGAATTTTCATATGCATCATTCCTTAATTCCTCATTCCTTAACTAAGATTAGAATTAAAAGCTTTAATAGCCCAAAATGATTTATGCTCAAGTTCTACCGGTAAGTGGCAAGGCTTACTATAAACTAGCCAATAGGCTGACATTAGAAAAGATAGGCCTAGAGTGCATCGGTCACTTAAAGACACCAAGCTTTGTGGTTTGGGTTAACTATCTTTTTTAAAATTTATTTTATCTTCCTATTTGCTAGTTCAACTTAACTATTTGTTTGAGGATGATAAGGGGTATCAACTTTATGTTTATTTTCATATTTCTTCATTAAGGACTCAAATGACTTATTTAAAAAATGGTTACTTCTATCACTGATAATGGATCGAGGGATTCTAAATCAGTTTAAAAGATTTTCTCTTAAAAATTTAATCGCAGTTTTGCTATCATTATTTCGGCAAGAAATTGCTTCAATCCATTTTGAGACATAACAACTGCAAATAATATATGCACAAATCCAAACAATGGTGGAAAACAGACCCATGAAATCAATTCACCAACAGTCAAATATTTACATCTCAGGTATGGGATTTAAGGGCATCGTATTTCTTTTAGTAATTGATTCCAATTTTTGACAGTTTCATAAGTTTTATAAAATTCATAAGTGCTTTGGATATGGTTAGCCTATAAAATTGCAAAATTGTGACACATCTTTTTCTTGAAGAAAAGTGTCCACCACATGCTTCAGAATGATAATATTTAATGACACACTTAACTCATTGTTAGAAATACATTCTTAACTCATTGTTAGGAATACATTGCCGAAAAATTTGATTTGGGTAATATTTGAACAAGGATCATCCCAATAAAATTTCTTTACTTCAACTAAACATTTCTTCTTATCTTTAATGTTCCATTGAAATTAACAATGTTAGCATACCATGGCATTGAAATTAACATAAAATAAAAATTCATCCAGAAAATAATCATTAATAGGTGTTATATTAGTGCAGAATTTATATGTGAGTTTTGATAAATGATCAGCAACGACATTTTCAGCACCCTTTTTATCTTAACTGTAAGGTCAAATTCTTAAAGTAACAATATCCAACAAATTAGTCTTGGTTTGGCATCTTTTTTAGTTATCAAATATTTCACAGTAATGTGGTCAATAATAACAACAGATTTAGAACCAAGAAATATGAATGAAATTTGTTTAATGCAAATCCCTTCTTTGTCCTAAAATAACACTAGCAGCAAAATCACTTCCACACATTAATTCAAAAGCTAAAGACCAATGAGCAGATTGCATAATAGGTGTGGATGTTAAAAGACAAATTATTTTCTCTAAAGATTTTTAGCAATCATCAGTCCATTCAAATGGTGGATCTTTTAAAAGAGGTTATAGGGTGGTTTAGATATGGCATTAAAGTGTTTTTATAGACTTCCTATAAAATCCTGCATGTCCTAAAAAGGGTCACCCATGTTTAATAGTTTTTGGTTGTGGCAATTTAGATATGACTTCATGACCCAAAATAATGTTAGAAGTAACTATGTAATGAGATTTTTTCCAATTCAACACAAGTTCTTTCTCAACACATCTTTTTAAAACTTTTTCCAAATTATCAAGGGAATCATCAAAAGAATTCCTCAACATAGACAAATCATTCATAAAGAATTCTAAAAAATGATCAACCAACTCACTAAAATACTTAGCATGCATCTTTGAAATGTTACAGGAGCATTATAGAGTCCAAAAGGTATTCTTTTAAATGCAAATGTTCTAAAGGGACATGTAAATGTGGTCTTTTCTTGATCCTCAAGTGCTATAGAAATTTGATATTAGCCTGAATGTCCATATAAAAAGTGGTAGGGATGTCCAGCTACTCTTTCAAATATTTGATGAAGAAATGATTGTAAAGGAAAATGATCTTTTCTAGTAGCTTCATTTAACTTTCTGTAATTGATGCACATGTACCAACTAGATGTAATTCATGTTGGGAATAACTCACCTTTTTTCATTTTTAACAAAAGTTATTTTTAGAGATAGGGTAAATAATTCATATTAAGCAACTTAAGACTTCTATTTTTACTACTTCTTTCATATGGGGTTTAATCTTCTTTGAAATTGTTGACATGTTTTAGTATTTTCTTCCAAGTTGATTCTATGTGTACAAACTAAAGGATTAATGCTTTTAATATCATTTAAAATCCATCCAATTGCATTTTTATGCTTTTTAAGAACAGATAATAGCGTACGTTCTTGGTCACTTGTTAGAGTAGAAGAAATCACAGACATGATGAATTTGTTCTTCTCCAAGATAAGCATACTTTCAATCTTCGGGCAAAGGTTTCAATTCTAGTTTAGGTGCTTCTTCTATCTTTTCAATGATTTCAAGCTCTTTAAAGTTTGGTTTTTCATCATCATTTTGTAAAGTCTGAGCAAAACCAAATAACAATAAGTTCAGAAAAATTATCTTTTTGAATAATTTCCTTTATACAAGATTCAAACAATTAGTATCATCTTCGTTCTCATTTTTTTCATTAGGTTGAAAATATTCAATTCCAGAGTCATATTTCTGAAGGATAAATTCATTAAACCATTCCTACAATTAATCAAAGCATTAGCTGGCCCAAAATTACAAGAATTATTTTATAATTATTCACAACAGGTTTAGTTTCTAAGACAATAAAATCGATGGGTATATGAAATTTATCAACTTGTACTAAAACATCTTCCACTATTCCTTTTGGTACTTTAACTAATCTGTCGACAACCAAAAAGTGTAGTTGAAGTTGATTTTAACTCACCAAGATTAAGTTGAAGATAAACTGAATATGCAAACAAATTAACACTAGCATCAAGATCTAGTAAAGCATGCTCAATTATGTGATCACTAATAAACAATTGAGATCTTTATATTTCAAAGTATTACTAGTAGATAGAATGGGGCTTACCTATTCAGCCTTGAAAGCTCTCTTTCTTACCTTTAATTTCCATTTTGACAGTGCATAATTCTTTCAAAATTTTGGTATACAAAGGTACCTGCTTAATTGCATCTAACAGAGGAATGTTAACTTTTACTTGCTTAAAGATTTAATAAATTTCAGAAGAGTGGTTTAATTTCTTTGGTTCATTTAATGTTTGCGGATGGAAAATAGTTATTTCTTCAAGGTGTAAGTTTGTTTAGTCTTTCTTTACCCTTTGAATTTTCACTGTCTTCATCTTCACAAGGTTCAAGAATATGACTTCCAACAACCTTATCACTACGAAGAGTTATAACTAACTTGACTTGGTCCATGGATGGATTTTGTTGAATCTTAGGATTTTGTTGTAGTTGGGATAAAAATTTACCTTTATCTTGAATTGTGAGTGCAGAACAATTTTAGCAAGAGTATCTTTCAAATAAGAAAATGTTTGTGCATTTTGATTGTTAATAACATCTTGCTTTCTAATGAATGAATGCATTGTATCTTCCAAATTTTTTCATGGTAGTGGAACATATGGTGCATAAGACTATGCATTTTGAAAATTTTGTGAAGATGAGGCTTTTAAAGATTGCGCATTATTATTATTCCTCCAACTAAAATTTGGATAATTTCTCCAACCAAGATTATAATTCTGTGAATATGGGTTTGGCTTATTAAAAATGTTAATGGTATTAGCTTGATCACGAGACATTATTTAAGTGCAGGTAGAGTGGGACGATCTTAAGTGAAGTGATCATTAGAACCACAAACATTACATACAATTTCTTTGACAGATTTTACTATAAATCATGATATTATCTAAGGTTATGGATTCCTCCACTGGATGGAGATGGTTCTGGTTTATTTGTCAATTAAAAAGTTCCAATAGATTTCTATTGTTGTGTATTTTTAGCTAATTGGTCAAGGTAATCTAGTGTATCTTTAGGATTTTATCTCTAAATTCGCCATTACACATCATTTCAACTTGTCTACTTTGAGGTATTAAACCATCGTAGAAATAAATGACTAATTGCTAAGTTTTTAAAACATGGTCTGGACATATGCAGTTCTTTAAATCTATCCTAACATTAGTATAATGTTTCTTTATTATTTTGAATGAAAGAAGTGATCTACCTTTTAAATGAATTGGTTCTATGAGGTCGAAAGAATTTTTTCAAAAATTATTATTGCATGTTATTTGAAGTTCTTATTGATCCAGATCTAAGGTTTTGTAGCCTAGTTTTAGTTTTATCTTTTAATTAAAAAGAAAAATGCTTTAATCTAATTATGTTCTTGCTACAATTTTTGTATGTATATGTATCACAAGCTTCCTCATAATCTCTCAAATGCAAGTATGGATTCTCATATTCTAAATCATGAAATATTAGTAAAAGTTGGATAATTCCTGGTTTGAAGTTGAATCGAGATGCTTCTGGAGGAAATACTATACACGAGGGTGCTCCGATTCAGGTTGAATTCATTTAGTCTCTTAAAGTTCTTGGTTGCTTCTGATCATGTACATTATATTGAGAATGGTTGTCTTTGATCAATTTAAGGATTAAGTTGGCAGTGATTGAGATCTACGAATTGATCTACCACATGAAATTCAAGACCAACGTCTCATGCAATATTGATGACATGTGTGTGTGTGTGTATGCGCGCGTGAAATTATGTTGTAAAGATGATACATAAACAAATGAGTAACATATGAAAAGATAAATGAAATTACACAAATTAAAAAAATAAAATCAAACTGAAAATTAAATAAATAATTAATATAAAAGTAAAAAAAATGTGAAATAAAATAAATAAATTGCAAATTAATTAACTAAAAATAAAATAACTAAATAGGCTATTAAACTAGTCATACAAATAAATTAATAGAAATTAAATAACAATTAAGGCGGTTAAACGGACCATATAAATTGACAAAATAAAATAAACATATATACAAAAATACAAAATAAAAAAATACAAAAATTAAATTGAAAAAATCTAAAGAAAAAAGAAAGAAAGAAAGAAAAGGAATACTTACTTTAAGATACAGATTTTTTTTTTCAAATTTTAAAAAACTACAAGCCAATTAAGTAATTGATTCAAATTATTAGTTTTTTGTGTAATTTTTAAAGTCTATATTCACGTCTATTTGTTCCATATCTAGTCCAAATTGATTCTAAATAAGTTCAAGTTATATGTCCAAATCTTATTGTTATGAAAAATTTCAGCTAGTGACCTATTTAAAAACTTCTAAACTTTTATGGTCAAACAGTAATTTTTGGAAGTATAAAACATAAAAGTACAGGATAAAAGTGAGATTTCTTAAAATTTGTGTTGTACAGCAAAATTTAAGAAAAGAATAAGGGGCATATGAAAATTAAAAAAATGAAAAAGTAAAAATAAAAGAAAAACAAAAGCATTTCCCCTGTAATGGTACCAAAAACTTGATACGACTCAAAAAACTTGATATGACTCAAAAAGTAATTTACAACTGTCAAATATAAGAGTATCTTGTTACAATATAACATAGAAAAAAATTTAATTTGTTAATTTTCTTAAATACAAGTTATTAATTTAAGTGAAACTATAGAAATAAATTAGTTAGGGTTGTCAATCCACTCTTAGTAGTAAATATAATTTAATAAATTCTTTTTCTTTTTTTTATTACCCAAAAAGTTAATTGTATAAATTATTATTATTTTCCCATAATTTTATTATATATGTTGTACTTAGTGTGCCACAATTCAATTTGTTAACAGGAAGTCAAAATACCTATCCATAATACAATAAATTAAAATTTCAAAATATAAATTTGGATAAAATTAAATATAAAATAATTTAATTTAATAATTAAAAATTAAATTTAATTGAATCATATTTTTCTACTAAGAGTTTCACCTTATCTAACTATTATTGTTTAGCTAAGCATAAATGTATAATTGAAATAAAAATAATTATCAGAATTAAATTATACATAATTAAAAGATATATAACAATTAAAAAATGAAAATAAAACTAAATTTATTTATTGAAAATATATTACAAAATATTAAAACATAATTAAGATAGAGAAATGAGAAGAAGAATTTAGAGAGAAAGAAGTGGAGAAAGGTGTAGAGAGAGGTTTATAGAAGGGTGCCCTACTCTCCATTTATACTAGCTCGTGATCAGCCACACCTAGGGATGGCAAAAAAGTCCGACCCGAATTTTGACCCGATTAACCCGGCCCGAAAATTTCGGGCTTCGGCCCGAATTTAAGGGTTAAAATTCGGGTTTGGGCTTAAAAATAAAAGCCTGAACAGATTCGAGTCAGGGTTCGGGCTTTTAATGGCCCGACCCGACCCGACCCGACCCTAATTTAATTAAAAAAATAAAAACACACACTTCACTTCACACACACACACGGCACACACGTAACAACACTAACACACGCTGACACGCACAATACAAGTGACACAACACACACACACACCTCAACCAAATCACCACGGGTGCAACAGCAAAAGTGCAAAACATTACCCAATTCCCAAATCTAAACAAACCCTAAGTCCCTAAGCAACCGCAACTCTCCAAGCCACCGGCCGACCGCTCACAAGTCACCACTGTCGCAAGCCTGCAACGGCAACTCTCCAAGTCGTCACCACCATCAGCCCACCACTAGCCTCACCGTGCGCAGCCGCTTACGGCAAGAAATCAAGCCACAACAGCTGCGAACTCACCACAAAGCAGTCGCTAGTTGAGCTCTCAGCCACCACAGCAGCCACCACGAGCGAGGCTTCCCATCACCGACGCCGCTTCCTGCCGCACCAGCCATCGCCACGGTACCCCAACACCACTGTAATTTTAAAAAATTGTGAGTTCATTGACCTCCCATTAAATAATTAATTGGTACCCAATTCTTGGCACTGGCCTAGCTGCGCTTTTTTTTTAAAAAAAAAAAAAACACTTTGATCAACTGTGGGCATGCTAAAAATAGTGTTAGTAAGGATTAATTGTTAGCTTGAAATAGCTTATATTGTGCCGTGAACATTGTTATCAGCCAAGTTTCCTCAATTAGGGTAGCAGGCCTTAAGAAGTTGGGGTGACCAAATTTGAACTTAGATACTTACACGCAAAGAATTCTTCTCACATATAATTGTCTGCCGCTGAAAGTTTCTTTAATTACAATTTTTCTTCATTTTCATTGTGCATATGATAATATAACATTTGTATGTGCTATTAATTCCTAAGTTACTAAACATTTGGTCAAATTGGCTTGATTAGAATTTCATATGTTGATCCGCAGCCACTGAAAAACTGTGGTGTCAAAACTGATGTCCTTGCTCATGTTGGCGCCTTAATTAGTGTTTCCTGTAACAGTATTTGGGTAATTTACTCTAGAATCACACATGGATTGTTGGCTGCAACAGTATGAAAAGTTATTTCTAGTAGCTGGATACTGTGGGTCTAGATATTTACTGAGGCATGTATTGGCATTAATGTTACTCAAACATGATTGTTTTTTAGAGATTCATTATCACCATTGCTTTTTCAGCATCTGCTTTAAAATGAGTCTACTTGAATTATGTTTTAAGTTTATAAATTAACTTACAATTGTTACACATTTAATTTAGGTTATAATGTCTAATTCGGAATTTAAAGTTGATACTCCGAGATCGAATTCACATCTAGATGTTCATGTGGATGAAGAGAATGAAGTTGATATTGCTCAAGAGGTTGAAAGAGTTGAAGAGGCATCCCTTAATGATGATAGTGTACAACAAAGTAGTAATAAAAGAAAGCGAGAACCTTCTTATGTTTGGCAACACTTCTCAAAGATAACTATTAATGGTGAATTGAAAGCGAAATGTAACCATTGTGGAGCTAAGTTGGTAGCCTCTTGTAATAACGGAACCTCTCATTTAGATAGACACTTAACAAGATGTAAAGCGAAGTATGTTCCCAAAGTTGATGATAGCCTACAAAAAACCCTTAGAGTGACAAGAAAGATGATGGAACAACTTGTATTGAGACAAGAAAATTTGATCCGATTGTTGCTCGGCAAAAGATTGCAATATTGGTTGTAAAGCATGAGTTACCACTTAATTTTGTAGAGTATGATGCATTTAGAGATTTGATGTCTTATAGCAACCCATTAGTGAAGATGATGAGTAGAAACACTTTAAAGGGTGAGATCCTAGAATTGTATCAAGCTGAAAAGGCAAAAGCAATGGCTTTGTTGGAGAATAATGATAGTAGGGTGGCAATTACTACCGATATGTGGACTGCTAGCAATCAAAAGAAGAGGTATATGGTTGTTACGGGACACTTTGTGGACAAGTCTTGGCGGTTGCAAAGTCGAATTTTGAGGTACTTTTCTTATTATTTGATGTTATGTTTATTTACTTTTACTTCAATTTAATTAATTCTAAAATTTAATTTATTGGTAAGGAATAGCTTCATATATTTCATGTTATATTTATTTACTTTTATTTCAATTTAATTAATTCTAAATATTTAATTTTTGGGTTATGAATAGGTTCATATATTTGAGATTATGTTTATTTACTTTTATTTTACTTCAATTTAATTAATTCTAAAATTTAATTTTGGGTGATGAATAGGTTCATATATTTGAGATTATGTTTATTTACTTTTATTTTACTTCAATTTAATTAATTCTAAAATTTAATTTTGGGTGATGAATAGGTTTATATATTTGCCGGCACCACATACTGCTGAATTTCTTTCCCAAGCATTTTTTAAATGTATGTTGGATTGGAATGTGGATAGAAGGATATCGGTTGTTACTTTAGATAATTGTTCCACCAATGATGCTATGGTTGATAGGTTGATGGGGTTAATTCCAGCCGATTCTATGTTAATGGGTGGAAATTATTTTCATATGAGATGTGTGGCTCATATTTTAAACTTAATTGTGAAAGATGGGATGAAAGTGATTGAGGAGTGGATTAAAAAAATTAGGGACAGTGTGGCATATTGGATGGGCACGCCGAAAAGAGTTGAAACTTTTGAGATGGCTGCACGTCAGTTACAAGTTAAGTGCGAGAAAAAGTTGGTGCTTGATTGTGTAACTAGATGGAATTCTACATATGCTATGCTTGATGTTGCAGTGAAATATAAAAATGTCTTTTCTAGATTGCAACAGCGTGACAAACACTATCTATCCTTGCCAACGGATGAGGAGTGGGAGATGGCTGAAAAGATGTTGGAATATTTGCTACCGTTTTACTCAATGACTGAGTTATTTTCAGGTACACAATATCCCACATCTAATCTTTTTTTTCCAATGATTTGTGAAATGAGGATTAATCTCAATGAATGGGAATTTTCTGATATGCTTGTTGTTAGACAAATGGCTAGCCAAATGATTCTAAAATTTGATAAATATTGGGCCCAAATACATGGGATTTTGGTTATGGCTGTTATTCTTGATCCGAGGTTCAAGATGCAATTGGTTCATTATTATTTTCCGCAACTTTATGGTGAGGGTGCTGCAAATGAGATTCAGAGAGTGCGCAATTTAAGTAACGAGTTGGTTAAATTTTATGAAGGTAGTAATAGGAATGTGAGTGATGAAATTATTGGTGAGTCTTCTTCGGTCGATGTTCGCTCTACTTTTAATATAGGTGCCGGTGGCAAATTTTTTTATATACGTAAGTTTGAGGCATTTGCAAACCAAAATAGTGAGGCCACGGTATTGAAGTCCGACCTTGAGAGGTACTTAGAAGAGCCTTTAGTCAAATCCACTTCGGACTTCAATATTTTGAATTGGTGGAAGGTGAACCAAGGCAAATTTCCTGTTTTGGCTCGGATGGCCAAGGATATCTTAGTCGTTTCGGTGACAACCGTTGCTTCTGAATCTGCATTTAGCACTGGAGGTAGAGTCTTGACTCCACATCGAAGTAGACTTCATCCTACGACATTAGAAGCGCTTATGTGCACTCAACATTGGTTATGGGCGAGCTCTAAAGGTATAAATACAAATAATGTACAAAATATTTAAATAATTAATTTCATAACAATTTTATATATTTAAATTTTTTTCACACTTTTTTTCATTTTTTTTCCTTGTAGGTAGAATTCTTGAAAATGAAATTTTTACTGGAGAGGAATTTGTGGATGAAGAAGAATTTGGCCCACAAGTGTTGGAGTAGTTTTTTTTATATTGGGTTGTGAATTGTAATTTGTTAAATTGATGAACTTGTTGAAATTGTGGAATTGAATTGTGTAGTTTTATTTATTTGTTAAACTAATGAACTCCTTAGTTAGATTATTGATTTGAATTATGTGTTTTTATTTGAATTGGACATAATTTTTGTTTATGTTTAGTTAAGTGTTTTTATTTAAATTGGATATAATTTTTGTTTATGTTTAGTTACTTATATAATTTATAATTGAGATGTTGATTGTTGAGTAATGAATAGAGTAATTTTTATATTTATGTTATTGTTGAGTAATGAGTAGAGCAATTTTTATATTTATGTTATTTTAAACAAGTTTTAAAGTATTTAAATTTTAATATGTTAGGGAGAAAATTTTGAATTATTTAAATATTTAAAAAAATAAAAAATTTCGGTCGGGCTCGGGCTAAGCCCGAAAATGACCCTGACCCGATTCGGGCCGGGCTTGACCCGACCCGAAAATGAAAATTCCGGGTCATTTTCGGGCTTAATTCCTTGGCTTGCATTTTCGGGTCGGGCTCGGGCTTGGGCAAGCCCGGGCCCGACCCGAAAAATTGCCATCCCTAGCCACACCACACACATAAATAAAGCCAATTATTTCATAACCATACATTTGTTCTACTAACCAAACATAAACCTAACTCAATCCATTTAAGTACACTCAACTTATTCCACTAAAATTACCGTACCTAACATGATAAAAACTTATAATTTCATAACAAAAGGTGCTTATCCTCCTTGACAATAGCTTAAATACAAATTTGACATCCTTTTATCTGTTTAGAGTCTCGAATTGTGTAAAATCATTATTTTACCTAATAAACATACAAAAATACACAAAATCAAATATTGAAAAACATAATTAGAAATTCATAATATGTTACATAAGCACAAAAAAACATTTTTACCCCTTAATGAACATACAAATTTTAACACTAATCACATCTTAAATTCATGGCAGCTTGTTGCATAATCATGGGTACTGAAAACGAGGGAAAAGCCTATATCAAGGTACCGAATATATCGACTCCTAAAGAAAATCCACCATCACTTCCACAAAATCTTCAGCTTCGATATACACTACGGTCATCGCCTCAAAAACTTCCTAAACCATCACAGACACTTCAATCTGTACCTCCGCGTACATTACGTTTATCACCGAAAATACTTGCTCAATCATCTCTTGCACTATCATTTATAGATGCACGTACAAGATGTACATCCCCAGGGAAACTTCTATGAAGAATGTTGTCATGAATCATTCTGCTCAAAATAGACCAACAGCATTCCTTAAATATCCAGTGCGCTCACCTCTATGGAAGCATTCTACCATGAATCATCATAACGTTAAACCATTTAAGCAACTGCAGTCAGGTACAATGCATCCATTTTCTGATCTAACCAATTTACCACTATTGATGCAGACCACCAAGACATCCACATCTGTTGCAGTCATCTTTCAGGATATAGAACCGTTTGAGTCCACCAATGTGCAAAAATCCTCTTGTGCTGATAAAGAAAACAACCAAAATGGTATGTAAAATTGTATCAATTATTTATGTGGATAGAATTCTATAGAATTTTATTTTTGATACTTTAAAATACATATTCAAGCCTAGTGCCAATTATTATCTATATAATATAATGATTGACGCTTAAAAAATTAACCAATTTGCAAAATTCTTATGTTATTGTTCTCCAAAAAGTAAACTATTTTCAGTAAATATAATTTTACTAATGTTACCGCAAGACTCTTCGAAACGTATGCTATGAATGTCGTGTGATTGTCTAAAATATGCTGAGATTGTACTAAAATGTTCAGGGTAAAATTCGTTTTAAGTCCAGAACCTCATGAAGTGCAGGTACTATGGGTGGCGTTACTCATTGCATAAAAAATGTTCAGTATCCAACAGTGGATGAAGCACTAGCACATCTGCCCAAAAATGTTTGAAGCTAATGATTGGAAATATCTTATTAACTTATAGGAAGGCGAGAAATGGATGGTACAATTAAAAAATTAAATCAAGTAGCCTTCCTGAGTTATAATAATTTAATTTAGTACTTGTTACTGTCATAACAGGAAATTAGTGAAAAGAATAAGACAAATAGGGGAAAGCTACAAATCACTTATTGTGCGGTCGTACTAGGGCTGAAAACGTATGCGCAATTCTATCATTCATTTTATGTTTATTATTATCCAATATGTAAGATAATTTTAATTTACATTGTTTTCCAAATAATGTAGAAAAATCCTGAAACTGAAGAAGATCCAAGTCGACATCAATTGAATTTTTTGGAATGATGGAGAAAAGGGGAGGAGTTTGTCTCTAATAGACTGGTATGGAGGTGAAGCATCAGATAGGGCAAATTGCTCGTACAGTTTCTTCAACTTGTTGACTCCTATGGAATCATGCTCTCTCCCAAGAAAAGTGTGCTTGGTCAGACATCAATTGAATTTCTTGCGACACTGCCCAAAATGCTTTTGTAAGTCTTTGTAGTTATCTTTCAATTATCTTATTGGCATTAGTTAATTTTTCTATAATTGTTGAATTATTTTTATTAGTAGAATTGCAGCGAAAGCAATCACAAATGGAAGAAACTGAATGTGACTCTCAAGATCAGATTTATGAGAAAATATTTCCATCTACATTAGGTCACATCCATGGCTATGGAGCAGGCCTGAAGCCAAAAATAACTTCTGCATGGGCACAATATAGACATGCACAATTGGAGGAAGCAAATAATAAGAGGGAGGAGGCCACTCAAGTAGATACTGATGCTACACAAAAGGCTAATGAGGCGACTCTAAGGGCTGAAGAGGCTGCTATGGTGGCTGCTAAAGCTACTAAAAGCGCTGATCTTGTAAAGTAACAATTTGCACAGTTAGTGATGAGATAAAAGCATTGAAGGAAGTTTTAAAAGATATGATGTCACGTTTTCCCTCCAATTGATTCTCCAGTACAGATTACAGGTTTGTCTAGTTCATCTTCACCTTTGTAATCTTACCATTTATGAAGTTGTTTTCTTCGAGTCATAAAATCAAGTTTTATTTAATAATTTGATATTTTAAGATCAAACAACTCAAGGTTAGTACGTACTTTAATTCCTTTTCAATGCTTTTGACAGGGATTAATAATTAACTGATATTATTTTTATTTTTCTTATATGCGGGTTAATGGTCATGCAACTCACCTCTTCAAAACTGTTGAAGTTGAACTAGATACTCTATATTTTAGTTTTATTTTTCTAGACTAGTATTTGGGTTGTTACAAATTTATACACTGAGATCCAAAGGGACAAGAAGCCTATCCAACATCAATATGCTGCTGAAAAATTGCCTCATGATTCTTCCGAATCTGAATCTTCTACTCCTCTTTCAGAATATTCTTCTGAAGAAAATTATACTTCTTCAGATTCTGAAAAAGATTACTCAGAGGTCTCCAAATTGCTCATGGTCAGGCCATCCACTGAAACTGATCCTTCACCCACAGATCCTCCTATTGTAGAAGAAGCCGAAGACCTTGAATTTGCTTATGCTCCTCCTGTAGAACATTCTTCCAAACCATCAAATGGTCCTTAGTTCACCTTTGATGATATTCTCAAATCTAAATGGCCAGCAAGACTCCAAGAGTTCTTTGTCTGAATTGATATTCAGATGATCAGGCCAGATTCAAATGTTCAAGCCGTCCTTCGAGAATTCAGTTCCCAGTTTACCGGATCTCTCCGCGACTAGTTTGATAGTTTGGGTGAATGTCGGCAATTGCAATTTATCCAGATTCCTGAAGTAGCCCAAGTTTTGGGCCTCTTATATGAGACTTTTATTGGAGAATCCACCACAGCTAATGAATTAGCTCGCAAGGAATTTATGTAAATGAAATGTTGTTCTCTTCAATTCAAAGATCTGGATTATCATTATAAGATCTGGATTATCAACTTTGTTCTATAAGCTCAACGGTTTCAATGACCCAACTTTGAAGCATGTGTTCATTGCTTCTCTCCCGAAGGAGCTTCAACCTAAGTTATAAAGACAGTTCCATCTTCATCATCTGATAGTTGACAATCTCTCTCTTGGAAAAATCTATAAATTTGCTCTAGCTTGTCTTGACCAACTCTGTGAGCAAAAAGAATTCTTCAAAGAGTTCTTAGCCAACAAGCAGCCGCTCAAGAGTGCTTGTAAAAAGCCTCATCTCAAGATTAAATGCCAAGATGACAAAAGATGTGCATGCCCTTCCAAAAAGTCCAAGCATTTTATCAAGGCTTTTCCCAAAAAGAAGAAGTCCAAACAGAAGAAGGCTTATCGGTTTTATAAGCGCAAAGATCCTACCGAGTCATCTCAGTAACCAAAAAGTAGCAGATGCTTTATTTGTAAAAAGAAAGGACATTTCGCTCGAAATTGCCCTAAGCGTCTTGCTAAAGCTGTCAAGCTTCTCCAACACTTACAAGGAGAACTCAGTCATACAAATGATATTGAGTCCTTGTACTCTCAGCAAGAACAAGCTGATGAAAATACTGCTTTTGCTCTTGCCTCTACTGACAGTGATGATTCTTAGTCTGTGGACTCCAATTCTGTGGACTCAAATGACTTTGAAGTAATCTGTGCCATTCAGGAACCATCTCCCTCTGTTCTTTTATAGTTAGCTTCCAAAACTGTTCCATCCATACCTATGTAGATTCTTCGTGGAAAATAAGACAAGCCGATTTCCGTCATTGGCTTCATTGATACTGATTCTCAACGGAGTATACTTCATCCTTCCATCCTACCATCTTATTTTTGGGTACAACATCGAGAATACTTTCGAGCTACGAATGATCAGTTATTTCATATTAATCTCATTACCAAATATCCTATTGGTATTCAAATTTTTCCAAATTTGTGTTGTCTGGATCAAAGTCATAGGTTATAACCTTCCAGCTAAAGATTTACTCATTGGCTTTGATTTTTTATCCAAGACTTCCAAACTCCGCATTACCTCAAATGGAATCTCTTTCAAAAAACAATTCAAGCCATATACAGACATTCTTCGTCTGTATTCTCTCTCCACTACCTCTCCAAACTATCGTGAGTTCTCACAATCTTTCCTCCTTTTTTGTCCAGACACTCATACTGACTTTTCTCACCCAAAGCCATTATGGAAAAATTCCCAGTTCTTTATTAATTTACCCTTTAAACTTAATGAAGATGTCAATCCCATCAGAGCTACTCACCCTGGAATGACCCTTACTGATCTGCAGTTAGCTCAACAGGAATGTGCCCAGCTTGTTCAACAAGGTCTTATTGAGCCTACCAAATCAGCATGGGTTTGCCAAGCTTTTTATGTGGAAAAACGATCAAAAATTGTTCGACGAAAGAAAAGGCTTGTGATATCAACCTCTTAATGGTTTCCTCCAAGATGATAAGTTTCCACTTCCAAGGATCCAGTTCTTGTTCATTCATCTTCAAGATGCAAAGGTATTTTCCAAGTTTGATCTCAAGGCAAGTTTCTGGCAACTTGGAATTGATCCTGCTGATCGACCCAAAATAGCTGTCTGTATTCCCAATGCCTATTACCAATGGACAGTTATGCCTTTCGGTCTCAAAGTGGCCTCTTCTCTTTTCCAAAAAGCCATGATTCAGATCTTTGGTTCCATGCTGTCTGGCAAAAAGAGCATCCTAGGCCAAGCCTCTATCAACTTTCTCAGAATAGTCATCCACGATGGTCATTATTACCCTGGCCTGCATATTGCTCAGGAATTACTCCACTTTCCAGATCAGCATCTCACTAAAAAACAGATCCAACAGTTTCTAGGTATCATCAATTACCTCAGAGACTTTATCCTGAAAGTCACTGTTTATACCAGCCAACTGTTTAAACTTTTAAAGAAGACTGCCCCCTTGGGGACCAGCTCAGACTACAGCTATCCAGCATCTTAAGAAGATAGCACAGAATCCGCCACAATTAAAGATTCCTTCCACAGGCCAGCGCATTCTACAAACTGATGCTAGTGATGAATTTTGGGGTGCCATCCTACTGGAATCCATTGATGGTCGTGAATAGTTTTGTGCCCATGCTAATGGATAATTTTTTAATGCAGAAAAGCATTATCACACAATCTACAAGCAAAACTTAGCTGTGAAGTATGGCATAAAGAAGTTCGCATTCCATTCGATTGGCCATCACTTCCTTGTACGAATGGATAACTCTGCTTTTCCCAAGATCCTTAATTTCAAGAACAAGACTCTTTCAGAAAAACATCTCATTCGTTTAAAAACATAGTTCACCCAATATGACTTTTCTGTCAAGCATATAAAAGGAGATCACAACCTCATTCCTGATTTACTCACCAGACCCCCACCAAAACCTGTTCACCTCATCTCCTCACTCTACACTTTCCCTCTGATAGCCATGGTTTCTTTTATCTTAGACCATGCCCTGACTATTAGGCAATTCCCTTTAAATATCAGTTTCACTAGTCTTGACCAGATCCAATACTACGCCAAAAAGTTTATTTTTCGATACCTGTTTAATGTCCGGCAACTTAATCCAGATAGTTTTCTATCTTTTCACCCCGATTGTATTTTTCTGACAGGTCTTTATCTCAACCTCAATTAGGGTTTCTCTGAAGATGAGTTATGGTATATGTGGTGTCTTACCACACTTTATGCCACTATACTCACTTTCCCTCTCAAGGCATTACAACGCCATCTTAACCAAGCCAGTAATTCTGATTCTCTCTTATGGACTTTCTTAGAATGGTTTGCTCCAATCCGATGGTGGAGGAAAGAGCTTATCAAACTTAGTAAGTTCCATAATCTTCATCTCCTATCCCAGCTTGAAGCTTCCCAGTATACTTCAGTCTTTATCCTTCACCGACTTATTTTCAGCATCCAATCACTAAACTATTTTGGACTCAAAACCAGTGGTATGAATGGAACACTTTTCCTAGCATTGTCCAAAGTCTATGTACTTTTCTGTATGAGATAAACCATTACCAACCTCCTCTCATCAACATCCACCATACTTCTCTAGGACCACAACATGAAGTTGTTCTTATCCCTACTCTGGGTTTGTATAGTTCACCTTCTCAATCCAGAATTGTCATCAAAGAAGAATGTCCTGACTATATAGATTTTCTATTTCAGGATTCCTAAGACCCGTGGGAAGAGTTATTCTCTCTTCTCTCTCCTCTCTCTCCTCCTAATCATGCTTCTACTTCATAGGTGCCACCTGATAAGCCATCCAGCTCACAGACCCCTCTGGAGTCATCTGATATGGACACGTCACCACAGTCGCCTTGGGATCTCTATCTCAAAGATGATCAACCTGGTCCACGACCACCACAAATGTCTCCTTTCAATGACATTAACAGTGACGTGGACAACCTATCTCCCTCTCACAGCTTTAAATAAAGTGATGTCCAGTTGTTTCCCTTTTTGTAATGGAATGCCTTTACTTTGTCGAATAGAGTGCTTTTTCTTTCCAGTTGTGTAGTGTGCTTTTCTTTGCTTTTACAAAAGCAAAAGTTTGTAATAATTTCTTTTTGTCGTTTTCTCTGCTGGTTCTCTATTTAAGATAAGCCTCTCCTCATTGTAAAATAGAAGATCGTTTATGAATAAAGTTTAAGTTTTCTCTATTATCTATGGCATTCTAAATCTCTTCCTTCTCGAAGATCCTTGTTTAACCATTGCTAAGATCAACACCCCATAGTTCACTGTTATCCTTACAACAAAGTATGCTTTGCACTTGCCCTGTATAAGGATCCTGTGCACTAAAAATGTTGTGTTACGCTCCTTCTTTGCTCATCCTTTCCAGTTCTCATATCCAATTCCGAAGGTGCTGTTTGTGCCAAGGTGGCTGTGTAGGCAAAAGTAGGGTTAGTGATATGAGTCTTGTCGAGTATGTTACGTATCTATCACTACGTTGCTAAGTATATCGGTTGGAAACCTGAGTATGCAGCTACTGGTCCTAAGGATACTGGGTGTCTATGAAACTGTCTGTATTTGGAATAGGGAACTTGTTTAAGGGTTGGTAGTCAATGACAAGTCGTTTCTTTCCCCTTTTGATTTCAGAACGCTTTTCTACATAGAAAGCCTGGTAAGCCCAATCAGACTGGGTTGGCTCAATGAGATCTTGGGCTAAGAGTTGAGTACACTCGGCTTGGGCAAGTTTAAGGTCAGAGGGTGTCATACCAGGATGAGTGGCTTTAGTAGAATTAATGTCTTCATTAAGTTTGAAAGGCAACTTAATAAAGAACTTTTCATTTTTCCATAGCATATAATAGAGAGTGGACATTCTCTTGTAATGAAAATCGAGATCCCGTAACTGGAGTGAGCAGCACTTCATCTGGTGGAATTCCCTTCTTGCAAGTTCTTGGGCGGTGCCATTATCAATGGACTGTTATGCCTTTTGGTCTGAAAATAGCACCCTCTCTGTTCCAAAATGCCATGACAAAAATTTTTGAACCTATCCGGTATAACAACGCCACGTATTCGGCAACCCGAGTGGTATCAGAGCCAACGCTTTCTTGTCTGCGGTGGTATATGTGTTTGTTTGAGTTTTAAGGTGGTTAGCAAGTGATCAAGAGAATACTATCATCTTATGGCTTCATCTTCAAACCAAAATACGTCTTTGTCTCCAGTTACTCTCTCTTCAACGCTGTCTCTTCCTTCAGCCTATACAAAGCACATAGCATCTAAGATAGAAAACCTAGTCGAATATTTGTATGTTCCTGAGTCTGCTGAAATACAAGAGTCTTCTATGTCTTTCCTAAGTCCTTATTCTCTGTATAAAAGACATACATCTTTGGTCAGAAGTATCCGCACCCTTGTCTCCACTAGACGACCTACCCCTAAAGAATATATCAAGTCCTCTAAGTTAGATCAATGTTCTCTTCAGGCTATTACAGCTGAGCAAAATGTCACTCTTGAGATTCCTCCTGAACTTATAGCCTCATGGAAACGTGAAGGTTATACTCGTCTACATCTCGGAGGCATCAGGCTTATCTTGACTCTTCATAGTAGAAAAGGCTTACCTGTTACTGCTTGCCTGGTTCTTCTTGACACTAGGTTCAGAGAGTATCAACATGCTGTTATTGGCACTATCCTCACCACTCTGCATGCAGGAGGTGCTCTTCTCATCTTCTACCCGAATTTCAACTTTTCCCTATAGGATCCAAACCTACCCGCTGCTCTAAAAGTTCAAATTCAACTCCAAGGAGCTAAGCAAACTGTTTCCTCTAAAATTACCACGTTACATCATCAATTGGTGTATTGTCTTCAAAACCCTGCTTTAGATCTACCTACACCTCACACTACAATAGATACTTTGATGGTCCTTGCGGATTCAGAGACTATTCCTACAATCGTCCAAATTCCCAGGCAAATCCCCAACACGGAGCTTCTCAAAATCATGCCTTTGGAATGGTTTACCAATTATGAGCAATTCCATGAGAATTCTTAGCCAGTTCAGACCATTAGGGCCAATTTTGAAAAAGGCCCTCATGGTACCATCAAAACTACCTTTGTTCCTCCCTCAAGTAGCCAGAATGATCAAACTCTCCCCAGATTCTTTGTCTCTGCCATGATCCAAGCTGTTTTTACTGGCCAAGAAAATCTACCTATCTCTGCCTTTTCTTCTGATGGATACCCCATCTATCCAGATAAGGTTGATGGCCACTTCCTTTTGGATGTTCCTGGTTCCGGGATGTGTGACCCGGATTGCCCTTGTCTTGACGATTATGATTCTGATGAAGATCGTCCTAGACGAAGAAGGAAAAAGAAAGCCTCCTCCAGAACTTCTTGTAAGCAGTTTCCACCTCATCCTCTTGAGGAACCTGACTCTTTTGCTCATTTACCAATATATAAAAAAGCCCTGAAAATTATCCATAAGGAACAAAAAGCCATAGCCAAATCTTGTAAGAATTAAGCTATCTCTTCTCAACCAAAACCTTTAACAATACCATAATGCTTCATGTTCTTATCCTTCTCTTCCTCTTATCAAACAGAGTTTCCATCTCTTGAAACCCGGATAGATTCAGTGTCCAAGGTCTCTACCAGGCCTTATATTCCTTCCCTAATCAGTCCTACCGAACAACTTGAGGCTCCTAAACCTTTTGAGGCTGTTCTTAACAGGCAAACCCAAAATGCCATTGCCCAAAATTTTGTCCTTCAAAAACTTGATTCAAAATTTTATATTGTCGTAACACAGACCTAGTTTACTACAAAGAAAGTTGACAGTATTGCATCCCAATTGGAATGTCTGCACCTCGATATAAAGAACAGAGTGCAATAGCTCGATTATGAGCTCAGGCAGATGGTTCAAAATAGATATTGGAGACCATAATTTAATCAAAAGGAAGCTGAAATGGCGTTGTTATACCAGAGCAATAATACACTAAGTACCCTTTAGACCAATAGCTCGCATGCTCGGGGTTTCCAGCCGATATACCCTAATAGCACAATAGCTCACAGTCATCACTAATGAGAGGACTTCAACACTTACCACACAAACAAACGCCTTCTATGGCTACAACAGAGTGAACTGTGTTTAATACTCTGTCTAAACAATGAAAACAAGTTAAGGTACTGGAAGATAAACTTTCTGATGCACAAGATCCTACGAAAAGCGAGTGCAGAGCATACTCATTAAAGATAGAGATGAACTGATACTACTGCCTGTTTTCCTTAAGTTAGATAAAGAAAGAAGAGGAAGTTTAGCAAGCCATAAGAGTAGTTTATTGCTTAGGGGAATTTGGAAAAACTTATTATCTTACAATGAGAAGAGGCTCTCTTTATATAGGGATAGAAGACCTCTGATTCTAAACCGACAGGACTCGCTAAAGGAATCTTTTATAAAAGTAAACAGACAAGAGGAGATAGGCACACATGGTCTCCTTTATGAAAAGTAGGACACGCGGCCTTTGCTTTATCAAAAGCATACAAGGCGACAAACAAACTTTAATACAAAGATATGCACACATGGGCTAAAGCATTCCTAAAGATAAAGTGATGGACAAGACAGAACCCTTATCCATTATGGAGCTGTAAGGAAGATCACTCATCAGTGGAGCTGTCAGTGCTGTCTCAATCGTCATCATGTGAAGTAACAGAAAAGAGATAAGGATGACGTTGTTGGATGTTGCTTGTAAAGCTGGATGGCATGTATTGCATGGAGCATGACTGTTGGTCCTGAGTTTGAGTGGAACTGGAAGAAGGTAACAGGGACAAGAAATCTTCCCAGGGATCTTGAGAATCCTGGAAAAGAATGTCGGTGAAGTCTGATTTTTCTTCCTTGATAAGGATACCTTTGTTTGGTTGAACCAGTGGCAAAGTGGTGTCAGAGACTGATGGGAACAGTTGGATGAGTTCATGCTGTAGACCAAGTGAGGTGTGTTGAATCTCAGGAGAGGTAGGCTGAACATGATTGAGTTCCATGAGGTAATTACGAAGGCGACCTGTGATCTGAGGATCAAAGTTAAGTGGGTGAGGATAAGGAAAGGTTTGCCATTCATATGCTTGATCTTGGGACCAGAAAATTTTTGTGACAGGATGTTGGAAGTAGGGTTCATGGATAATGAAAACAGAAGTATGGAGGGCAGCTTCTTGAGGAGGAAGGAGATCAAGTTGCTGACGTTCATTGATCTGACAGAGCTGTTTTCTCCACCACGAGATGGGAGAAAACCATTCAAGAAACGTCCATAAAAGAGATGGGGCTTCATCAGGAGTCATCAACTTCCGCAGAATAGGACTTGTAGGAAAAATAATTTTAGTAGCATAGAGCACCGTGAGGCACCACATGTACTATAACTGATTTTCAGTTACAAGAGTACCAGGATCAATTGTGAGGCTCGTGAGGAACATGTGATCAAGATGGAAAATGGGTAATCCACCAATTCTGTCTCTGTTCATACTTATGAAATACCTGAACATGAACTTTTTGGCGTAATCCTGGATTTGGTAAGGAGAGGTAAAAGTGATGTTTAGAGAGAAAGTCCTCTGGCTGAGAACATAGGATGGTAAAGAGTTGACCATGGCTATGATCGGAAAAGAACATGAAGATGTGATCAAGATAGGGTTTAAAACAGGTTTTTGTGGAGGCCTTGACAGGAGGTCAGGAATGAGATTCTTATTAGCTTTGATGTGTTGGACTGTGAAATCATACCAAGAAAACCATTCTTTTAAACGCAGGAGACGTTTGTCCGGCAGTGTCTTGTTCTTAAAGTGGAGCACTTTAGGAAAAGCAGAGTTGTCCAATGTGACTGTAAAAGTATGGCCAATTAAGTGAAATTTAAATTTTTGAATACCGTATTTGACAGCAAGTGTCTCCTTATAGACCGTATGATAGTGCTTTTCTGAGTCTTTGAACTGTCCATTAGCATATGCATAATATTCTTCTTTGTCACCATTCTTTTCTAAAAGCACTGCACCCAAGTAATCATCACTAGCGTCTATCTGTAGTATGCGCTGGCCTTGAGTGGGAATCTTTAAGGAAGGAGGTTGTTGGCAGATTTGCTTTAATTGCTAAACAGCTGTAGTCTGTAGGGGACCCCATGGGGGGCAAACTTTTTGAGCATTACTAATAAGTGGCTAGTATACTGAGCAACACATGACAAGAAGTCACGGAGGTAGTTCACAATACCGAGAAACTAGTGTATTTGTTTCTTGGTTAACTGTTCATCAGGGAGGAGCTCTTGGGCAATATGAGGACAAGGGCGGTATTTGCCATCTTCAAGAATCATACCAAGAAATTCAACAGAGGATTGACCAAGTATGCTCTTTTTAGGAGAGAGCATGATTCCATATAAGTCAATGATCTGGAGAAATTGTGTGAGCAGCTTCTGATGGGATTCATGATCAGAGGAGAAAAGTATAATATCATCAATACAGACCAGGGCGTTGGAAATGATAAGTTCAAAAATTTTTGTCATGGCCTTTTGGAATAGAGAGGGTGCTAATTTCAGACCAAAGGACATAAGAGTCTATTGATAATGTGCATTAGGGATGCAAAATGCAGTTTTGGGCCTTTCAGAGGGAGAAATACCCAATTGCCAAAAATCGAATTTTGAGAAGACTTTTGCATTACTAATGTGGATAAAGAGAGAACCTATTTTTGGAAGAGGGAACTTGCCATCCTTAAGGAAACAGTTTAAGGGCTGGTAGTCAATAACAAGTTGTTTCTTTCCCTTTTTGATTTCAGAACGCTTTTCTACATAATAAGCCTTACAAGCCCAATCAGACTGGGCTGGCTCAATGAGACATCGGGCCAAGAGTTGAGTACACTCGGCTTGGGCAAGTTTAAGATTAGAGGGTGTCATATCAGGATGAGTGGCTTTAGTGGGATTAATGTCTTCATTAAGTTTGAAAGGCAACTTAATAAAGAACATTTCATTTTTCCACAAAGGAGAGAAATGAGTGAAGAGACTATGGTTATCAGGACAGAAGGCTAGCAGTTTGTCTCTGATAGGTTGATAAGGGGGTGAAGCTAAGGCTGAAACATGTGTTTATACCTAATACAGGCTGGAGTATATCAAAGCCTATCAATAAATCTTTGTCAGGGAGGTTGGAACCAACAACTTTGACCCAAATTGTACAGTTTGGAAAGAACTGAATTTCGATGAGTTTTTTGGAAATGAGGTGGGATTGAAAGAACTCACCGTTGGCAGCATGATAATATTCAGTGTGTTTTTCCTATTGGGAATGAGGAAGGACAGAAGGATTCAACATGCTTTTTTTGTGATCCAGTATCTAGGAAACCAATGAGAGGTATTGGTTTATCATACTTAGATAGGAGGACATGGATCTTAACAGATGGAGTAAGAGGGATTGGTTGGTTGGGCTGTATTTGGTATATTTTTGAAGGAAGAATGATCATGAATAACAAATGTAACATGCTTATCATAAGTGTCTTGATCTATGAAACAAGACTCAACATCATCATTATTGGAGAGCATTGCTGAAGATTGTAGATGGTGCACAAGTCTAACTGCCTTGGCTATTTTGTTAGGACAATTTTTTACAAAATGGTCTTTCTTTTTGCAAATATAGCAGCGACTACCTTAAGGTTTCCAATATTGACTGAGATCTTTCTTTCGGAAGAACCTATAGGGGTTTTTGGATTTTTTGGATTTGTGTTTGTGTGAATGCTTAAAGAAATGTTTTTTCCTTTTAGGTTTGCACTCACAAGTTTTTTCAGGAGGACATTTAATGGACAGGTAGGGTTTTTTATAGGCTAATTTGAATGTGTGTTTCTTTTCAATCAGATCGGTAAAGAATTCTTTTTGTTCACATAGCTTTTCAAGACAAGCTATGGCGAACTGATAAATCTTAACGAGAGAGAGATTGTTTGTCTAAGTGAAAAACATGTAGTTGTCTTTGTATCTCTGGCTGTAACTCTTTTGGAAAGGAGACGACAAAGACATGCTTCAAAAAGGGATCATTATAACCGTTTAGCTTATAATGGAGGGTGGACATTCTCTTGTAATGAAAATTGAGATCCCGTAATTGGAGTAAGCAGCACTTCATTTGGTGAAATTCCATTCTGGCAAGTTCTTGGGCGGTGGTAAGTTCGCCTAAGAATTGCTCATAAATGTGCCCAATGGCTGAGGGAATATCAGGAATTTGGACAAACTGGAGTTGTCTGTAAGGACCAAGACTATCGAACCAATCTTGTAATGACCCCATAAAATGAGAGGTGAATTCTTGAAGGGTTGATTTGACAGTTGCTCCAAGCCTTAGCATTTGCACATCAATCTAGGCAGAGAATTCTTGGAATCTGGCATTCCATTTATGGTGTGGGATATCATCGAAAGTAAACCATGGTCTACTTAACGGCTTTGGACTTGGGTCATGTGGATGCTCAACAAAAGACTCATGTTCTCCAATTGTTTCTTCCATAGTTGGTGGTGAAGAAGGACTAGAAGGCTCTTGAGCAGTAGGAGGCTCATTAGATCCAGTAGAAGGCTGGACCATAAGAAGTATGGAGACATCAGCATATGCAGCTTCAGAATCTAATGAAGAAGTGGGATCTTCATAAGGTTGGGAAGATTGAGAAGATTCTGATTCTAATTTAGAGCTTGAGATTTGTCCTAGAGGAATAATACTCTGAGAGAAATACTAATATAAAGGAGCTTTATCTTTTGAGATGAGGTCTGGTGTGTATTGAGGTGAATCAGGTGGAGGTGGATCAGGTTCCGTGGAAATAGGAACTGTTCTTCTTGGAAGTGGTGCTGTTTGCTGGTAGGAGGAAAACGGTTTTGTACGAAGTGAAGGTTGCGTAGTTTGGGATGGAGGAACAGAAGTGGAAGGTCTTTGCCTTTGATGAGAAATAGCAACAGGAGCTCTTTGTGCTTCTTCAGCTGCTTTGAAAATAGCAGTATGAGATAGGCCAAAGAACCGAGCATAGTCAAAAGGTTGTTGGGAGACTGTTGGTGTGTAGAATGACTAATATATGCCAAAGGAAGGTGTTGGTAAGGGTAAAGACTGTGTCTTTGTAAACAAAGAAGGTTGTTGCATCTGTTTTTCCGCATCAATTCAAGCTAGTTCAGCTTTAAGCTGTCGAATTACTGTTTCTTTTTTGTTAAACTCTGGACCCTAATAATGGTTACGTATCATTGCATGAAGGTCAGAGCCAAGCTGGGAATACAAGCCTTAAGATCAAGATAGATGCGTTCCATCTGAGCTTCAATGAAATCAATTTTCTTGGCCGTGTGATGAACCTGAGAGGAAACACGGTCAACCTTGGCATCAAGATTTTGTAACACCTTATTTTGTGGCATTCTGAGTTTGCCAGTTGAGAACGGACTCAAAAGGTCTGGGTTCTTCAATCTATCCAGAAGGAGTGACAGGAGAAGAAACAAAGGGCTGAGCAATAGTTCTGGTTTGTGTGTCAGTGGATTTTTCTAGGGATGGAAAGTTTTCTTGGTAAGAACTAGACATGGAGGAAAACATCATACAATCCTGGATCTGGGGTTGTATGACTGGAAGCTTTTCTTGGCTCTTGCAGGTTTGGAAAGACTTATGCCTTTTAATGTAGACAAGACCTTTTTTGTAGATGGGCAAAGGTGCATAAGAGTTTGTGTCATCTGGAGGTTGTGGTGAAAAGGATCTGCAGGGTGGAGATAGAGATGATCTTTTCTTTTTCTTCTTTTTTCTTTGCCAGCGAGGATAATCCTCATCATCATCTGTTGCTTCTTCAAGACAGGGACAATCCGGATCACACATACGGGCTTCAGAAACATCCCATATAAAATGTCCATATATTTTGTCAATATAGATGGGGTATCCATCTGAGGAGAAACTATGGATGGGTATGTTTTCTTGACCAATTTGAACTGTTGAAATAATATCAGTATAGGAAAATGAAGTTTTGGGAGCTGGATCTGATGGCTGCTGAAAAGTCAGTTTGACGATACCATCTGTTCTTTTCTGAAAAGAGGTTTCAGAGGACTGAAGAGGCTGTGAGTTTTGGTGAAACTTGTCATAATTAGATAATCATTCAAGAGGCATGAGTTGGAGAAGTCTTGCTTAGTAATTTGCTAGGGAATTTGGACTATCGTAGGAATAGTCTCAGTGTCGGCAAGAATCATGAGGGTATCTGTGGTGGTGTGAGTAGTGGGTAGATTAAGTGCATAGTTCTGTAACCGATACACTAGTTGATGGTGTAAAGCGGCCATTTTGGAAGTGACAGATTGTTCTACTCCTTGAAGCTGAATCTGGACTTTAAAGGTTGTAGGAAGGTTCGGATGCTGTAAAAGCAGGTTGAATTTTGGATAAAAAGTGAGAAGCACACTCCCTGCATAGAGAGTGGTTAAGATCGTGCCGATGCATGCCATTGCATGCTGGTACTCTTTAAATCTAGTGTCAAGTAAAGTAAGACGGGCATTGACAGGTAAGCCTTTTCTGCCATGTAGAGTAAGAATTAGACGAACACCTCCAAGGTGAAGGTGGGTATAACCTTCTCTTTTCCATTGAGAAACTAGATCTGTAGGAATCTCGAGAGTGACATATTATTCTGAGAGAGTGGCTTGAAGAGCACACTGATCCAGTCGGGATGACTGAACATATTCTTTAGGAACAGGACGACTGGTTGAGATAAGGTTACGGATGCTTCAAGTGAAGGTGTGAGGTCGTTTGTACAGCTGATAAGGACTGATAAGAGGCATAGAGGATTCAGTGATTTGGGCAGATTTAGGAATATAGGAGTATTCGACTAGGTTTTCTATTTTTGAGGTTACTTGACTGGTACATGATCTAGGAAGAGTAAGAGTAGAAAAAAGGGAAATAAGAACGTTTGCAGTAGTTGAAGTATTTTGTGAAGAGGATGCCATGAGAAATGGACTCTTTTTTTATCTTTCTATCAGGAATCAGACACTATTATCATACCACCTCAAGAACAGGATGGCTCTGATACCAGTACATTTCAGACACCTTCTTTAAGTACATTTCAGCCTTTTTATGCTCCATCTTTTCACGGACAACCTCCGGATTATTAAAAAATGTTTGACATAGCCCCAAGCCAAACCTACACCAACTATGCCCTCTACTACCGTGGCCTCATCCTCTGAGACTCCTTCTTCACCACAGTACACTCTTGTTCCTCCTATTCCACCTCTTCAGGATCCCCCTCCTGAGATCCAAAAGGACAAGCAGCCTATCCAACATTAATATGCTGCTGAAAAATTGACTAGATGGAAGTATTTTAAATAATATTTTAAGCTGTTATATCCCTATATAGATTTGTTTTCTTTTGAGAATTTTAGCAATAAACTTGAGTTGATTTAGCATGATTAAGTCTTTTATTATTACGGGTTAATAAAAAATTAACATAATTGTTGGAGCCATTTTATCTCAAAGTGTGTTACAATAAGCAGGTTCTATGAGTCACCAAGTGTAGTTTAATCGTGATTACATTTTTCATATCTAAAGAGATTACTCTAATTTCACATTTTTCATATGAATATTGTAAATTAGTAATGAAATTTGAATTTCAAAATTAAAGTAATATTAGTGATTAAGTATTGTTAATTTTTTTCTCACTAAATTAATGAATATTTAGTCACTCTTTTCTCACAAATACTATAAACTTAAAGGCTTGGTAGTGACCACTCTCTTTACAAATACTAAGGTTTTATTAGGTATATTTTTAGTTTAGTTACCAACTTAAGAATTTAGTTAGTAAAATTTTGATCTTGCACTAACAAGAGGATTGGACACTATGCCTTTACTTTTAGTTACCAAACATATTGATCACAAAATTTTTGAAAATTAGACATCAAAATTTATGTTGGTGACTAATTATTTTCTGTCACGAGATTATGATGACCAACAAGGACGAAGAGCTTTTGGTCACATATTATGATTAGTGATGAGAATTTTCACATTTATTAATTGATTATTTTCTTGTAGTACGATGAAGATGTTATTAATGACAATCTGAATTTGAGAGTGAATTCTCTCCACCTAAGGGAAAACGATGCAGATTGGGAATCCCTATCCTATTTTAGTTAGTTCCTTTTATTGACAAAAGTTTATTATTTTTAGGACTTTGCTTTTGAAGACAGATTTGAGTTCAATATTATTTTCAGTTTTCAAAGTTATGTGTGAATTTTTAAGTTTAGTTAATTCTCGACATTTTGTGAAATCAATGAGTCTTAAATCCTAAGTTCACAGTATTCTTTCAAATTGATGTGAATTTAAACGGTTACTTACTCTAATATTCTCAAGAATCAATGGAATAATGGAACATTAAACTCCTGCTGCATCAACTTTTAAGTTTAGTTGATACTCGGCAATTTATGAAATCAAAAATTCTTAACCCGAAGGTTTATGGTATTATTTTAAATCAATATGAATTTAGACTTTTTCTTATTCCAGTTTTCAAAGAATCAATGCAATAATAGATCATCAAACTTCTCCTGCGTCAGCTTGGTATCAGAGCTAAAAAAGTTGGTATTACAAATCTAGTGCCCATTTGCCACCAAACCTTCTCTTTTTTTTTTCCTTTTTTTTTGTTTTTTTTTTTTTTGTTTAGCTTATTTCTATTAAATGAAAAGAGAAATAAAGATTTATTAAAAAAAAAGCTAAAAAAAGAGTCAAACCCTAACCACTGGATAGAATTACACCAGCTACCATCTCCAACTGCTGGCCTTACTTTTCTATCGTTGCTCTGTTGATCTCGACCACCATTCAAACCAAAAAGAGTCAGCCCTCTAGATTCGTGGGTATTCGTAGAACCAACGTGGATCTGACTTATTTCTTTATTCTAGTATTCTCAAGAATCAACATAGTATTGAAAATATTCCCATTTATCCATGAACCTAAATCTTTTATCCCTTCGTTGTATTCATTATGTCAATTTCACTAAAGAGCATTCTTTTATAGAACCATGCTATATCACTTATTATTAGTTTTATTTGTGTTATGATGATTTTAGACATAGGTGAATTCGTATTTTTTTTTTACTGGCACAAGATTTTACCATTGGAATTTAATTTTTAATCCAAATGTTTTGTTGTTGGAGATTACTTGTATTAGGATTTTTTTTTTTTTATCGAATTTGGATCGATGTAGTATACTTTATAGTTTAAATATATAAAATATCATGTATTTTGTTATTTTTCTTGAATTTTTAATTATTAGCATTACATTTTACATTTGAAAATTTAAGTTTTGAAAAATTGTCCAGAATTTGAGAATTTATAAAATAAACTAAACGATAAGGCTTTTTTAAAGGCCGGTCCCCTGTAGGCTAAAATCCCTTCTGACTATCCTTTGAAAAGAGCCAGGTCTTTCTTGCCTTGTGTGTCACATACGTGATTGGCTTTGAATAGCCGTGGGAGCATAGGTGGTAAGTAGTTATATAGAATAATAACAAAATTCATGTAATAGTAATAATAAAGCAATATGCATTTGAAATAGCAATATTAATATTAACTCAATTCAAATAATAAATATTTCAAATAATATTATTGAAAGGATACCAATTTTCCGGCCAAAAATTCAAAAGAAATGCCAAAAATTCAAATAATTTTAAATTTCCCACCAAAATATGGTGTGACATACATATAACGGTTACAAACCATCATAAACTTATGAAGGGAAAAATTCTGTCATAAAATGAGCAATAATGACATAGAAAATAGATAGACTATATATCATGCATCTCTTTTATGATTGTTATTTTCCATTATCCATTACATGTTTTTTAGTGTTAGTCTGCTGAGGTGGTAATGCCAACATTTAAGCTTTACCAATGGGTATCATCATAGAACCCAAGTGGGTCCCACCAAAATTTAGTACAAAATAGTGGATCCCACATTGGAACACACTTGTCCTGCCAAATTAGAGAGCCTAAGTGAGTGGTCTTACCACTTCAGCTAGGCTACACAAGTTTTTCTCTTGAGTTAGACAAGTAAGCAATGAAGCCTAGCGGTCAGGCATCCTCCTTCTTAAATTAGGGCTATACCATTATGTGTAGACTAAGAAAACATGTATTAATTTTGTTTTGGTCCTTTGTATTTGGGCTAATTTATGTGGGTATCCGCACTTGAGAATCATTATTATTATTATTATTACACAAACACACACCTACATACATAAGTGTGCATGGTATTATAAGTCATAAAATTTATTCCGCACTAGTGAGAAGCCTACAATGGATGGTGCCCATTGCCATTCTTAAATTTCTATAATAAAAATAAGGTTGCTGGTGACTCAACAGTTAACACTTAATTTTCAAGGGATCATTATCAAAGAATTTGTATGCGGAGAGATTGGGTCTTAGCATCCGCTACATTTGCTACCATTATGGCGCCAACCTCATTCTTGCCATTACATTTTTTTCGACAATTTCTTTTTGGTACTTAAAAATAAAATTGTAAATATACACTATAGAACAATTAATTTTGATGGTCAATGATCAACATCATAACCGTTGATCTTTCCATTCATTAATAGTCCCAAATTAGGGGAGCCAGAGATAGAGACAAGTGCTGGTAAGGCTTTGGTGTTGGCTACTCGCGTTCTACAATGTAGTAAAGGTTAACTGTGGTCAACAAATATTGACTTACTGAACCATGGTCAACTCGCTGGTGGGCACGTAGCATCATTGCAGCATGCAGACTTTGGTAAACGCATCCTAGGCTCCTTATTAAGCTTTGGCTGGTTGCTTTTGTTAGGCATTGTGGCTGATTGTTCAGGTGAGCGTATATGAATTTAAATTCTACAATTCAAGTTATTAATTTTACAAATTTTTATTAATTTTACATTGTGATTAAATCCAAATTTTAATTCATTTTTCTACTTTTGCAGGTTAAGTGTCAGTAGTTAGGTGATGACAACCCCTCTAAATCTAGCTAGAAGAACCTACAACTAAATTAATAAGAATCTAAGAGAGCCAATATAATCATAATCAGATAAAAGATCGAAACCCTTAAGAAGCTAAGTCTCAAGAACTTGGATTACTAAATAAGACACCACAAATGTTAGCAACTCCTTTGATAAGTCGAAAGTTCCTTCAAGTACAAGTTGAGAAAATCCTCTTCAATGATATCAAACTCAAGATTGCTAAAAAATCTTATCAAAGAATATAAAAGAGTGTTTAGATAAGGTGGCTAACCCTAATTTAACTTAAAAACACGATGGACCATAACTTAGGCATATGATGTCGGATTTGGGTCCACAATATACCGTTTCGAAGCTCTCGACGTAAAGAATGCAGTTACAGCTTTAGAATTGTTTTTTCAACTCTTCTTCTACTTCAAAAATCATCCTCTCTGGCGCTCACCAGCTCATTAACTCGAATCAAGTATACCAAGGCTGGTTCCTCCTCTTTCAAGCCCATCTTGAATGTTGGTTTCTTGCAAATTGTAGTTAAATTGAATTCGTCCAAAGTAGCTTAAACAAATCCTTGCATTGCTACCTTGATCTTCTTAGCTCGTGCTCTTGTAATTGGCCATTTTAGAACAAGCAATGGATCTTTAATGCCCTGAACACTCTGGATCACATTATTTCCCCTCTCCTGAAAAGGATTCATCCTCAAATCTTAACCTACATCAAAGGGAGAAAGGTTGGAAACATTAAACATAGCGGACACGTTATACTCACCTAGAAGATCCACTTTATAAGCATTGTCATTGATCGCCTTGAGGGTGCAATTTAGATTTCCTCTGCGCTGGAAAACTCTCCTTCTGCATGTGAACCCAAACCCAATTACCGGGTTTAAAAATCAAAATTTTCCTACCTTTATTAACTTAAGTAGCATACTGCTCACTCTTCTTCTCAATGTGAAGCCACGCTCTCTCATGAATAGATTTTACCAACTCCGCTTTCTTTTGACCATCCAAGATAACTTTCGCATTAATGGGCAATGGAATCAAATCCATTGGAGTCAACAAATTAAAACCATAAACAATCTCAAATGGAGAATAAGAAGCAGAAGAGTGAATGCTCCTATTATATGCAAAATTTATAAATGGCAAGCAGTCTTCCTAAGACTTCAAATTCTTATTAATGATAGTGCGCCTATTGACCACTTCAGTTTGGCCATCAGTCTGAGGGTGACAAGTAGTAGAAAACATAAGTTTAGTACTTAATTTACCCTATAATACCTTCCAAAAGTGACTAAGGAACTTAGTGTCTCTATCCAAAACAATAGTGCTAGGACCTCCATGGAGTCGCACTACCTCGCTGAAGAACATATCAGCTATATGGGTGGCATCATCTGACTTGTGACATGGAATGAAATGTGCCATCTTGCTAAATCTATCTACGATCACAAAAATGGAATCTCTTCCCTTTCGAGTCCTAGGCAGCCCTAAATGACCTATCAAGCCACCACTATGTGCCTCTCTCACTAGCAACTCGTGCATAGGACTATTAGGCACACAAAGCTTGTTTTCCTTAAACAAATAGCCATCATGCTTATAAAATTGATAGCAATATCCTTTGGCACATGTAGCAAACACATCAATAAAATCAGAATCATTGGCATAGAACTCCTTAACATACTCAAATCCAAGTATTTTGGCACTCAAAGAATTAGGAAGCACATACCTCTGAAATAATGCAACAGCAACTATGTTCTCTTTACCTTGTTTATACCAAATGACATAGGGAAATGTCTCAATGTACTCTATCTAAGTAGCATGCCTTCGAGTCAACATACTTTGGCTCTTTAGATGCTTTAAGGATTCATGATTAGTGTGTATCACAAACTCCTTGGGCCATAGGTAATACTGCTACTAAGTTTCTAAGGTCCTCACATGTGCGTAGAGCTCCTTGTTATAGGTAGGATATACAAGGCTACTCAATCAACTTCTTGCTAAAATAAGCAATGGGTCTCCGATCCTGCATCAAAATAGCTTTGATACCTATTCCTGAGGCATCACACTCGATCTCAAAAGTGCGGTTAAAATCAAGTAATGCTAAAATAGGTGCAGAACATAACCTTTCTTTAAGATTAATGAATGCTTTGTCCTGTTCAGTACTCTAAATAAATGGAACATTCTTTTTAACAACATCAGTGAAAGGCACGGCAATAATGCTAAAATCCTTAATAAATCGCTTATAAAAACTAGTTAAACCATGAAAGTTCCTTACCTCAGTGATGCTCTGAGACATTGGCCTTTCCCTAATAGCCCTAACTTTCTCTTGATCCATCTCTATACCGTTTGCACCATCAACAAAGTCAAGAAAAACAACTTTTTCCATGCAAAAAGCACATTTCTTATAATTAGCGTACAACTTTTCTTTCCTCAAAACATCTGGCACATATCGCGAATGCTCAATATGCTCATCTAAAGTCTTGATGTACAAACTGACCTATAGATGCACGCAATACATGATTCATTAATCTTATAAAAGTACTGCATTAGTAAGACCAAAAGGCATACTAACCATTCATATTTAGTCTTAAAGGTAGTTTTCCATTCATCACCTTTTTTCATGTGAGTTTGGTGATGGCCACTTTTTAAATCAATTTTAAAAAATAAACAAGCTCCATGCAGTTCATCCAGCATATCATCTAACCTAGGAATAAGATAGCAATACTTTACAGTAATATTATTGACGGCTTGACAATCAACACACATTCTCCAATTTTCATCATTCTTTAGTACTAATAGCACTGGTACTGTGCATGGGCTGATACTCTCTCTCACGTACCCTTTGCTCATTAGCTCCATAACTTGCCAGCTCTTTGATATCCCCGGGATTACTTTTATAGGCTGGTCTATAGGGTATGACAACTTTTGGTACCAAAATCGATCTGATGCTGAATGCCTCTAATAGGTGGTAAGCCAATAGACATTTCCTTTGGAAACACATCTTCAAACTCCTGTAACAAATAAGTAACAATGCTAGAGAGAGGAGGTTTAGTATCATTAAAGGTTAGACATGATTCTTTGAACACGAGCAAAACCATGAAATGGCTTACTTTATATGCTTTCCCAATCTCACCCACTCCTACAAAGAAGCTCTTTCTCACTCTTCCCTCTTTCTCACTCTTTTCTTTTCTCTCACTTTTAGCCTCACTCTTTCTTTTTCTTCTCAAAACTCTCAGCCTCAACTTTTTTATGTTGTCCTTCATTTTCTCTCATCTTTATTTGGTCCTCGTAGACATCTTTTAGTGTTAAAGAAAAAAATTTCACAGTTCTCCTATCCTTGACAAAGCTATATCTATTCCTAAACCTATCATGTGTCACCTTCCTATCATGCTACCATGGCCTCCCAATAATAAATGCCCAGCATGCATTGTAACTACATCATACATCACCTCATCACTATACTTCCCAATAGTAAATGTTACTAATACTTGCTTATTAACCTTGACCTCTCCACAATCATTGAAACACTATAATTTAAAAGGTCTGGGATGTGTTAGCAAAGGCAAACCTAACTTCTCTACAAGGGTAGTACTACTTACAAGGGTAATACTTACTTTGTTATTCACAATGCATCTAGTATGGAAGATGTTCTCTCATTGTTGCTCCATGTCATCAACACTCATTTGTGTACTCAAAGCATGCCTAGTAACTAGGGATTCACCTTTCGTAGGGTATTCAACGCCGTCATCATCAGTAACATCAATCAACTCTAGCATGTCTCCACCATCACTCTCACTTTCACTCACTACATCCTTACTATCTTGCATCACCATAGCTCTCTTATTTAGGCACTAACAAGCAATCTGTCCGGAACCCAAACACTTTAAGCACTTGATGTCCTGATTCTTCTGTGGTTGAGATTCAACCTCAGACTTGTTTTTAATACTGAAATCTTCTCTTGCCTTAGGTGGTTCAATCTTGATAGCTTTATTTCTCATTACTACTCTACTTCGGTTTCCATGGGTTTGAAGACATCGAAGTATGTCTAGCTATACCCTTCTTCTTCAATTGTCTCTCCACCTTCATGGTCATGTGGATCGTATCCTTCAACTCCTCATAATACTATAGGTCTACTACACTGGCACTCTCTTTGTTGAACGAAGTAAAAAATTGTGCTATTATAGTTTCCCTATCTTCATCTACACTAGCCCTAATCATAGAAATCTCTATCTCCTTATAATCCTCTACATTCTTCAACCTTTAGGTACGGCTCTGTAGCTTGAGAAAATGATCCCTATGGTAGTGACTAGGAACGAATTGCTTCCTCATAAGCGCTCCCAACTCTCCCCATGTAGCTATAGGCCTCTCACGATACCTCCTTCTATTATTCACCAACTGATCTTACCAAATAATAGCATAGTCAATGAATTCAATAACCGCTAGCTTTACTTTTTTCTCCTCTGAATAATTATGACAATCAAAGATCAACTCAGCCTTCAGCCTCAGGGTCACTTTTTCTTTGAAATGAAGGAATGATCACTTTGATTTCACCTAAATCCCTATTCTCATCATATCTCCTATACCCCCTCTCTTGCCTACCTCTTCTACATCTCACTCTATCCCTATCTACTTTGGATGCTCGATCATCACCGTCATCTTCCCAAAATTCATTCTCTGCTTCATACTCATCCATAGGCTCATATCTACGCCTATTATTTCCTCCGTTATATCTCGTTTCATCATGTGTAGCTCCGTTGTGCTCCTTCTGAATACTCTCAATGGCAACCCCATGTTGCTTCAACTGGCTTCCTATCTCTTTAAACCTCATAGCCTAATGCATTGCCTTCAAAGTTAAAGTAAGGTCTACTATAGAAGGTTGTGCCTCACTTTCATCATCCTTAGTTATTTTAAGTAAACTACAAACAGTGTCAACAAAAAAATAAAGAAAAAAATAATAAAAAAAACCTCACAATCCACACAGGTTTACACTCGAGATGTCACTCCACTTGTGTTTACACTCAAATAGGCTTTTACACGAAGTTGTGTTTACACACTCTTGCTTTTACCACTCTTATATTTTATCAGTCAGGTTCTTTAAGAACTAATAGCTTAAACAAAGGAAAACACCAAAGTGTAAGCCCCAAACCCCACTAGATCTAGCTAGAAAAACCCACAACTAGATTGATAAGAACCCAAGAATGCCAATATGATTCGGATTCAGATAAAAGATCCAAACCATTGAGAAGTTAAGTCTCAAGAACCTAGATTGCTAAATAAGATGCCACAAAGGTTAGCAACTCCTTTGATAAGTCGAAAGTACTTTTAAGAAAAGTTGAGAAAATCCTCTCCAATGATATCAAACTCAAGATTGTCAAAAAGTTTGATCAAAGAACATAAAAGAGTGTTTATATAAGGTGGCTAACCAATTTAATTTAAAAACACGAAAACTAAAATTAAAACCCAGACCCGCATGGGCCCTGGCCTGCAAAGTCATTGATTTTAAATGACCATAACTTGGGCATATGATGTCGGATTTGGGCCCACGATTTATTGTTTCGAATCTCTCGACATAAGAAATGCAGCTGCAGCTTTAGAAAAACTAGTTCTCGGCCTCTGCGTTCTATCGAAGGAGAAACATTGATTATATAGAGGCAAAAGAGGATAGGACCCCTCTTTGCTTTTTAAAAATGCTACTTTAGAAAAGAGGACAAGACCCCTCTTTACTTTTATAAAAGCTAATTTAATAAAGCACAACAGGGCATAAAAGGAAAAATACACAACAAGCCATGCAGAAAGTAAAAAAGAGATAAGACAGGACCCTTATCTCTTACATAAAGTAAAGGACAGGTGTAGGTCTTTACATAAGGCGATATGTAAAGCTATGAGAAGGAGAGAGATTCATTTCATCATCTGAAGAGCTGTCAGTACTGTCATTATGACGGCATGGTATGATAGGTCCACGTTTTGGAGGGAGAGAGACATCCATTAGATCTGGATCTTTTGAGTTGGAGGCAATGTTGGTAGGGTCTTGTGAACTGGACGAATCATGTGGGGCTTTTGAGCCGGTCTTGTGTGCTGGCCTGCTTATCTAGTAACGAAGATAAGGATGGTGGTGCTATTGGATGAGGTAGATTACGTGGATCAAGGAGAGAGAAAAACTCTTCCCAAGGATCTTGTGAATCCTGGAATATGAAGTAGGTATAGTCAGGTCTCTCTTATTTGATAATGATACCTTCTTAAGGAGGAGAACTATGTCTATTAGGAGTAGGGATGAGAACAACTTCATGTTGAGGACCTCGAGATGTATGTTGGATGTTGGTAGGAGGAGGTTGATAATGATTGATTTCACAAAGAAAATCACGGAGACTTGTGGAGATGGATTGGTTGTATAACAGTGGATAAGTACTACGAAAAGTGTTCCATTCATAGACCTAGTTTTGAGTCCATAAACATTTGGTGATGGGGTGTTGGAAATAAGGACGATGAATAATAAAGACAAAAACATAATAGAAGGACGATGAATAATAAAGACACAAACATACTAAGAGGCTTCTATTTGAGAGAGGAGATGGAGTCTATGAAATTGAATGAGTTTAAGAAGTTCACAGCACCACCAAGGGATTGGTGAGTACCATTCTAAAAATGTCCATTGCAGGGAATCAGCATTTTTAGGTTCCATGAGGTGAAGGGGAAAGTGAGGGTAGTGCATAGAGAACTGTGAGACACCACATAAACTATAACTCGTCTTCAGAGAAAGCTCGAGTAGGGTTTATCATGAGACTGGTGAGATAAATACACTCATAATGAAACAATAGAAAACTCTCAGGATGGAGTTGTTTGACATTGAGCATATAATGGAAGAGAAAATGTTTGGCATAATCTTGAAGTTGATCAAGGTTACTGAAGTTGATATTATAAGGAAATTATCTGAAAGACAAAGTATAATCAGGTGGAGAAGATACCATTGCTGTGATGGGGAAATTGTGACTAAAAGAGATGAGTTGTAGTGATTTGGGTTTTGGAGGTGGTCTGGATAATAGATCAGGGATAAGGTTCTGGTCTCCTTTTATATGCTTCACAGAGAAGTCATATTGAGTGAACCATGTATTCAATCTAAGGAGATATTTGTCGGGTAGCATCCTGTTCTGAAAGTTGAGTATACCTGGAAAAGAGGAATTGTCCATTCTGACCAAGAAATGATGGGCAATCAGATGGAATTCAAATTTCTTTATTCCATACTTCACGGCTAAGATTTCTTTATAGATGGTATGGTAGTGGTTTTCTGCATCAGCAAATTGTCCACTAGCATGGGTGCAGAAAAACTCTTTTCCATTGATGAATTTCAAAAGGATTGCACCATTGCACCCCAGAATTCATCACTAGCATCGGTCTGCAGAATTCTTTGACTATCAGAAGGAATCTTTAAAGTTGGAGGGTCTTGCGCAATCTTTTTGAGGTGAGTGACAGCTGTAGTTTGAGCTGGCCCCCATGGAGGAGGACTCTTTTTTAAGAGTTTGGACAGTTGGCTAGTATGCACAGTGAATTTTGGGATAAAGTCTCTCAAGTAATTAATGATACCGAGAAACTGCTGGATCTGCTTTTTGGTAAAGTCATGAGCTGAAAAGTGAAGTAATTCTTGGGCTATGTGAGGGCCTAGATGATAATGGCCATTGTGGATAATTATTTCCAAAAAGTTTATGGATGATTGACCCAAGAGGTTTTTCTTTTCAGACAGCATTATTCCATGAGCATCAATAATAGAATGGAACTGTTGTAACAACTGGTGATGTGAAATATGATCTGAAGAGAATGGGAGTATATCATCCATAGGTCGTTTTAAGGGTTCAATCCCAAGTTGCCAAAAACTAGATTTCAAATCGAACTTTGAGAATACCTTAGCATTTTGGAGATGGACAAATAAGAACTGGATCTTTGGAAGAGGAAACAGATACCCCTACATAAGGCCCACCACCAATCGGGTTCTATCACGTGTCTTGAGGGACCTAAGGGTGCCCTCAGTAGTGATAGTATATAAACTAAGCTTAAACCTAGCTAAAAGATCTGGCTAACTTCTTCCCTTTTGAATCTCTCTTCACCTGGTTTATATTCTTCATTCTCTAAAAAATAGAGGTCATTTACCTCTCTCACTTTTCCAAAAACTCTTCATCTATTCCAAACTTGAAGCTATCACAACTTTACATTATACACCATATTGGTCACCATCTCCACTATTCATCTCTCAACAAAGAGATTGTCTTCCTCACATTGTATCTTGTCTTCATCTTTCGAAGAGGCAACCACTACTCATCAGCTTAGCCGCATATTATCCTCCACACATAAGGATACTCCTCATAAGTACCGAGGTGGACGAACCTAGAGTTTCCCTCAAGGAACATAAGAAGAAAAAACATTAGGAAAACATTTTTTTATGTTCTTTATCACTTTTTATGTAATGAACCCACTCTAATATGATATTTTACATAGTGGATGTGTTGTTTAGACGCTCCTCATAAATGTAGGCCATAGGCTGAACTAAGTAAATCCTGCGTGTCTTTTATATTTACACTTGTGCACGTTTTGTGCTCCTTCAAGAGCATCCTTAGAGCTCCCCAAGGGTCTTCTGAGCTCCATGAGGACTCCGTGAGTCCTTGGTCTCCCTGAGCCCCTGGAGTCTCTTCAAGCTCCCCTGGACACATAACCACCACACTTAAACCTATTTGAGACACCACATTACCACCCTCAATCAAAAAAATCTCTAATGTCCCTCGGCCCATACCACTAGGAAGAATGAAAATTGGTCAAAACAATATAGTTTATTGTTTGTGAATTTATGGACTCAAGATTGTTGTTGTAGTAATAGTAAATTACTATTATATTGTTTTTCATTGAATATACAGGGTAAAATTGCTTGAACTAATCAATCTAAACTAAAAAACAAACTAAATTAAAATAAATTAATTTGATTCGTTTGGTTTGATTTTAGTGTTTGGTTCGTATTTGGTTCATAAAATTATGAAAACAACAAGGAACAAGATAAGTACAAATAGTGTTTTCAGCTAATAATCTATCCCATTTGTGAAAAACAAAAGAAAAAAATCATTTATATAACGTATGATTGAATAAATGCAATTTTAATAATAAAGTAATTTTATTAAAAAGTGGGACGACGAGAAATTTGTGTTCAAATTGCCTCACTTTTAAGCAACTTTTATATAAAAAATAGTCACAAATAGAAAAAAAAAAAAGATGAGAATAACTTAATTTTTTTAAAAAAATTGTGGGATGGACTCCATCTTTCAATCTAAGTGATACAAGACTCTTGTAACAAGAGGTGTATAGCTGGTAGAGCTGGTTAATTTTGATACGACATGATTACCTGACACGAACATGACAGTAATAAATAAATAAGTTTTGGGTTATCAAATTTAATATGATTAGTAAATGGGTTTTGTTCGGGCCGATACAATTTTTTTCTATGTCAAGTTAGGGTTTAAGTTTTTGACTCATTACATGGTTAATAATACGATTATTAAACAGGTAATTGTGTCCTATCAGCCTGAACCCGCTAACATGATCCATTAAGATACGACCCTTTTGACATCTAAAAAGAATTTCTAAGAATACTTTTATAATTAAGCTATATAAAATTTTTTTAAAAAATAATTACTGCTAGTAGATAAAACCTAAATTGCCATAAATACATCCTCATTTTAATATATTAGTAGATAAAAAAATATAGTTTTTAATGTATTGAAATTTATATTTTTTTTATATTTCAATGACTTGTATTCTATTAGGTGACACAAATATTTGATTATTAAATAGACCGTATCGAGTCACTTGTTTATTTTTTTGTACTGAGTTAAGGTCTTAATAATTTAACGCGATTATTGAATAGATCATATTTAATCCATCTTAAATTTGACATGATACAATCACAATTGATGATTTGTTTTGTTAGCTTTAATGGTTGGAATTCTAAACTTGAATCATTCACGCGTAAGCAATTCTTAAATAGAAAAAAAAAATTAAAAGGCAAACAACTTGGCTATTGGTCGCAGTGGCAGACCCAGATAATTAAATTAGAGGGATTTAGTTTAAAAAAAATTATTTAATTTAGGTTTTTTTAAATATTCACTCGAATACATTTTAAGTTTTATAAACTCAAATTTCATTACTTTCTTTTAAATTTTAAATAATAATTATAATAAATTATTTATTTTACATGCGTAAAAGTATTCTTTTTCTAAGTAATTTTTATAAAATATTAAAAAATTAAAATAATGTGGCTATAACGATTTGAACCAAGACTTTAAAACCATCAAATAACACTTTTACCACTAAACTACAAATCTTTTATAACATGAAAAATGTGTCTAAATTTTTTTTATTTAATTCATTCAGAAGGGGTTTGGGGTACATTTTAAAAGAAAATTAATAACCCAAAAGGGGTTGAAACCCCTCCTGGCCTTAGCTAGGTCCACCCACGAAATTTGGTCGGGTGGCCAGTTATAAGGGTAATGGTTTTAACCCACAAAGCTAAATTCTTTCCTCAATTATGGAAAATAATTAAATGAAGGTATTCTTTTTTTTCTTTTTAAAAATATAAATAAAATAGACGTCCCTCAAATATTAGAAAAGAAAATACTAAATAAAATTTAATGTAAACTAATAATAGTAATTATCTGATTATAAAGTGAGTTTAGTAGACGTCACTCAAATATTAGATGGTGTAAAATCTGAATAGTAATATATAAGATTTAATATAAATTCGTTTAAGTAATATTTTGATTGTAAATATTAGTTGTCTAATAGTAATATTATTAGTAATTTTATGTAATATGAGTTAAAATGAGTAATAGTTCAGTGTAATTAGGGATGGCAACGGGGAGGGGAGGGGAGGAGACCGACATCCTCGTACTCATCTCTGATATTCTGCATATGTCTCCGTCCCTTCCCTGTCCTCGTTAAAATTACTTGAGGAGATTAACATCCCCTCCCCGAATAATAACAGGGGATCCCCGATCCTTGAATAACTAATATGCTTTTAATTTCTGAACTTGATTTAATCATATTAAAATAAAAAACTTAAACAAAAGTAAGATTTGACAATATATCGTACATTAACATTAATCCATTACAAAAAGCACACTTCAAAATACAAATCATCATAATAATATCTTCGTCAATCTTCAGAATCCTATAATAAAAAAAATTACTTTTATATCAATAATGAAATAAATAAAATATGTATAGATACTGAAATTAATATTTTTAATAATTTATTTTTGTACCTATTGCTCCTTCTGTTTTTTAAATGTGGCAAATTGAGAGATAGCATCAATTTTCAAATCTAAAACAATAAAAATAATATAAGCAATGTAACTCATAATTTAAAATAATTTTGAGCCAAGATCTTTGAAATAAGATCTGGTGGAATAATAATTCAAGACCACTACTAGTTAATTAGTCCTAAAAATTTTATAATATATTTATATAAATATTTTGATATTTATTATTTATACTAATATTTAATATTTTATAATTTAAATTTGGTTATTTATTTATTAATAATTCTAAAAAGGTATAATTAAAAATAAAAATAAAAAAAACGAAGAGAAAATATGAATTCTAATTCATTCCCCTATCTCCTCAAATTGAATAAAAAATTACTCTTCTCTCCTCTAAATAAAAAATTAGATATAAAATTATTTCGTACCCTTCTCACATACAAAAAATCTCCAAAAATTTCTGTCCTCGTCTTCGTGGGATTTCTGCAATCCCTAAGTATAATTCAAATTACTTAAATAATTAATAATTAAAAATTTAAATGATTTGGGGAAAAACAAAAGCGGACTCTAACACTCTGCAGTTCAATTGGAGTTCGGTCGAATCCGGTGCAAAGTGCAGAGGTGTCCTCACTGCCCCGCGGGGAGTGTTGGGTAATGGCTAAGAATACCACTCATGCTCCATTAATTACAATGGTTTTACTGTTAGCCTGTACATCTCCTTTGGCCACTAAGCTGGAACTCAGAGGTACTGTATACTTGCCTTGCATTCTGACATTAGAATAAAATTATTTTTCATGTTCTTTTTCTCTCTAAAGTTGCTTGCCTTTTATTATTTGTTCAAGGGCTGGCTTGGCTCACGCGTTAGGTGTTTATATCTTGTTGTTTTTTTTTTTTCCTTGACTTTGACTGATTTTATTGTGTATACATATATAATATATTCTTGTTCCTTTAATGTGATTCTTTAAAAAAAAAATTATTAGATATTCAATCAATCTCCAAAATCTCTTGTGCTATGCTTCTGGTCTTCTGTCAAACAGTAGAATTTATTTTCAGTGGCTGTCCTTTGAGCTCAAGATCAACGAACATTTTTTTTTTCAGCGTTTGTCAAAATATGGTACTAAAGACTAAATCTTGTTAACTTATTATTTATGGGGTTGACGTTTTTTCTGATGAAGTTAGGAGTTTACTCGTATGTAATCTAGTTGATATTTGAAATAGTAAGTTTCTGCAGTCTTTTCATACCAGGAAAGTCATTTTGAATGCAGTTTCTTTCTTTCCAGCATTTTTTTGCTTTTTCTGTTCAACATCAATTCTATGTCGACTGTGCTTTATTACTTTATTTAAAGGTCAAGGTAACAAGGTGTTTCTTTTTCCACTGATACTAGGGATGCTGAGGCCTGAGGTTCTTTGTAAGCTTATTGACATGTTTTAGTCAAAACTGACATTGGTTTAGTCAATATTGGAAATTTCTGGTAGATTACGTTTAGATGTTCTGAAGATTCTTGGTAATTAATAAAACGAGAACGTTTCTTTTAGGAAACTTTGGTATGTCTCTAGCTAGAAAAAATATTTAAAAGATTTGAAGATTCAAAATTTTTAAAATCAGTGTATGTTTGTGCAAGTGGAGGTTGGTTAGAATATTTTTGTTCTTATGCAATAGTGGAAGTAGGTATGTGCTTACAATCTACCGGTCGTGTATTTAGTCACAATTTTCTTTCACATGTATTTGCTTGATGAAAGAACTGACCAAGCCACATGTTCATGTAACGATTCCAATTAATACTTGTTCTAGCCTAGGTTTTGTTTCTAATATGACTTTGTAGATTGAGGTTACTCTTAAGGTTAAACTGGCAACAATATGCCTTCCAGTCTTAAAAATCAATGGATTGAGGTACCCTTAAGGTTGCACTGAATATTGTTACAGCATTGTAATTGTGAGTGAAATTCATCTTTCTTCATTTTGAAAGTGATTATGTCCGCTGCCTCTATTTGTGCATATGATGTTCATAACCTGGCATAGGTTATAGAATGTCCAAATCCAGAGGTAACTGGTTACAGGAGCTTTCTTGGCCGAAAGACAAGAAAATGTAACTTATGTTGAAATGTTTTTGATTGAGCGGATGCTTTTCTTCCCTTTTCCCAAGGACTTTTGGACTTAAGAGGATTCGTAGTAGTTTCAAACAGAGATTTAATGAATTTTCCATGCACTTCAGAAGTCAAGAGTATCACAAAAGGAAGCAATTAGGTGGACACGTGGAAAATACATTTGTCTTTTTTGTTAATTCACAATTAAAGGATGAAAATGGATTCATTAGTCCAACTACAATAGTCTAGAAATGAACTGGCTCTGACATGTGGTGTGAACGGATCAAAACTTAGATGTGTTTGCTTCCAAGGACTAACTACTGCAGAAAAATTTCATGGATCACATTTTTAACATCTAAAAAAAATCTAAGTTGAGAGTGACTTCTGTTTGAACTGTGGTAGGAGTCTATATATTTCTCCATGTTGCTATAGTGTCCTTGCTACTACTCATCTCACATTGAAGAGTGCCTGACATAAGTTTGTCTTTGGGGGAAAAAGAAAAATCATTTCCAAAAATGAACAACTTATTAACATTTAATTCTGTGTCCTATAGAACTTCCTTGCAGCCTAGGATGGTCCAGCCCAGGTACTGCTATGATTTTAATGCTATGATCCATGCATTCTTACTTGCTGATATAGGAAGGCTTTAGGATCTTAATTGTTTTAGGACTTTGATATTTGCCCTCCTTAGTTTCCTGCAAAAACGATTTTTCTTATATTATTCCACTAATTTCTTTTTGTTATTTTTTTTCTTATTGTTACACAGTTTGACAGTCCAGAAGGAGGGAGTTGGTATGTGCATACATCATTCCTTGTTCAAGCCATTTTTCACTATACTCCTTTTTCTCGTTCTAGCTGCTTTAGCTACAATCTTTTTCTTCCATAACTTAATTGTGGAATGGTAGGTCATTGCACGAAGGTTCACCGAAACATCAATTTGGAGAAGCTGCGTAATGGCTATCTGTTTCCTGAGGTGCTGTCTGTAAACCTACCATACTTTTTTAAAAAAAAAAAAAGAATTGAATACAAATTTCACTCAAGTTCATGATTTTAGATTTTCTCTTTTCCCTCCCTTATGCACATCAGGATCCTCAAAGCTTTTTCCAATTCCTTAAAGTTTTTCCAGTTAAATATATGATGAGAAGGCAATTGTAGTTTCTCCTGGTCTCGCAATGAGTAGTTTTGGTTGATTGAAACATGCTAAGCTTCTGTCATCATATAAATTCATATAGCACTAGATTTTCTGCCTCTGGGTCGTACATCTGTTTGGTCTTTATTTAACTATTAATTCTGTTGGTTTATCTTATTATTCTGTTTCCTCTGAACCGATGTCTTGGTTTATGCATTTTCTTCACTAAACAATTATGGATGCTTGAATTAGATTGCTCAGCGTGAACGTCAACACCTTGAGAAGTATCCCAATGCAAAAGTCATAAGCCTTGGGATAGGTGATACTACACAGCCTATACCAGACAACATTTCTATGAGCATGGCTAATGTAAGTTTTGCATACTGAACTTTTTTTGTCTTACTATCTTATCTCTCTGCTTATTTTAAGATCAATATTCAACTCAAAGCTCATTAAGATCCCAAATCAGCCTGAGATAAAAGTCAGATGGGCATATATTTTACAGTCAAATTTTGATATAATATTTTCTTACATTCGAATGGATGATTTAATTGGATAGCTTGCCTAGTTTTATCCCTGTGTTTTCCTTAACCTTTATGTCACCAAGTCACTATCATTGAGACAAAGCTTTGAATGAGGCTATTCAAAGCTATATTGAGAATAAAGGGAAAATAGGTCTGGTAAACAGTGATAACATATAGGATTATGTTTTATATTAGTTTCCTTAATTGAGAAGCTGGAGAATTACCTGGTGAAAGGAAACTATTGTGCACAGGCAGGTTTTCCAGGAATTATTCATCCCATATTGAGCTCCCCCAAAGGTGCAGCCCAGTTGATTAAGGGCTTGTGATCTAGTGCTTCGCTGTATCGAAGTCTCAGGTTCAATCCTTTTGGTGAGCTTAAAATTCCACCCTTTGTTGTCTCATGGGTCATGGGATTGGAGCGCTGACTGACCCCCAGTTTAGGGCCTGGCATGGGAGGACCCATGGTCCAAGTCAGTGCAGGAGAGTCTCTAGGTTATCACAAAAAAAAAAAAAAAAAATTCCATATTGAGCAAGTAATTTATATATGTAGTAAATTAACATGATAAAATATAATGGTCCCTGCTATTTTCCAATCAAGTTGAAATCATCCTCCTTTAATTTCTAGTTGTCATACATACAAGGATAGAAAAACTGGGAAAAAAAAAATGAATCTTACTTGTCTACATGTAAAATGGAGAAAAAAATAATATAATAAAATACGCATATACAAGTTATTGCAAGTGTATGATGTAGAAAATCATGGAATGCAATGAAAATTCATATTCTTCTTTTTCCTTCTTTTCGGTTGTGCAATAGTTCTATTCCTTGGATGGCAATGTTGGAGGCAATGATTTTTGGTATCTACTTTTGTGTTACAAGGGAAAATTATTGCCTGAATTTTGTTGAAAGATAAATTGTTACTAGTCTTATGTTTTGCAGTATGCTCGTGCCCTTGCAACAGCTGAAGGTTACAGAGGATATGGAGCTGAACAAGGAAACAAGGTACCTAGAAAGCTTGTTTTGGCAGTCTCATGTTGTTTGTCAGTTCAACAAGCGTGCAACTAGTAACTATAATACTGGACTTACTTCATTTCTTGAAATCATTTGATGCAAAATACAATTTTAATTATTGTTAGGATTTATTTTGTATCAGTGCTTAGTAGAATTACTTTTCAGAGTTCAAGTGGGGTTACTTAATTGTGTTCGTTTGGAATAACTTAATTCTGTTATTTAATTAGTTTTGGCTGACTGCTGTTTATGACAACCATTATAAGTAGACATTTTACATTATTTTCAAAAGAAGCTTGATTAGTCATAATAGATTTTTCCTACAACTCTCTCACAAAAAGGTAATTGAATCCCCTTCCTGTCTAGTTCTTTTCTACTCTTCAACCCGAATTTCTGCTCTTTATTTTCTCCTTACTTCTCTAGTCTTCCCTCCTATTGTACGTGACGGACTCATGTTCGTTAAAAGATTTCAAGTATTGTGGATTTACAGCAACAATAGTCCCTTATACGCTATCCTGTTTGTTTTCAATTATGTTTGCCAGCCTGATGAATTCAGTTTGTAAGTCAACTCATTGAGTGTTTTCTGTTGAAAGGGTTATATTATCATGACCTATAAAAGTTTCATTCTTGAATTTTAGAAACTTGGTGCTGCAAATTTCTACAGAACTAGATCAAGCCTTTAGATATGCCGATTTGCATGATAATTCAATTTTGATTCAGTTTTGTTTCCCGGCTGTCTTTATATGTATCATATTTCAACTGGGACAATGTTTTTATCCTTTATCGGATATATTCTCTGGTATTTTAATTTCTGGTTGTGAATAGCAGGAATTACGGAAAGCAATAGCAGAAACATGCTATAAAGATGTACTAGTGAAAGACAAAGAAGTTTTTGTATCAGATGGATCACAGTGTGATATTGCTCGCCTTCTGGTATTCAACTATTCAAGTTTAATACATACTATGTATAATTTTTATTTTTTTTCCAGCTGCAGATGGTTTTCCAGAATCTGGCTTGAATTTTTCAAAAAAGCTAGCAGACATATTTCAGCTCAGTTTACTGCAAAATGCTTGAATGTTGATTACTTTCTGTATATGCAGCTGGTTTTAGGTTCCAATGTAACAGTAGCTGCTCAAGATCCATCATTTCCAGTAATATTCTTCTCTTCACTTTAGTCTTATATATGTGTATGTGTATGGATATTTAACACGTACATACATTTATAATCTCGATCTATATACTTTTCAAGTACTTTTCATGCTTGGAGATAAGGATGTCTAATATCCTAATAGCTTGGATCATTGAATTAGAGATGCCTGACCTTAACTGTTCCGAGACTTCTATCTTCCTCTTTTAGTTTTTAATGCCTTTGTGCTTGCCTTTGATTTTGGTTATAGAGGAAGTAGAGATCTGTTGAAAAAAATTCATTGAGCTCCAAAATCTTAGCAACCTACTTTCTGGCAAATAGTTGTTTGGTCCTAAAACCATAGGAATTTGGGCATTATTCATGAATCGAATTTTTTGATGCAACTTACTTCATTCTCATTCTTGCATTAAGTAATAAATATTTTTTTGTTGCATGCAAAAGGCCAATGGAATCCCTTAAATGAGAGGTTCACAAGTGAGACAAAAACAGAAACAAACTAGCATAAAATCTAACATAGATTTTATTGGAAGAGAATTAAGGGAGTCCACTACACTTAAAGCTTGAGACAATGCACCGAATGACTCAAACTCCTCACCGTTTCTAGTTTTCACTATAAGCAAATTGATAAACAATTTTCCTCTTGGTTTCCTCAAACTACAGAAGCAAATCAACAAACAATTTTCCTCTTTTAGTTTCCTGAAACTACACTAGCTTTTAGATACCTTTACAGATTAAGAGAATCACATAAATGAATGCCAGTTCTTTTAAATTCTCTCTCCCTCTCTCTGTTTCCTTTGTTTTGTTCTTCCTTCTGGAAGAATCTACTTCTACTTTCTTGGTTGTGTATTTAAGAAACCTTATAATATTCCAAGTGTGCAAACCCATGATGATTTTGTCTTTGGAACAGAATTCTGATATATTTCTAGAACATACGGCCTTCCGGTATACTTCTAGAACATACAGAAGGAAAAAGGAATCCCAATTTTTTAGAGGCATCTTAAATATATAAAAACAAATTTTCTCTTATAGTTTCCTCAAAGTAAACTAAACTTTTAAATGCCCTTACTGATAAGGACAATGGCATAAATGAATACCAATTATTTTAAATTACCTCTCTCTTTCCTCTTTTTTGTTTTAGTTTATTTTCTTTTTCTTTTCCTCTCTCTGTCTTTTCTTTCCATAAGTGATTGTAGTTCTACTTTTTTGGCTGCATAATTAAGAAACCTTGTAAGATGGAACCCAATTCTAATATGCTTCTAAAACACGAAGAAGAAAAATGGAATCCCAATCTCTTGGAGACATCTTTGATATTTAAATGTGTTTCTTCGTACATTTTCTTTCGTTCTATATCCCTTTTGACATGATTTTGGTAAATTTGTTTATTGTTTGGCAGAATAATAACTCACAATACGAGTTAGATATGAGTACCTAAACCCCACAGTTGTTTGTTTCACTAGTTTGTATTTATACCCTGGTCATGGCACTGAGGTTTTTGATGATGAAGATTTGCTTCTGACAGGCTTATATAGACTCAAGTGTCATAGTCGGTCAGGCTGGTGATTTAGAAGATGAAGTTGGGAAGTATCGTAATATTGAATATTTGGAATGCGGACCGGGAAATAATTTCTTTCCTGACTTAAAAGGCACTAGCAGAACAGACATAATCTTCTTTTGCTCTCCAAATAATCCAACTGGTCATGCAGCAACCCGGAACCAATTAGAGCAACTTGTGGAGTTTGCAAGGAACAATGGATCGATTATTATTTTTGACTCTGCATATGCAGCTTATGTTACAGATGATTGTCCAAGATCTATCTTTGAAATTCCTGGTGCCAGAGAGGTAAATTCCATTGTATGCCATCTGGCTAAGTAGTTCCTCATTTTGATCTGCTATGTTAGATGTTCATATACAGTGTTGTGTTTGTCTTTGTGATATCCAAAGCTATCCGAAGCTATCCATTTGCCATTTTCTAAAGATAAACACTTATTGTGTTTGTCTTTGTGATATCAGAAGCAATCCATGTGCCATTTTTCAAAGATAAACACATTGATATCTTTCACCTTTGGGTGAGGTGAAATCTAGAAAACATGCATGTGCACAATTTATGATACCTGTAGTCCAATTGAGCCAACCACCATAATTATCAAATAGGTAACTTGCTTTGGTTTGTAATTTGACCATGCCTATTGAATTATCGCTTGATGACTCATCAATTTCCTGCTCGCATTGAATAGTACACAGGAATGGTATTCTCGTATAACTTCATAAGTTCATTGCTCAGCATTGAATAGTACACAGGAAATATGCTTTTATCTCTTGTTATAACTTTAATAATTTCATGCTCAGCATTGCATTAGTACACAGCAAATGCTTTCTTCTCTGTTATAACTTTAATAATTCATATCCTTTAACTTTTATCGTTCAGGTTGCCATCGAAATTTCATCTTTCTCCAAATTTTCTGGGTTTACGGGTGTGCGTCTTGGTTGGACAGTAGTTCCTGAAGAACTCTTATTTTCAAGTGGGTTCCCTGTCATAAATGACTTCAATCGCATTATGTGTACTTGCTTTAATGGAGCATCGAATATAGCACAGGCTGGTGGTTTAGAATGTCTTTCCTCTAAGGGTTTGGAGGTAAGTTTAAATATGGGAACTAACTGCAAAAATCAAATTAGTTTTAGCTGTTGTCTTTAACTTGCCCTTGCATTAGTGTTCGATATGTATATGCATGCGCATGTAATGCACTTGTGCTTGTGGTTAGTTCTAGGCCTGTGACCAATCTGCATCACTTGTCCCTGCTGTCTACCTTAGCTTATCCTAGCTCATTTTTTTGAAGCCATGGTGTGCGTCTCTGGTAAGAAGTGGCTTCGCTAAGTCTCAGCTCCTAGATTCAAGCTTCAATGGGTGCTTGAATTATTTTTTTAAAAAAAAATTCGTGCTCGTTTTGGTTAAATTTGGAGGGCCAATTTGTAGTCTGTTCTGTTGAAGTTATAGGGTTATCCACAATATCGCTGCCTTCATCCACTAGCTTAAGACTGTCAGTAGAAATTGTCGACTGGAAATTTTCTGGATTTATTTCTATGGGTATTAATGGAAGAAGTGCAGAATAAACGCCCCCTTTAGGTAGCTTCTTGAAGCAGGAAGCAGTAATATATCTTTACAAACTTATAATTTGCTTTTCTGTTTTTCTTGACAAAAAAATTCCTTGGAATGAAAGTGTCCTAGTAGTTATGGACAGCATCAAGTTTTTCTTCCTGAAGCTACTTTGGTAATCTATAGAATTGTTTAAAGCAAGCAAAATAATTACTTTAAATGATTGCCAAGGCATGGTCAGAAAAAAAAAAATAGTTGGACTTCTAGAATTTTAACGTGTGTCTGATTAAATCTAACACTTGATAATTTGTATTGGACTTAAAACAAGAAAGATGAATAGTGTATTCATTGTTTAAAATATTCTCAGGCTGTACGTTCAGTGGTTGACTACTACAAGGAGAACACAAAGATACTGGTTGACACTCTTACTTCCCTCGGTATAAAGGTATATGGCGGCATAAATGCCCCTTACGTATGGGCACATTTTCCGGGTAGGAAATCTTGGGATGTATTTGCTGAGATTCTCGAGAAAACTCATATAACAACTGTTCCAGGCTCTGGATTTGGTCCAGGTGGTGAAGAATACATAAGAATTAGTGGTTTTGCGCATCGGGAAAGCATCCACGAAGCCTCAAGGAGGCTGGAAGCCCTTTTCTAATAGTCATAATAACCTTTATGGTTCCTTTCACATCTATCTATAAGTATATTATGGATTAAAGCCAAGTGCCATGGCCTGAACAGGATCTTGAAGTATCTGCGGTATGATTGTGATGTAAAACAATATAGCCAGTTAAATATGTTTGGATGTTGCTACCAGCTTGTTTCAGAACATTTTATGCTGTTTAAGACCTATGAATCAGTTTTTTAAGTGATCTTTGAGAATGTATTACTCATTAAACAGTGTTACTGATACTTTCTACTGCTAAGATAATCTATCATTTTCTAAAAGTTGAGTTGTTTGGAAGACTGAAGATCTGATGTAATTTTAGCCTTGCTGTTGCAGTTGTCTTCTCGTTGCAGTAACAAAATAAAAGTATAGCAGACTGACGGTTTACCATGATCTGATATTTCAAGTGCAAACTTAGTGTTCTTCATAGGGGAAAAAAAAAGGGGGTTTCTTACAGTATTCATTCCCTTATTTGCAAAAAGACTTATATCTATTTTGGAGAAAAAAATAAATAAATAAGAAAAATATGTTTAAGTGTTACATCAATGACGTCGCAAGCACTTTGAAGAACACTCACTTGTATATTCCCAACCTTCAGGACTAATTCTCAATTCTATACAAAAATACATAAAAACCGTTGTCTACCATAAATCATAAGTTAATTGCCAATTCTAAGGTCAAAGATTTGACCGCAGAAGCAATCCGAACAAACTATGATATCAAACAACTCTTCTGTTATTGACTCCAGAGAAAGCAGAAAAGGCAAAAAAGAACAATGAAATGAAAGAGTGCAACCCAGTAGCATCAAAGATTAATTGTTTGACAGCTAACCAGCTCAGCGGATCCAGCATTCCTCATGGCAATCAACTTCCAAGTATCTGTTTCAGATTCTGAACCTGGTTCATTTATGCAGTCATGGAATGAAGATGGATTTTTCACATCCGCTTGCAAGACTGCTATGTTGTGATTAGCATCATTGGTTATCACATGAAGCTTTCCAAGTAAACCAGCAAGTAGATATGGTGACTCTGAATCAGTAAAGTTTGGTAACGGTACATCCCCAACCACAACTTTCCAAGTATCGTCATGATAATCATACACCTTGATCCTTGCACTATCAAGTGCACCAGAGGGATCTAGTGCATACAGCTCACCTTCAACTGTGATACTCAATTTGGTTCCAGCCTGTCTCACTGGCCAGCCCTCACCCATCCCAACTGGCATTTCAACCCATGAATTTACATCTGGATCATAAACCTCTCCTCCAACATCAACAAAAAAAGGCCAGAAGTATAAACTCTGAGGTACAAATAACCTTCCTCTATATGATGTCATTCCAGTGGCAATGGGCTTAAGTAAATCAGCCAAAAATGCTGTTGGTAGCACCTGAGCTTTTGAGAAAGGCATACTCGGTATCTCCGACCATAGACCTGTACAAGGATCAAAAACTTCAGCAGATTGAAGAGGGGTCAGTCCACCAGGACCTCTTGTAACCCCTCCAACAGCATAGAGCTTGTTGTTTAAGATGCCAGTCTTAGAATAGGCTCTACCAACTGACATGGACCTCACTTCGCTCCAAGCATTGAGAACAGGATCATACCGCCACACATTTCTCATAGCTAAGGCTCTAGAAAATCCCCCCAACACATAGAGGCAGCCATCAACTGCCCCAATGGAACACCCACAAAAATCCATTCGATCCAAAGCATCCTTCTTCCCAAGCCAGCTCCTTATGACATCAGCTATTTTCATAGTTGATCCCAGTACATTCCACATCCGGATTGCAGCCAAACCTCTCCTCGATTCATCTTCAAAGATAATTCTAGGCATTGGTGGCAACCTTTGCCATCTTCTGGCCAAGGGATCCAAAGCATGCCAAGAAAGCTTGTCATCTTCAACCTTTGTTAATATATAAAGCCACTCTTCAGTTGTTCCAAGTTCTTTTCTGAAACCGAAAAGCTCAGAACTCGTAATGGCAGCTTTCCAAGCCCTGGACACTAATTTTACATTCAAGTAGTAAATTCTAGGCAGTCGAGCAAGAATCTGAAGAGATATCTCATCAGGAAGACTTGGAATCAATCGTGGGCTTTCGTCAAAAAAGCTCAGCAACAACCTCTGCCTCTTGCAAGTTTCATACTGCAAAGCCTCAGAAGGTTCAGTTGCTTCAACCCTTGAGCTATTTCGGCTTAATATAGAACCCATCAAAATCCTTCTAAAAGCAACAAATGTCAATCCAGCTTTTTATATTAATCTGTTTGAAGCCACTGCTTACGAGAGGGTATCAGTAAGTATCATATCAATCTCAGTACCAACGCATTTCGTAGGTAGGTTGCTACTAAACAAGTTATGCAACAAACAGTTTAATAATCTCTTGTCTAATTTCAGAGAATCAAAATAACAACAGTGTGAAGATAAAGCCTAAAGTTTCAGTTTTAGTTTCTTGGCAACCAAACAGAAATCCTAACGTAAAAATTCAACAATTCAAGAATAAAATAAGAGCAATTTAACATTAGCATTGAAAACAAAAATACCGAAAATATTCCAACCACGTAAGATGACAAAAATTGGAAACTTACGATTGCGAATTGCAACTGTAGCTGAAAGGAAAAACCCCCAAAAAAAAAAAAAAACTGAAACTGATGCAAGAGACGAAGATACCAAAGATCATTCAATTCTCCCCAAAGTAATAATAACAATAACATTGTTTTTATTTTTAATTTCATTTATTTATTTATTTTTTATTATTTTTATTATTAAAACTGCATACGTTACCTTACCACATCAGCAAGCCCAGGTCACCCCGCCACGGAATTCACGGAAACTATTTTAATTTCCTTATTTCATACCATTTTTCAGTTTATGTCGTTTACTTGACTATATATTATAATTGATTCAGAAGACTTCAGCTAGACTAATGGAAAATTGAAAATTGAACATTTGCAGGCTGTCTTGCACCTCTTTTTATAATTTTTTTTATAATAAAATTAGGGATAATTTTGATATCTAAACAATACTTTAAAACAAATTAACCATTTGCCACTATAGCACTCACAGTCAATCTGAGGATGCGAGTTCGAGTCCACGTGAGGTTTCCTTAATTTTTTGTTTTAAATACTTAGATTAAGGTGGATGATTAGAATGAAATTTTAAAAAGTGAGAATTCTAAGTTTGAGAGTTGGAGTGAGAGTAAAAATAAATTATTTTATTTATAATAAAAGGAGAGTATGGAATAACAATTAAAATTTTATATATTGTTTACTTTGATGGATTGAGAGTGAATTATTTAAAATAATAATTTTATCTTTATTTAAAGAATTATGGTCTTTAATTATAAAAAATATTTATAAAATAAACTATTTATTTTATTATTAATTTTAATTATATAAATTAATAATAATTATTAATATTCTTAATTATGTAAATCATGATTTTTTATTAATTTTAATTTTAACTATGTAAATTAAAAACTATTGATAAGAATAACACAAATAAAACATCATGTTTAATAATATAGTACAAAATTAATATTTTCTTAGAATAAACTATTTATTATTAATAATTATTAATACTAAATAAATATAATACAATTAAAATTAAAATAATTATAACAATATTATATTTTCAAATAATGGTAGTATATAGTAATATTATTAATTCTCTATGAATATAATAATATTATTTTTAAGTAATTTTAATTTAGAATCAATATAAATTATTATTTTTAACTAAATATAATATTATTAAACAACATAATAATATTATTTAAATAAATATGATATTATTATTTTTAAATAAATCTTATATTGTTTTGTTTTAATAAATATTTAATAAGGGAAGGGTAAAAAAAAAAAGAGATAGGAGTGGGAATCTCATTCCTCACTTTACAAATAAATGGGATCCACAGAAGTTCAAATGAATGGGATCTACAGAAGTGAGAATCACATTCTCCTTAAATAAACGCTTAAATGAGAGAAAACACACTCCCCACTCCTATTCCAGCAAGTAAACACAATCTAAATATTATTATAGTAGAATTTTTGAATAATTGATAAGTATAATTTTTGAATAATTGATCGGTAAATGTTTGGATTATATTTCTACAAGTTTTTGCATCTAGACTATCAATAGACTCATGATTGTAATCATTAGCTATTTGAATTTTTTTTGTAGTCATGGTTCATCAATTAGTTTATGAACCTTTTTTTTCAAAAAAAAATTTATGTATCTTTCATATCTTCTTTTTTTTTTTTTTTCCTATTTCTTAATTTCTACGGGTACTTTCTGTTTTTGTGGTGATGACTTTGTCGTAATTTCTATATAATAATGGCTCCTCTATTCAATAAAACCTACAATAAAGAATTCTCTCTAGGCTCATAGTATTATAGCAGTGAAGAATTTGATAAGCTTCATGGTTAAAATAGTAATCAATTAATGGGTAATCAGAATTTATGTTATACAAGTGCTGTGTAAGATGGATATTCTGAAATGTCATCTGAATCCTCTTCGGAAACCTTATCAAACACCAATTTGAGAATGATTTGACCCTCATTCTCTTAAAATAATCCAACAAAAGTTAAACAGAACCTTATCAAACACTAGTCCGAATGTGATTAAGGTTTAAGAAACTTGGCATCGTGTACAAGGTACGACAGTAGTGTATTGTGAGAACCCTAATGTTGAAATCTAAGTCTATAAGACTCCAAAAATTGCATTGGCACGTGTTTAGATGATGGAATGTCAGTGGCATATACGAGCTAGAATTAGCTTTATTAGTTCTGCCTATTGTGTGACAACCAAGGAAAGTAGCTACATAAATTTACCAGGCTCGTTTGAGGGAGCCTAAACCTCCAAACTACAAGTAGTTTTTGCTTTCAAAATCGGAGTTGCCTCTGAAGTATTATTCCATAACTTAAGTAATGAGGAATACAACTGTCTTTCCATAACACTAGGCACGTGCCAACAGATTTGCTGCGTAAACAGCTTGGACTCTAACCTATTCACCAGCTAGCAAGACTTATTCAAAGCATAAAAGAAACAAATTAAATAAATAAACTGGAACATGATATAGGACATGTAACAACTCTTCCATCTTGAATTGCAACCTTGTCCTCAAGGCCAAATGCTTGAAGTCAACTTCTAGGAACTCAATTATGGTGATAATGAAAAATTTCAGAAGCTCCGTCAATAATTTCCATTTCTTCATCAGCATTACTATCATTGAAGCAAGCTTGAATCATAAATAGTTTTTTTGAACGATGTCCAAAACCAAATTGTTCATTACATTTTAAGCACAATCCTTTCTTTCTTCTTTCATCTATATCTTTCATGGTTAATATTTTGATTGGTGTTGATGCTGAACCATTTGGAGCTTCAGGATGAGTGGAAGAAAATTTTAATTGCTTTTGAGTAAGATGATGAGTTTCATATAATTGAGCCAGTCCAATGGCCGAAGACAGATTGTTTGGTTTGTTGGCTCTAACATCAGTTCGAATAGGTTCCGGAAGGCCACTCACAAAACAATTGACTAGCCTGGCTTGATCCATTGGTCCTGTCTTAGCCAAACATTTCTCAAACATTTTTTGGTAATCTTGTGCTGAACCTATTTGCTGCAATTGAGATAGTTAAGCAAAGAGATCTAAGTATTGATTTGGGCCATACCTCAAATTTAGTCATTTCGTAAAATCTTCCGAATAGGCAATTCACATCTCTTGTCGCAACAATTGGCACCACATATGAACTTCACCTTCCAAATGAAAGGATGTCAAAGTAGCATGTTTAATGGTCGGAATTGATGAGAATGAGGACAAAACTGTCACAGGCACATGAGATAAGGTATATTTAGATTCTATTCGAGTTTCTATCGGACCTATCACAAGAGCTCGAACAAAGAAATTCAAAGAAGCGCTTAATGGTGGGTTGATTCACGCAGCTTGGGCTCAATCAAATTCGTGGAGGCCCATTGAAGGAATCGTACATGATAAATGTGTGATTCATGTTTTTAAAGTTTTTAAATATCACTTCCATGAAATAAGAAGTTAGCCTGCACATTATGGTGAGAAAATGTATTATTTTTCTTTTCAGATATTTTTCCATTTGGAAAATATACTATTTTTCTTTTTGGATATTTTCTCATTTCTTGAGGAGGCTAGTGGAGAAACAAATTATTTATTTCTCTTTTAATTGCTAAGTTTCCATTTTAATTGACGCAAGGCATTTAAGCCGATTAGGATTCTAATTTGATTTAGATTCTTTCCTATTAACTTAAATTAGGATTCTGATTTGATTTAAATTCTTTCCTTATTTGTAAATATTAGGGTTCTGATTTGATTTCGGTTTAGGATTTATTTCCAAAAATTCTTGTAATCAACCCTATAAAATCTACTCGCATCCAAATAAATAGAGACATGTCAGTTTTGATGCAATTAGTGAGAAAGTTAATTCTATTTAGTTCTTGAATAAACTCTTTGAACTTATCGGATTTCCATGGTGTTCAAACTCTTGACTTATTAATCAGATCATCCATAACTGATTGTGGCATCCTCACATACCAACGTTCATGCTTTTATTGAGCATCGGGTCACAATTCCATTCAATTCTAGGTATAGATTCGATCTTGGAGACTTTGATTAGAATCGCGTCTGTTCCTGGCAGAGTTCATTTCATTTTGGTATCAAAGATTAGGCCCCAAGGTTAGATTTGCCTATCCTTATTATTTTTTATTCTTGTTTGAGATTTTTCATTCTTGTTCTAGTATTAAAAAAAAAATGTGAACAGTGTTGAGTGAACAGTATTGCGTGAACAATATTTTTAGGGTTTCTTTTCATCTATTTTGTATCCTTGTGGTTTAATTCTCCTTAAATCTGTAAATTTTATCAATTCCTTTTCCTAAAAAGAAAAAAAAAGGAGGGAAACAAAGAAATAAGAGAAGAACAAAGAGGATAGTGAGAGAAAAAAAAAAGGAAAAGAAGAATCCCCAACCTCTATTTAAAATCTTTTATTCATTTTTCATTATTAGTGTCTTAAAGAGTCCAAAATTGGTTTTACCCCATAAGTGAAAATTTTTGCCCGAAATTTTGGTAATTTTTACTTTTGAAACCCGATCGTATATATGTATTATATTCTTGCTTTTGAAATTCGAGTCTCCTTGGTGTAATCTTGTGAATTGCTATCGAAATCTTGATATTGGTTTGATTAATTGAATAAGAACCGAGTGATAATTACTACGAGTGGAAAAAGGCAAGAATGTGAGTGGATTAGAGGGTAAAAGCCAATAAATTTGAGTGAAACACGAGTGGAATTGAGTGAATCATTTTCTTGAGTGAAACACATAAGGGAGTGAGGTGAGGTCCTTTCCACATTATTTCTAACTTTCTATTGTAGATGTTAGCCATGTCTCACAACCCAGAACGAGACACAAATGAAGATGATCAATCCATAACTACTCAGAATTTGCAAATTAAAGCATTGATGGGAGAGATGAGAAGGACGGTGAGGGCTGAATTAGAGCTCATACAGAGAACACACGTGCGGGGCAGCCACAACCCGTTCCCTAAAGACGAATGAGGGAGAGAGCTCCGGCTAGAAGAGAGATTGATAACTATTATAGGGATGAGTATGATGAAGGGGAGGACTTAGTGGGTAGCTATAGGAGAGATGGACGGGGGTAGGAGCGCTAGGAATAAGGATGATGGTTTGAGTGGCATAAAGATGAAGATCCTATCTTTTTAAGGTAAATTCGACCTAGAAGCATACGTTGAATGAGAGAAGAAAATAGAGTTTGTGTTTGATTGCCACAATTATTCAAGGGTAAAAAAGGTAAAATTGGTTGTGATTAAGTTTTCTGATTACACTATTACTTGGTGAGATTAGCTTGTTATAAACAAGAGGCGGAATAGAAACGTCCAATTGAGACATGGGATGAGATGAAAACGTTGATGAGAAGGCATTTTGTACCTAACTACTACTACTGAGAGTTGTACAAAAAATTACAAAGTCTTACACAGGTTAACCGAAGTGTGGAGGATTATTACAAAGAAATGGAGATTGCCATGATTAGAGCAAATGTAGAGGAAGATAGAGAAGCTACCATGGCACGATTCTTGAATGGCCTTAATCGAGAGATTGTAAATATGGTTGACTTGTAACATTATGTGGAGATCGAGGAGATGTCCACAAAGCCATCAAGATTGAGCAGCAACTCAAAAGGAGGGGTAACACTCATGCAGCTTTAAGCTCGAATTACACTCCTTGGAAGCCGAGCTTTGTGAAGCGAGATGAGAGACTACAAGCATCTGTTGTACCTAAGCCAAGATCTAAGCCCTCCAAGCACAATTCACAAGGTAACATCGCGACTCTCATTATTAAGAATCGTAACATTAAGTGTTTTAAATGTCACGGCAAGGGACATATATACAAGTGAATGTGTGAATAAGAGAGTTATGGTAATGGTAGATTGTAACTAAAGATGAAACAGAAGAAAATGAGATGCCACCATTGGAGGATGTCGAAGATGAAAAGTATACGGCCCCTAGGAATTGACTTTAGTAGCTAGGACAGCTTTGAGTGTGCAAGTAAAAGAAGACGAACCAGTCTAACAAGAAAATATTTTTCCATACTAAGTGCTATATTCAAGACAAAGTATGTAGATTGATTATTGATGGAGGAAGTTGTACTAATGTTGCCAGTACTATCATGGTGGAGAAGTTAGGGCTTCCAATACTTAAACATCCACAGCCATACAAACTACAATGGTTGAATGACAGTGGTGAGTTGAAAGTGAACAAGCAGGTACTAGTGACTTTTCGTATTGGCAAGTATGAGGATAAGGTGTTATGTGATGTAGTACCAATGCAGGCTGGACACTTGTTACTTGAGCAGCATTAGCAATTCGATAGACATGTGAAGCACGATGGCTTCACAAATATTCATTTATGTTTAATCAACGCAACATTACCCTCGTTCCATTGACACCAAAGCAGGTTTAAGGAGACCTAGTGATCCTACAAAGAGAGAGTGATCAAAAGAAAGAGAGTGAGCAAAAGAAAAAGAGGGAAAAAAGAGAGTGAAAATGAGAAAGAGGCCAAGAAAAATGAGAGAGAAAAAGTTAAGAAAAATGCAGCCATTGAGAGAAAATTTGAGGGAAAATAAAAGAATTTCTATGCAAGAGCGAGTGTGACAAAAAAAAAAAAAACCATTGTTCTCACATCAGCCAATGATTGTACTTTTGTACAAAGAGGTATTTTTAAACGCTAACGAACTTGACCCTACTTTGCCTAGTTCTATTGCTTCTCTCTTGCAGGAATATGAGGATGTCTTTCCTGAGGAAAGACGACATGGTTTACATCCAATTCGAAGGATTGAGCATACAATTGATTTTTTACTCGGTGCAACCATTCCAAATCGACTAACCTATAAGAGTAACCTAGAGGAGACAAAGAAACTTCAAGCAAGTTAATAAATTGATGGAATGAGAGAAAGTGTGAGCCTATGTGCAGTTCTGGTTTTATTAGTTCCTACGAAAGATGTAACGTGGAGGATGTGTGTTGACTGTTAAGCCATCAACAACATAACGGTAAAGTATTGACAACTCATTCCTATGCGAGATGATATGCTCGATGAATTACATGGGTCTTATATATTTTCTAAAATTGACTTGAAAAGTGAATATCATCAGATTAGAATGAAAGAAGGAGATGAATGGAAAACTACATTTAAAACAAAATATAGTTTGTATGAATGGTTAGTTATGCCTTTTGGTTTGACTAATGCTCCAAGCACTTTTATAAGACTTATGAATAATGTTTTACGAGCTTTTATTGGCAAGTCTGTTGTTTATTTTGATGATATCCCCATATATAGCAAAAACTTGGATGAACATGTAGTACATTTGAAATTTGTTTTAGAAGTGCTTAAAAAGGAAAAGTTGTTTGCTAATCTGAAGAAGTGTACCTTTTGCACTGATAAACTTATATTTTTAGGATTTGTTGTGAGTGCACAGGGTATACAGGTTGATGAAGATAAGGTACATGCAATTCAAAAGTGGCTGAGTCCTACAAGTATAAGTAATGTGAGAAGCTTTCACAGGCTCACTAGTTTCTACCGACGATTTGTGAAAGACTTTTGCACATTAGCCGCACCACTTACCAAAGTAAAGACTTTAGCAATTTTGCCGAAACACTTTTATCGGCCACATATGAAATGAGATGTTGAGAGACTTTGTAGTAAATGTGTCACTATAGGCAAGCCAAATCAAAAGTGTAGCCCTATGGCTTATACACACCGTTGCCTTGCAAATACCTAATGCGCCCTGAACTGATGTTTCGATGGATTTTTTTATTAGGGTTGACTAGGTCTAAATGAGAGAGAGACTCAATTTTTGTGGTTGTGGATAGATTTTCCAAGATGGCACATTTTATTCCACGCCACAAAACGGAAGATGCTTCTATGTCGCTGACCTGTTCTTTAAGGAGATTATGAGGTTGCATGGCATGCCCAGGATAATTGTTTCTGATAGGAATGCTAAGTTTTTAACTTACTTCTAGAAACATTATGGGCTAAGTTGGGAACTAAGTTGTTGTTTTCAAATATTTGTCACCCTCAAACTGATGGTCAAACAGAAGTTGTGAATAGAACTTATCTACTCTATTGCTGGCTATCATTAAAAAGAACATCAAAACTTGGGAAGATTGTTTGTCATATGTTGAGTTTGTTTATAATCATTCTGTTCATTCTGCTACTAAGTATTTACCATTTGAAATTGTTTATGATTTTAATCCTTTAACCACATTGGATTTAACTCCATTACCTATTTCTGAGCGTGTTAAATTAGATGGCAAGAAAAATGCAGAAATTGTTAAATAGATACATGAGATGGCAAAGTTAGACATTGAGTAGAGAACTAAGCAATATGCTAAATAAGCCAACAAAGGGCGACATAAGCTAGTCATTTAACCCGGCAATTGGGTGTGGTTACACATGTGCAAGGAATGATTTCCAAAACAAAGAAAATCTAGGTTATTGCCCTGAGGAGATGGTCCTTTTCAAGTTTTGGAACGGATCAATGACAATGCATACAAGCTGGATTTACCTAGTGAGTACAACGTAAGTGCTACTTTTAATGTTTCTAATTTAAGTCCTTTTGATGTAGATGGTGATTTGAGGACAAATCCTCTTCACAAGGAGGAGAATGATGAGATTGAGGACAAAACTGTCACAAGCACGTGGGCTGAGGTATATTTAGATTTCAAGTTCCTATTAGACCCATGACAAGAGCTCGAACAAAGAAACTCAAAAAAGCGCTTAATAGGTTGATTCATGCAACTTGGGCTCAATCAAATTCGTGGAGGCCCATTGAAGAAACCGCGCATGATAAATGCGTGATTTAGCCTCTTGAAGTTTCCAAATAATCACTTCAATGAAATACGAAGTTAGCCTGCACATTATGGCAGAAAAATATATTATTTTCCTTTTCAGATATTTTCCCGTTTGGAAAATATATTTCTTTCCTTTTTAAATACTTCTTCATTTCTTAAAAAGACTAGTGGAGAAACAAATCAGTTATTTCTCTTTTAATTGCCGAGTTTTCATTTTAATTTATGTAAGGCATTTAAGCCAATTAAGATTTTAATTTGATTTAGATTCTTTCCTATTTGCTTAGATTAAGATTCTGATTTGATTTAGATTTTTTTCTATTCCCTTAGATTAGGATTTTGATTTGATTTAGATTCTTTCCTTATTTGCTTTAGATTAGGATTCCGATTTGATTTTCGTTTAGGATTGATTTCCAAAAATCCTTGTAACCAACCCTATATAATGTACTCGCATCCAAATAAACAAAAACAGATTAGTTTTGATGTAAGTGGTGAGAAAGTTAATTCTCTTTGGTTATTAGATAAACTCTTTGAACTTATCAGATTTCTATGGCTTTCAAACTCTTAACTTATTAATCAGATCATCCATAATTGATTATGGCATCCTCACATACCAAGGTTTGTGTTTTTATTGAGCACTGGATCGCGGTTTCATTCAATTCTAGATTTAAATTTGATCTTGGACTCTCAATTGATTTGGGTTGCATCAGTTCTTGGTTGGGTTCGTATCAGGAATTTCGTGGAGCTCAAAAAATTGCTCTGCCATGCTTAGCCACATAGTTAGATCCACTTTTCCTCCATAACGAGGGAAATCAATTTTTACAACTTTTGGCAAATATAACCCTAGAGACTGACTTCGACGATTCTCATTGGTTTTTTGTTGAACACCCGGTGCGCTCTTTGGGGTAGTAGAATTTTCTCTCTCATCTTGATTTTGCATCCAGTGGAGTTCCCTACCGACTCATTCACCTGACTAGCAATTTGCTCTAATCTTGTACTGAGCTAGTTGATAGTCTTTGTTAATTGTCATAAGAGATCCCCTTGCCTAACAACACTTTCCATGACCTTCCCCAATTGTTCCACTCATTGATCTATAGCCAGGCTCTGATACCAGTTTAGTATATACGAGCTAATATTAGCTTTCTTAGTTCTGCCTATTGTGTAACAATGAAAGAAAGTAGCTAAATAAATTTATCATATTTGTTTGAGGGAGCCTGAACCTCCAAACTACAAGTAGTTTTTGCTTTCAAAATCCGAGTTGCCCCTGAAGTATCATTCCATAACTTAAATAATAAGGAATACAACTGTATTTCTATAACACTAGGCACGTGACAACAAATTAGCTACCTAAACAGTTTGAACTCTAACTTATTCAACAGCTATCAAGACTTATTCAAAGCATAAAAGAAACAAATTAAATAAATAAACTAGAACAAAATATAGGACATGTAATAGTCAACTTTGTGCTTGGTTGTGTTTGAATGGGAAACACGAGATTTGACAGTTTTGAGCTTCCTAGTGACCAAGTTACTGGTTTTCGAGGAAAAGAGGAGTAAATATGACATATCAATAGCTTTAAGGCATATGTAGCACTTCTCTCAAGGTTTTATTTGCACCAATTTGAAGAGTTTGCTAACAGACTCTACTAAAATATTCCCTAAACACTGATCATTTGCTAACGATCAAATGATCGTAGTGAGAGATTTAATAAAGGTAATGCTTCAAATATTAAAAAATGATTTACTTTCTCTTGGTGGTAATAAACAGAAATCAATGACCTATTTGTAGTGCTTCATTCAACACCATAAATCTTTAACTTAACTTACGGAAAATCAATTGCAAACTAATTGATTCCTTGAGTAAAAGATCATTGCATTTGGTTTGATTCACTTCTTATGCTTTTAATTCAAATTCATTGCACAATTTAATTAACCATAGTTCATTTTATTACAAACTCTCTTTATCCTTATTATCAATAATATTACAATCTATATAACAATACCTCACTAGATTATAATATTACTATACGAAATACAATCACACTGATATTCTTATGCATATAAAGTCTTAACGAAGACATATGTAGCTATAGCTCCTCAAAATAGTGTCCTTATTGCTGACACCGAATATAGTTTACAAATGATTATATCTTATTTCCCTAAGATGTTTTCTTTCTTTAAGCACTGTTATGTGGCTTTGTGTTCTATCTTGGTTTCATAAACATTAACAAGAGTAAACCTTTAAACTTGCTAGAAGCAGCACCACTTCTATGTTAATATAGATGAAGCTCCATTATGTCTCTGCTACTTAGACACGAAACTAAATTTGAATTTCATTATTTAGTTAACATATTATACAATAATTTTATAACAACTCAAAAGAATAAATCAATATCCCAAGGAACATTGGAACAATATTTTGTTCCATCTTAAACTGTTAATGTAACATAACATATATTTTTAATAGTATATAGATAGTTATTATGAAAGAAAATTTCTTAAAATGGGATCTATAAAAACTACTATAATTTATCATAATGTAAAGTTTATCGTTATTTATAATTAGCCTAAATTGGAATCAGAATTTTTTATAACTATATGAAGGTTATTCCTATAGAGGTTTTACCGTATAGAAATAACTAGTAATGGAAACCCAACTTCGCAGTAGAACATCACTAGTTCAAGTTTAATGGGTGATAACAAGTTACTGATATGTGATAGTATGAGCACTACATTTAACTATATTAAAAAAAAAAAAATTCCAAGATGTCTAGTGCTTACTGCTATGCTTTAGAGGATGTGTAACTTGAACTAGTTAAAGTTCAAATTTAGTTTCAGAGAAAAACATCAAAGAGAATGCAAATTATTAAATTTTTAAGATGACTTTGCATATTCCCAACTGTATAAGCTTAATATTGTGCATTAACACGACTCAAAAGTGTTTAATTTACTCCCAAGTATAAGAGTGTCTAGTTATAATATAATTCGGTGAGTCCGAGGTCGATCCACAGAGAAAATGTTTAATTTGTTTATTTTAATTCATCTAAGAAATGAAAATAGAATTTAAATATATGAAACTTAATTTAAGTGAAACTATGAAATTAAATTAGTTAGGATTATGGATCTACTCTTAGTAGAAAATACAATTTAATATATTCTTTTTATTTTTATTTTATTGCTCAAAAGATTAATTGTATAAATTACAATTATTTTCCCATTAATATTATTATGGATTAAGTACTTAGTGTGCCAAAATTTAACTTGTCTACAATAAGTCAAAATACCATTTTACCATATTTTATACAAAGATATTAAGAATTTATTGTGCCAATCTCCCACGTTTTTCTACAATAAATCAAAATTTCAAAATATAAAATATGCGTAGAATTAGTTAGAAAATAATTTAATTTATATAATTAAAAATAGAATTTGATTAAATCATATTATTTTTACCCCAACTATTAGTATTTAGCTAAGCATAGTTGAAATAAAAGTAATTATCAAAATTAAATTACACATAATTAAAAAATGGTATTTGAAAATTGGAAATAAAACTACTTTTATTTATTGAAAATACATTATAAAATAGTAAAACATAATTAAGATCAAGAGAAGAGGAGAAGAATTTGGAGAGAAAGAAGTGAAGAAATGTGTCTCTTCCCCTCCTCTTCATTTACACTAGCTCATGATCAATCCACACCACATACATAAATAAAACCAATTATATCATGGTCATACATATGTTCTGCTAACAAAACATAAACCTAACTTAATCCACTTAAACACACATCCAATTTATTCCACTTCCAATTACCACACCTAACATGGTAAAAACTTATAATTTCTTAATTACCAAACTTAAACCTGATAAAAACTTATAATTTTACAATAAAAGTTTTGGATCCTCCTCAACAATTAGCTAACTTTTTAGATCTTTGGAATCGAAATTTGACACCCATTTACCTGTTTGGAGCTACGAATTACGAGAAATTGTCATTTTTACCTAATAAACAAAAAAAAAATACATAATCAAATATTTAGAAATATAATTGAAAATTTACGATATGTTACATAATTACAAATGTAAATTATAATATAAGCACGAAATAAAATTTTTACCCCTTAGTGAACCTACAATTTTTAACACTAATCACACCCCTTAACCAGCTTATTGCTAGCCCCTAGCAATTAACGTGCTATATTAAATTAAGATTTACGAAATCCACATGTAAGTTAATAGTTGTTCATCGAAGCTCTAAACTACCAATTAAATAAACTCTCCTAAATTTCTTTAGCTTTTTGTCGTTCACTCATTATCCAGGATATCACCAAACCTTCTTTTGTGCTCGAGTAATTAACACAATACTAATGGAGCTTCATTAAAAGAAAACAACATTTTCGTTCTAGAATTCATTAGAAATTCTATTTTTAGGCAGTAGATTATTCACACATATTTTAAAATATTACATTTTCAACCCATGTAGCGAGCTTTAGGCTAGTGACTCTTAGACCAATTGGCCTTAGGGCACTAGGTGTTGAAACACCCCTATGGACTTAATTACTCAAGTTTCTGATAAATAAGCAAACAATATATCTAAACCCATGTAGCGAACTTTAGGCTAGTCCCAGACCAATTGGCCTTAAAGCACTAGGTGTTGAAACACCTCTACAGACTTAATCACCCAGGTTTTAGATGTAGCAAAATTAAATGCATTCAATTTTTTTCTTTTTTTCTCTTTTGTCTTTTATCTTTTTTTTTTGTTTTTGCAATATACACTTTCTACTACCTTAGATATTATCTTTAACAAATCAAAAGAACTAAATGCTGCAAAAATTTTAACTTACAACCCATTAGTATGTGTGATAGTGTGTGTGTGAAGAATGATTTAATAATACCAATTAAATGAGTAAATAACAAAATGACTTAATAACCAAATGAAGAATTCACAAATTTGAGTAATTCAAAGAAAAGGGACAAAAACAACTTACTAAGAATTTCAAAATCAAAATATAATACAGGACTATTAGGATGCATCTCAAAAGTCCTGACTCGTTATACAGTCATCCTAGATAGCTCCAAAAAAAAAAATTTTTTTTTAAGAAAAATAAACAAACGCACATATTTACAATTTTTGTCAACTATCCCCACCCCAAACCTAATCTAAACATTATCCTTAACATTTCATAATTTAAAGATACACATGAAAAGAAAAAGAAAAAAAGAAAACATAAATAATAAAAGAGGAAATAGGAAAGATCACACCTGAACTGGTTGTAGAAGATGTGTTTTTAGAGTCGTTACACTCGATATTCATCCATCTTCGATACAAACATCACTAGGACTGAGATATTCCACAACTATCAACTATTTCCTCCTCCTAGCCAGAATGAGACATTGTCTTCAATGTCTTAAAAGAAAGAAGTAGAGTTTAGAAGACATTACCTGACCGCTCCAAGAAAATAGTTAAATCTAATTTGCACTTCTTCTTACTAGGGCTACGGTTACCATCATTTGTCAACCAAAAGCCAAGGTCATGAGATCTGGCTCTGATTTGTAAGCTTGTAAAAGATCAAGTAACTCATTAGTAGTAGAAGCATAAATAAAGAGTTTTTTTTTTTTTTTTTTTTGCAGAGATTGAAATGAAATTATTCTTAATTGTATGGTTAAGAGATGCTAGCAAACCATCATAAAAGTTATTACTATTTAACAAACTGATGGGGTTTTTTATTGATGTTTAAATGGGCCTAAGATGCATATGTAATCACTGCCTCTAAAGTTGCAAGATCTCATGGCAAGAAAATAAAAGCATCAGCATGATTGAATATTTAAGATATTCTCTCTTGCATACTTGAGACGACTAACCATTCTCTAGTTAGTGGGCCAAGCAAATATTCTAGAGGTTTTAAAGCTTGGAATGATGTGTCGCACTTGGTTTCCTCTAATAAAAACAGCTTCTAAGACAAGCTTTGATAAATTTCAGTCACCTCTTCCATATACAAGGTGTAGATTCTCTCTACTATGACACGACCAAGATCTACAACAGCTTGGATGAACTCCTTGTATTTTCTACAGTAAAATCTAGAAAGCACACAAATTTTTTTAAATTGTCTACTCGAAGATGCTGCCATTAGAATAATTTTCAAAACAAGTTGTGAGTGTTTTTTTTTTTAAAAAAGCTCATATTTAAAGATTTTGGTGACAAACATAATAATACACAATTGTAAATGTGGTGTATTTGTCAAATGACGCGTAAAGCTCTTGGCTCAATAATTCAAAAGCAAATAGTAAAAGAAAACAAATAATGATTAGGTATAAAATCACACCACTAAACACAATAATGCAAACAATAAAAGAACAGCAAAATAAAAGGATATTTACTAGTAGTTGTGATTGTGACTCACATCTTCCTCTGGTTTTATGTGCAATAACAGCTTGAACACCCTTAATGGGCTGAGAATAGGCTTTCCATCCAGTTTTCTTATAAATTGGCAAACAAGGTCTTTTAGAGTCAGATTTCCAAGACTAAATTGTGCACTTCTTTTTTGGAATAGTATCCATAAATTATGAATCTCATGTTGCATACATCCGCTTCGATGCATCTCACGAGATCGTAAGACATCGTCTAACAATTCTTTACTCAGGCCATCTTTAACGAATTTAATTATATCTTCACGATTATTAGAAACCATTCCCAAAGGCTTACAATTCGGCCGTTTGCAATTAAGTTTTACACAGTTATGACATTATGAGCCAAGTCATTTAGCTCTCCATTTTTTTATCAAATGTGATTTTACCAAAACCAGGCATGTAAGAAATAAACGGATCAGAAAACTTAACTGCCAATCAGACCTTTGCTTCAATTAACCAATGAATATCAGCAAGATCCTATTGATCATTACCAAATGCAGTCGTTCACAACGACCTTTGTAAATTTTCTTGATGGCATTTTGAGGGAGAGAAGGAAAATACTTATGCAATTTACATTGTATTTCTTCCATGTTTGATTTTGGGTTTCAGTTATTATAGGAAACTAAGGATACCAACTTAAGAAGTCACAGAGTACCATTATTCGCCATTTATAGGGGAAAGTAAATCAAAGCACACCAAAATGAAGAGAATCCAATCTGCAAAATCATAAAAGCAAACAAAACAACAAAAAGAAAACACACAATATAAAATAAATGGACTTACCTTCATCCTTTTAGGAAGTTAACCTTAAGCTCCAACTGGAAGTCATATATACCACCTTGTAATTTCCCTAAGTTGTCTTTCTAAATCCTCAACATGGGACACTAACGTTGGTGGTCGTAGATCCCAAACAGGATGTGATTTGTAAAATTGTATCAGGCATTTTAAATGAAATTTCACTTGTAAAAGTTCTCCAAGATGTTTGAATAGGATCTTTCTTATTGAGGTTCTTATAATATATAATGATGAAAGGAAACACGCTTAAGCAAGAAACATAATAACACATACTATTTAAGACATAGAAAAAAACAATCAAACAATTCAAATGGTAAAGTAACAGTAAAACTTAAATCACTCATTAAAAACGAAAAAGGCTTAATCAAGATATGGAGGGCTTAAATTTATTTTGGTGTTTTCTTCATGTGGTTGGTATTCCAGATACGGTTTTAATCTTTGTCCATTAACTTTAAATGTGACATTGTTCTTTCGATTCTCAATTTCTACAGCCCCCATATGGATATACATTTTTTATAACAAATGGCCCGCTCCACTTTGACTTTAACTTTCTTGTAAACAAATGAAAACGAGAATTATAAAGCTATACTTTTTGACCAATCTCAAATGTTTTCTAAAAAATTCTTTTATCATGAAAAACTTTTGTTCTTGCCTTAATAATTCTTAGCCTCCTAGGCTGGAGAAGGAATACCAATGTATAAAAGATCACAAAGTTAATATTTTAGGTAACTCCAGGAGGATACAAAGATAGACCAATCAGCCATGATGGGCTATGATTGGATCTATAGATTGTGCTAAGGATAGAAATAAAATAATAACCACTTGGGTAAAATCTATGAAAACTGCTCTTGCATTTCTTAATCTAGATAGAAATAATAGTATAGAGTTCTTAAAACTTCACTTATAGGAATAGTAGAACAATGATATATACGATTAAAACAAATTAATAAAAATAAGATATTATATGAAGATAATCCTAATGAAAATGAAACAAGGAACAAATCTTAAGTAGGTTTGAAAATAAAATAAGGAAAGAAATTCTTAGGAGAAAATTGGGAAGCGAACTTTCAGCAAAAATGGGAAAGAAAAATATTGGAAAATATGATGAAGCTAAGCAGGCTTGAAATATGTTATATATGTTATTTAAAGGCATATATTTGTAGCTTCAAAGAATTATATTATAAATATAAATTTGATGGTGAAGAACAGACAACAAGTCACTATAATAATTTATGTTTCTAGAAAATATGAGATCCATGGGATAAACAGATTATGTTAGAACATAGTAAAGAATATGGAGATAGTATTGACACTGACACTCTAGGCAATAGAATCAGGTTTGCATGAAATAAGATAAATCAGTGGTGTGCTGAAATAAGAGTGAAAAGACTAATAAAAGCATAAAATCGAAGATTATGCTGCTGTAAATTAGAAGAACTCTAAGACTTGGATGTTTAGATAAAACCTATAAATATAGGAAAAGGTTCAAAAAGAACAAGTTCTTTAAAGCCAATAAAAAGATATTACAAGAAAAATAAATATAACAAAATTTCTCAAGAAAAATAAATTTAAAAGAAGGTCTATAACAAAAGCACATAAAAGGTGCAAGTTCTGATTATATAATGAAGAATGGCGTTATGCAAATAAATGTCCTAAGAAAAAGAAAACAAACATCAAGATGTTTGAAGATTTCAATAAATTAGAATTAATAAGTGATAGTGAAAATATTACTGAAAATGATAACTATCTTACTAATGAAACACTAAGTAGCTTAGATTTAGAATGAGTATAGAAAAGATAGATAATAGAGATCTATATCAAGATGAAGAATTAGAAGAACAAAGTTCTTTTAATAAAGAATTAATCTTTGATAAAAAAAAACAATACTTAAGATTAACAAGTCAGTTAATAGGTTAGCATAAGGAATTACTATCATGGTCAAAAGAAAAAATATAATGTATTTCAGTACCACTATAAGAGAAGAACCAATTGAAATTAGGCATGCGAGAGGAAATACAAATATTCCTTTGTATTAAAATCTGATATAGAAGAAAAAATTAACAGAATAAGATTTAGTAATAGATCCAATATTGGATACATTCATATAAGAGGAATCCAAATTATGATAAAAGTTCATTTTAGAGAAGAAGTAGATAGTCCAGTAAATATAGTTGCACTAGATAATAGAATAGAAAATAGAAAAGATGCACTTCTTGATAACTTTTTAATAAAGTTGAAAAAGTACAATCTCCTGAGTTTTTAAGAGAAATTGATTTACCAGAAGAACAAGAGATGGATTTAAGTAGTAAACCTACTTTGATTTGTGGAAGCACTACTAAGTCCATAGAATATACTACAAATGCAACAAAAAAAAAAAAAAAAAACGCTTTAGGGTGTACAAGATCATTTTCTATACCCAAAAAAGAACCAAAATTAAATGGAATGCAAAATTTTACTAGATGTAGCCAGCTTGTACATCACCATCACATGAAATTTTCGCAGCCATTAGAAGAAATAATCAAAATCTAAAGATAAAAATTGATTATAATAATGGAAAGTCATGGTGTGAGACTTTTGCTATCTTAGACACAGGAGTAACAAAATTTTATGTTGATGCCAAAATGATTAAATATTCTGAAAGAAGAATTCTTATAGAACCATATACATATATAGGATATAATAGAGAAAGAAAGACGCTAAGTACTATGAAATTCCATTAAAGATTAAAGGAATAGAATTCATCTTTCCTTTCTTCATAAAAATTGATTATGAAATAGAAGTAAATCCTTTATTATAAGGGATGAACTTTCTTGAAAATTTTTCTCCATTATTATATAGGAGACAGAAAAATAAGTATAACAATTGATGGAATTAAACAAACCATATAAAAATATGTATAATACTTTTATAATATATATAAAAGTGATCATACTGTGTTAGAAGCATAAGGTAGAATTGTTCCATGCATTGATTAATACTAATTCAGGAGTTACTATAGCTAACTCAAGGATTTATCCAAAATCTTATTGGAAAGATTATAAGCCCTTAACAAGACAATGAATAAATGGTGAACAAATCACCTTAGGAACATGTAGAATGAAAACCTTAATACAAATAGAAGATTATATTCTAAGCATTGGAATATTATAGTCTAATGATCATATGGGTACAGATATACTTTTAGTAGTTAATTTCCTTCGTTTGTTCATTTATATAATGACTAACAAAATAATTGCTCTTAAAGCACCATGTAACCATTCCATCACTACACCTAGGATTTATAACCCTGTTCAGCAAACAACTTTGAAATTTTCATTTTCACATTAGCCAGCATGGTGATTTTAATATAAAAATCAATCAAATCATATCTGACCATGAAAAACTATTAGAAAAACTTGACAAAAACTTTGGTAAGAACCCAATACAAGTATGGGAAGTTGATAAAGCATATGCAAAGATTAAATTAATAGATCCACAAGTTATTACAAGAGTCAAGCCTATGAAATATGGACAAGAGGATAGATTAGAATTTGATAAACATATTAAAGAGTTATTAGAACTCAAGATTATTCGAGAATCTAAAAGTTCACATAGTAGCCCAGCCTTTGTCGTTAGGAATCATGCAAAATGGTTATCAATTATAGAGAATTAAATTAGTATGCCAAATTTGATTGATACTTTTTTACCTCATAAAGATACATTCATTGCTTCTATAATTAATAAAAAGATATATAGCAAGTATCATCACAAATCAGGTTTTTGGCAAATCAAATTTGAAGAAGAAAGTATACCATTAACTGCCTTTAGTACACCTCAAGGATAGTATGAATGGATTGTGATGCCTTTTGGATTAAAAAATGCAACAAATATTTTAAAGAAGAATGGATAAAATCTTTAAGGAATTTCATAAATTTTGCATTGTTTATGTATATGATATATTAATATTTTCAAATAATGAAGTTGATAATATCAATTATCTTGTTTCTTTCACAGAAAAGTGCAAGAAACATGAGATATTACTTTCTAAAACGAAAGATGAAATAATGAAACCTAGAATAGAGTTTATAAGATTAGTAATAGATGAAACAAGGATTGAGATGCAATCTCATATTTCTGAAAAATATACTTATTCCCAGATAAGTTAGAATCAAATGAAAAAATCCAAAGACTTTTAATATATCTTAATTATGCTGAAAGTTTCATAAAAAAACTTAGCAAAAGAAAGACAACTTTTACAGGGTAAAAAATATGATACAAAATCTTCATACCAAGGTAATAAAAAAATTAAAAGAAAAATGTAAAAATCTACCACAATTTGGATTTCTCATGACCAGTGATAATTTAATTCTTGAAACTTATGCTTTAGATAATCATTCGGGTGCAGTATTACAAATGGATTAAGAAAAGATTTGTAAATATACAAGTGGAACATTTAAACCCACATAAAGGAATTATCATAGCAATGAAAAGGTATTGTTAGTTATTAAAAATGGGATAGCAAATTCACTTTCTTTTTGTTACCAAAGAAATTGAAGGAAAGATCTTATAATACCAAGGTTAAAGGATTTATATTTAATAAATTGCCTAAATTACCTAAGTATAAAAGATTAATTAGATGGCAGCAATTCTTTATAGAATCTGATTTTGAGATCGAATATATTTAACAATTGCATTGTAGATTTTCTAAGTGTGGAATACAATGGATAAGAGCCTTTAAAAAATAACAAAGAGCATAACAATGTGCTCTGAAGAACAAGAATTGCTTCTCAAAGGCAATTCAACAATGTACGATGGACTTACAATGATTGATGATGCCCAAGAAAAATTGAGCAAATTTCTTCCAGACAAACATTTGCAAAATTATCCAAAAGTTCAAACTTCAGAACAATTCATTAGTAGTATGCTAAAAAAGGTCAATTTTAAGGCTCAAACTGAGGGGCAGATTACCTATAGTTCTTCATAGAGCCCAAAGATCACACATCTAGAGAAATTTCTCGCAATTAATGATTTCAAAAATCAATATATGAAGGGAAAAGGTTTTCAAAGCTCTTCAATAAAATTAAAACCTCAATATAACAAAAGTGGATAGTCCAGTTCAATGCTTAAACTCCCATTAAAAAAGTGACTATGCTTATGAATATAAAATAATTGGTAAAATAGCTTATGGGATTCGTCCTAACCAGGCTATAATACTAAATCACTCAAGGTTATACCCAAGAATTAACTTCATTCCAGGAGTTGATCCGAAAATAATAAAAGATATGTTTGAATATGGCTTTATTAACTTGATTTATGTCAGTGATAATTGCAAAGAATTAGAGATGCTTCCAGATAAAATCAAAGAAGCTGCAATTGATCTCAAAAGAATAACAAGGACAAGACAAACAATTTTTGCAAATTCCTCATTGCTTGCCTTGAGTACTATAATAATAATGGTACCTAACATGTCACATGATACAAGTTGGAGTGAGCAATAGCAAGATTAATCCAACCATCGATTTAGATCAAGTCTATAATGATTATGATTCTGAATTATTTGAACCTAAAGCTCTCACCAACAAAAGAGCAATTGGGATGAAAGTCCTCTATGAACAACTTGAGAGGATAAGTAAAGAAAAGGTGCGGCTTCACCAAGTCATATCTGAATATGTAATCTTTTTTATAAGTAGAAAAGAAAATATTTTAGCCAAGCAAGCCATCTTAAAAAAAAAGAAGGCAATATATAAAAATCTTGTGGAATCCAGTGTGCCAAAATACCATGAGATATGCAAAGTACTAAAGCATGAATCAGAATGTTGCTTTCATTATAAAATATCAAAAGAAAGGTGCAACGAAGAAGATATGTTGTTAGACGAAGAGCTCATAATAGGCATGTGAGCGAAAGCCAGTGAAAATATAAAAGAATGCCAGCTAAAAGTGTCAATAATGCAGAGAAAAGAATCCGAAGTAAAAGATAAGGCTTATGAAAAATGTTTATCCCAACCATATGATGGCTGTCGGCTATCAGAAAAAGAAGACAGTAGCAATCAAGGAGGAAAAGTCACCTTATCTCCAAAGAATCTATCATCTATGATGAAAATATAGCAAGTGTCATAAAAGAAAGAATAACCTTATCTTTTCAAGATTATAAATAGAATCATGTAAGAAGAATAGTGCATCTTGAACTCGCATCTATATTTTCTCTTCCAAAATCTTCCCTCTATTAAATTTCAAAAATGAAGTAAATAAAACCCTTTTGAGTGAAATTATATACTCTTAGAAATAGATAAAAAATCTTGCATGTAAACGCTTATGCTAAACTGAGAAGATATCAGATTGCTAAGCATTCGTCCAGAGACAGTTGCAATGAAATTCTCTTAAACAAGTCCTGTTAGGCCAGTTGATATAAACCACGCCAAGAACTTACGCGTCCCTCATCAATTTAGTCTCGAAGATCGACTTTAAACCTGGAATTTGAATGGAACCATGACCCGATGCTCAACGAAAGCACAAACTTTGGTATGTGAGGACGCCACAACCAGCTATGGATGATCTGATTGATAAGTGAAGAGTTTGAATAGCACAAAAATCCAATAAGTTCAAAGAGTTTGTTTAAGAACCAAAGAGAATTAGCTCTCTCACCAATTGTGTCAAAACTAATATGTCCTTGTTGGATGCGAGTACATTATACAGGGTTAGTTACAAGAATTTTAGGAAATAAATCCTAAAACAAAATCAAATCGGAATCCTAATCTAAAGCAAATAGGAAAGAATATAAATCAAATCAAAATCATAATCTAAAGCAAATAGGAAATAATCTATATATGCCTCATCCGATGTGCTTGTGACAATTTTGTAATCAATCTCATCATTCCCCTCTTCTTGAAGAGGATTTGTCCTCAAATCATCACCTGCATCAAAAGGACTCAAATCAGAAACATAAAAGTAGCACTTATATTGTACTCACCCGGCAAATCCAGCTTGTATGCATTGTCATTGTTCTGTTCCATGACGTAGAAAGGATCATCCTCTCGAGGTAATAACCTAGATTTCCTTTGATCCAGAAATCGTTCCTTGTGCATGTGTAACCACACCCAATCGCCGAGTTCAACGACTAGCTTTTGTCGCCCTTTGTTGGCTTGCTTAGTATATTGCTCAGTTTGCTACTCGATGTTGAACTTTGTCATCTCAAATATTTGTTTAAAAATTTCAGCCTTTTTTTGCTATCTAAGTTAACACGCTCAGAAACATGTAATGGAGTTAAATCCAATGAGATTAAAGGATTAAAACCATAAACAATTTCAAATAGTGAATACTTAGTAGCAGAATGAATAAACGATTATAAGCAAACTTAACTTGTGGCAAACAATCTTCCTAAGTTTTGATGTTCTTTTAATGATAGTCCACAACAAAATAGATAAAATTCTATTCACAACTTCTATTTGATCATCAATTTGAGTGTGGCAAGTAGTTGAAAACAACAACTTAGTTCTTAACTTAGCCCACAATGTTTTTTAGAATTAACTTAAAAACTAGCATCCCTATCATAAACAATTGTCCTAAGCATACCATGCAACCTCACAATCTCCCTATAGAATAGGTTAGCGACATTGGAACCATCATCTGTTTTGCGGCATGGAATATAATGTGCCATCTTAGAAAATCTATCCACAACCACAAAAAATTAAGTCTATCCCTCGTTTAGATTTAGGTAACCCTTGCACAAAATCAATCAAAAAATTAGTCTAAGGCAGACTAAGAACTGGCAATGGGGTATATAAGCCATAGGACTACACTTTTGATTTGGCTTGCCTATAGGTGACACACCTACCACAAAGTCTCAACATCTCATTTCATATGTGGTCAATAGAAGTGTTCTTGCAAAACTGCTAAAGTCTTTACAACTCCAAATGCCCCATCAACCCTCCTATATGGGATTCTGTCACTAACAAATCTCTCAAAGAACAATTAGGCACACACAATTTACTCTCTTGAAATAAGTAACCATCATACTTGAAGTGCTTACTTTGCAGCGATCATTTCACAAACTTGGTATTCAACATTAAAATCATGGTCATCAGCATACAATTTCTTAATATGTTCAAAACTAATACAATTTCTTAATATGTTCAAAACTAAGTAATTTAGCATTAAGTGTCAAGATTAAGACATACCTACAGGAAAGAGCATCTACAACAATGTTTTCTTTACCTTGCTTGTAACAAATTACATATGAAAATATCTCTATGAATTCTACCCATCAAGCAAGCCCCTGGTTCAGCTTGTGTTGGCCTTTAAGGTATTTCAAGGTCTCATGTTCAGTGTGAATCACGAACTCGTTAGGCCATAGGTAGTGCTGCCACTTTTTTAATGCCCGAGCTAACGCATACAACTCATTATCATAAGTAGCGTAGTTTAAGGCTGCCCCACTTAATTTCTCATTAAAGTAAGCAATCAGTCATCCTTCCTGCATTAGGATTGCGGCGATACCAATACTTGAGGCATCACATTCAATTTCAAACATTTTATTAAAGTTACGCAAGGACAACAAGGGGGCATTGGTTATCTTTTGCATGGCCATTTGAAATGCCTTCTCTTGTTCTTCTCCCCACTTGAATCCAACTTTTTTTTTTATTACATCAGTAAGTGGTGCGGCCAATGTGCTAAAGTTTTTCACAAGTCACCGGAAAAAGCTAGCGAGCCCGTGAAAGCTTCTCACATTACTTACACTTGTGGGACTCGACCACTCTTAGATTGCGCATACCTTCTCCTCATCAATCTGTATACCCTGTGCACGCACAACAAATCCTAGAAACAGAAGTTTATCGGTGCAAAAGTACACCTCTTCAGATTAGCAAATAATTTTTTGTTCCTAAGCACATCTAAAACAGATTTCAAATGTACTATATGTTCGTCTAAGTTTTTACTATATATTAAATAAACACAACAAACTTGCTAATAAAAGCTTGTAAAACATTATTCATAAGTCTCATGAAAATGCTTAGAGCATTAGTCAAACCAAAAGGCATGACTAACCATTCATACAAACTATATTTTGTTTTAAAGTCAGTTTTCCATTCATCTCCTTCTTTCATACTAATCTGATTATATCCATTTTTTAGGTCAATTTTAGAAAATATACAAGACCTATGCAATTCATCAAACATATCATCTAGCCTAAGAATAATATGTTGATACTTTACTGTTATGTTGTTGATGGCTCGACAGTTGACATACAACCTCCACATTCCATTCTTCTTAGGAACTAATAAAATTGGAACTGTATATGGGATCATGTTTTCTCTCACGTACCCTTTTCTCATCAATTTATTAACCTGCCTTTGAAGTTTCTTTGTCTCCTTGGGGTTATTCCTATAGATTGGTTGATTTGGAATGGTTGTATAGGGTACGAAATCAATATGATACTTAATCCTTCGTATTGGAAGTAAACCATATGGTGTTTCCTTGGGAACGGTAATAGAACAAGGAAAAGTATGGTCAAGTTTGTTAGTGTTAAAAAATGCCTATTTGTACAAAAGTAAAATCATTGGCTGATGTCAAAACAACGCTTTATTTATCTCACTCACTCTTGCGTAGAAATTCTTTTGTTTTCCCTTTGATTTTCTCTCAATGGCCGCATTTTTCTCAGCTCATTTTCTCGGCATCTTTCTGATTTTCACTCTCTTTTTCTCTATTTTTCTTTTGCTCACTCTCTTTCTTTTTATCACTCTCCCTCTGTAGGCTCACTTGGTCTCCATAAACCTGTTTTGGTGTCAATAGAACAAGGGTGATGTTGTGTTTATTAAACACAAACGAATATTTGTTGGTGAAGCCATCATGCTTCACACGTCTGTCAAATTGTCAAGGCCGCCCAAGTAATAAGTGTTCAGCCTGCATTGATACTACATCACATAACATCTTATCTTCATACTTGCCAATTCAAAAAGTCACTAGTACCTGCTTGTTCACTTTCACCTCACTATTGTCATTCAACCACTGTAGTTTGTATGGTCGTCGAAGTTTAAGTGTCAGAAGCCCTAATTTCTCCACCATGATAGTACTAGCAACATTAGCACAACTTCCTCCATCAACTTCCCCAAGGGCTATATACTCTTCATCTTCTACGTCCTCTAATAGTGGCATCTCATTTTCTTTTGTCTCATCTTCAGTTACAAACTCACAATTATCCCACAACACCATAACTCTTTTATTCACACATTCACTTGCTATGTGACCCCTGCCTTGATATTTAAAACACTTATTGTCACGATTCCTAGTAGTAAGAGGCACAGTGTTACTTTGTGAATTTTACTTGGAAGGCTCGGGTCTGCAGAAGATGCTTGTGGCCTCTGGTCTCGCTTCACATAGCTAGAATTCCACGGAGTGGAACTCAAGCTTGGGGCTACACGGGTGTTACCCCTTTTTTGAGTTGCTGCTCAATTTTGATGGCTTTGTGGACCATCTCCTAAATTTCCACATAATGTTGCAACTCAATCATATTTGCAATCTCCTGATTAAGGCCATTCAAGAATCGTGTCATGGCAGCTTCTCTATCCTCCTCCACATTTACTCTAATCATAGCAATCTTCATTTCTTTATAATAATCCTCAACGCTTCAGTTGCCCCGTGTAGGACTTTGTAATTTTTGGTACAAGTCTCGATGGCAGTGGTTAGGTACAAAACTCTTCTCATCAATGTTTTCATTTCATCCCATGTCTCAACTGGACATTCTCTATTCCACCTCCTATTTATATAACAAGCTGATCCCACCAAGTAATAGCATAGTCAGAAAAATCAATCATAGACAATTTTACCTTTTTTGCCTCTAAATAATTATGGCTATCAAACACGATCTCCACTTTCTTCTCCCATTCAAGGTATGCTTTAGGGTCGGATTTACCTTAAAAAGATGGGATCTTCATCTTTATGCCACTCAAACCATTATCCTTATTCCTAACTCTCCTACCCCATCCATTTCTCCTATAACTACCCACTGAGTCCTTCCCTTCATCATACTCATCCCTATAATAGTCATCAATCTCTCCTTTAGCCACAGCTCTCTCCCTCTTACGTGCTTGGGGAACGGATTATGGCTGCGCCGCACATGTGTTCTCTACTTGATCTAAATGCTCATGTATGTTCTCTAAGTTAGCCCTCATCATCCTTCTCATCTCTCCCATCAATGCTTGAATTTGAAAATTCTAAGCAATCGGCGGTTGATCCTCTTCATTTGTGTTTCGTTCTTGGTTGTGAGACATGACTGACATCTGCAGAAAAAAGGTTAGATATAATGTGGAAATGACCTAACCACACTCCTTTAAGTGTTTCACTTAAAAAATAATTCAATCAATTTCACTTGTATTTCACTCAAATTTATTGGCTTTTACCCTCTAATACACTCACACTCTCTTGCTTTTTTCCACTCATATTAATTTTCACTCGGTTCTTATCAAACTAATCAAACCAATATCAAGATTCTAGTAGCAATTCACAAAGATTACACCAAGGAGAATCGGATTTCAAAAGCAAAAATATAATGCATACGTATGATCTGTCCTAAACTAAAATCAAACGGAATCCTAATCTAAAGCAAATGAGGAAAGAATCTAAATCAAATCAAAATACTAATCGGTTTAAATGCTTTACATCAATTAAAAAGGAAACTAGGCAATTAAAAAGAAAATAACTGTTTTGTTTCGTCACTTTTCCCCTCAAGAAACGGGAAAGTATCCAAAAAGGACAGTCGTGTGTTTTTCAAATGGGAAAGTATCTGAAAAGGAAAATAATATATTTTTCAAACGTGAAATTATCCGAAAAGGAAAGTAATATATTTTCCCACCATAATGTGCAAGCCAACTTCTTGATTTCATGGAAGTGATTATTAGAAACTTCAAGAGCTTGAATCACACATTTAGTGGTCTAAATCTTATGTGTGATTCCTTCAACAGGCATCTACGAATTTGATTGAGCCCAAGTTGCTTGAATCAATCCATTAGGTGTTTCTTTGAATTTCTCTACATGAGCTCTTGTGACAGGTCTAACGAGAACTTGAATAGGATCTAAATATGCCTTATTACATATGCTTGTAACAGTTTTGTCCTCAATCTCATCATAGTGACTCTTGTTCACCTTCAGCTTGTCTTATGGGCTCTAGCTTGAAGCCGCCATGGCAACTATGCATTAAATGGTTCAATTATTTGAGCTTAACTCATGATCTGCATTTTACTTGTTCGCACATATTTTGAGCTAGCAATTCAGTGGTACGATGATCCTCCCATATATTTATTCGTAAGGGTTTTCTTGAAGATACTTGGCTTCTCCCCAAGTACCACTTCAAAAGAGCGATTTTGTAATCTTTTATCCTCTTATTTCTTAATAAACTTTCAATTGAAATTTTTGGGAAGACTTTAATAAGGAAGATGACTGACCCACTTGTGATCTACTAAAAGCGAAGTAGCTTGCCATTCATTAAAAAAAAAAGGTTTCATGACCTTAGGTCGACATTTTCAATATAAATAGACATATAAGAGCTTGTTTGATATCATAGTTGGACAATTTTAAAGTGTTTAGTAAACACTTATTGCTCTAATTTTAAAACTATGTTAATTTTAATTTATCACAGACTTTTATGATGAAAAATTATAATATCGTTACTAGTTGTATTAAAATTATTATTTAAAATTAATATTGACCTTACATTATTAACTTCTATTTTATAATTAAAACCTTTTTCTTAACAAAACAATTGTGTTGAGTCCTTGAGAATGCATATTTATAAAAGGGTAAAAGCATCACTTTGCACTTTAAGTCTTACTAATATTTCTACTTTAATGTATTAAAGCCCTTTAAACGTTGATTGTGTGTGATTGGTTATAGTTTGAATATTTTATGTATTTTAGGGGTATTTTGGTCATTTCATAATGAACGAGAAGTCAAACTGCAAAACGGATAACATTTTTTAGCTCATAACGCATGAAAAACCTTAGGCATGGTATAAAGGGTAAACTTGTAATTGTATGATTTGGGTGGGGCCCTGTGACGCGACCAACTAACGTAGTATTAACTACTGACATGGTGTTGACTGAAGACATGACAGTATCTTATTGGATTAAAAATGCTGATGTGGTGTTGATCGAAGAGGTAGCATTGACCGATAATGTGGCAGCATATTATTGAACATGATGTGTTCCAACTAATCAGATTTTGCCACATGACGGAATCTTGATCATCCGAATTGTTTTCATCTAATGGTCATGATTTACTCATTGTATCTATTAATAAGAGGCTCCCCCCTAATTTCACAGCTCTAAATTCATTTTTTAGCTCGATTTTTTGTAATTTTATCCCCATCTTGTATTTCTATGTAGTTTTATAAAATTATCATTTTATCCCTAGTACAATTATGAGTGGCTAATTTAGTTTCAAGCTTGAGTTGAAGGAGAAGCCTTAACATGATCAATGGGCTTAATTTGGTAAATTTGTTTTTTTCTCTCTATGTCATTGTTTTGACTTATTGTCAACAAACAGTGTATTTTGTCTAGATTTTACACGGTATACCGACTACCTAGTAAAATATCATTACTATCTGGTATAAAGAGAGTTTTACACCATATTTGTTAGAGAGAAAATCTCATCTAGTATTTTGTGCATCCTTTTGACTCAGTATTGATAGAGAATATATCTAAGTTATTTAGTGGACAGTTTTACCATATTGTCGATAGAAGGATTATTATCGTCTGGCATAACATGTATTTGATACCACATTTAATAGAAGATCATTACCCTCTGATACATTGAGCACTTGATACTATGTTTATTAGAGCGAGGATTATGAGGAGTGAAAATACCCCTATCATAAATTCATTAGAACTAAAAAGAAATATTAAGCCCATGATGAAATATTGAGTGTGAATCCAAAGACTCAAATGCTTTATTTGTATTGTTTCATCTATAATTCATTCCAGCCATTTTATTTTAAATCTTAGAATTAAAAAAAAAAAATCTTCTCCAACCAATTCACATATACACTTAGGAAATTAACCCTATACATAATTAAATTTATCTTCTCGTGGGATCAACACTCGTCACCACAAATTTATATTGCCATAAATTCGTGCGCTTGCGAATATAATAAAATTTATACAATAAACTGTAACTTAAAAACTATAGTACTTTAATACCAAATAATCCCTAATGGAAAAAAAATAGAGATATAATAATAATAATAATAATAATAATAATAATAATAATAATAATAATAATAATAATAATAATAATAATAAATAATAATAAAATAATAATAATAATAATAATAATAATAATATAATAATAATAATAATGTAATAGCAATAATACTTTCATTGATAAATTTCCTTTTATTTTCAATGAAATTTGACTAATGATATGTTGTGGTTTCTGGATCACATCTATTTTTCAAAGGTAACCCACCAAAAGGTCTGCATTTATACGTTATACTCTCATTGCCATACTACTATTTATAATCTTATCTGCAACGGCACGTTTAATATTCATTTTTTGTCTTATTTTATAAACACATAATACATGTATACTTTTTCTTTTTATGATGAAAGAACAAAGAAAATCTTAACAATCTTTTTCTTTTTTTATTTTATTTGAAAAGACAAACTAAAATTTCTTAACTATTTGATCAAGCACATAATAGCAGTAATTATTGATAAGATTTTTTGGTATAGTAGAAGCAAATGAATAATTAGAAAAAAGATAAAAAAGAACTGTTTTTTTTTTCTAATTTCATTTTTATAATAAATGATTAAGTCTTTTATTTCCCCTTTTCAAGGGGCAGAAAAAACAGTAAGGTGGACTGGACTGTAGTTATTACCAAGGTGGTCCAAATTTCTAACGTTATGGCTGTGGTTCGGGTTAGTAATTTTAATGTTTTTTTCTTTTTTGGTTTTTTTGAAAAGTATTGTATGGTATGATTTGAAAGAGCATGTTTCGCAGCATGCTTGCCAAACAAGTTGACGGTTTGTACCACCTATGGTTTTTTTTTTTTTTTTATATTCATTTCAATTTCTACAATTGTGTTACTCATATGAAAAGACTCAGCAATTTAGATATTTTATTGGACAAGTAATTAATAAGTTTTTTTACTTTTCTTTATTTATTTTATTAATCTTTCGTGACAAAGAAGTTTAGTAAGTATAATTAATATTTAATATATTAACAAAAGGCGATTCTTAATTATTATTCAAGTGAAGAAGGATGGGTTTAAATGTTCTGAAAGTAAAGAAAAAGTATTGTTACAAAAATAATAAGAACTCAATAGAGATTTCAATTATTTTTACAAAAATCTCTTTTAAAACACGGTTCAGTTCACTAGATTGCCGAGTATTTTAAAGTTAAATTGAAGGCTTTTAGAACATCAGTTAGGAGTTTTTGAATCGTGGTTTTAAAATGTGGGCTCTTGCAATGCCTTAATAGAAAAAGCTATCCAAACAGAATTTACAAAACTTACAGAAAGTTGTCAGGAACTCTTGTATTGTGCTCCTCTACACTTGATGATCAGGAGGCAGGCTACTTAACAACAGTGAGTCAGTGAAAATTAAAATTTGTCTTGAGAAAAGAACAAGTCAGAATTATGAGTTGTGTTGCTTGTTGCCAAATCTTGTCTTTTATGTGAACTGTGACAGTCTTACCTCCACTTTACCTCCTGAAACTCATTTATTGCACTGCCTCTGCAACTTCAACCTGAATTATTTCCATTTGTACTCGGCAGCCTTCTTTTTGACCGTCCTTTTCTTTCCATGCAAAGTTATAAACACCGCTTCAGTTCCTTCCTATCTAATTACTCAATTAATTAAGCATCCAGTGCATTACTACACTATTTGACTCTTTTTTAAATCAACAGAATTTTGAAGCTAATTTATACCCAATCTTATGGGAAAATTTCGGTCATAATTACTGATTCAGCAAGGCAATTTCGATTAAGGTATTTACATCATCATTTACAATTTCTTAAATTACCACTCAACAAAAAAGAAATTAAATAAGTGTTTACGTGGAATGACTGCAAGCGAATTTAATATATAGGTAGGTTATTTTATTTTACTAATAAATATAATAATAAAATGACTACGCGTGAAACTTTTATCCTGTGAAATGCAGACATTTATTTAATTTGTTGAATATGTAAAGCATTAAGCATATAATTACCTTTCATTTTAAATAATATTCTAAGTATTTAATTGAGAAGGAAAGTTTGAGTCACGGTCTTATCACAAAGGAGTGAAGAGTCAAACAAATATATAAAAAGATGAGGCATGAAGCAGTCGATTTCACAACATTAATCCAAGACAAAGACAGAATGTGACAGCATTCAAAAGATGGACACGGTGTACACGAAGACACTGGCACTGCCAGCCTAGCTTACCACCTTTGTTAGCTAAGTCATAAATATAGCATGAAAATGCAAGGTTATATTATTGTTATTCTTTTATTTTCTTTATTCCTCTTCAATTTATAGACACCTAGCTCTATCTATATCTTCAACATTTCACAAAAGCTCTTATAAAAGAAAATATATTAATTTGTTTCTCTGTGTGGAAAGGAAAAAAAAAAAAAAGGAGACGGAAGATGAGGGTGAGGGGCTTCATGTGTCAATCAACAGCAGAAGCAACTGCAGTTTGCATGCCAAATGATTCAGCTGGTTCAGTCATTGTACCCAGATCAAGAAGGCCACCAGCTGATGATCATTATAGAAATTTTATTAATGGTGATCATACAAGATTAATCAACTATTCTAGACTTATTGATAACTCTATTCATCCTCCTGGCAGCAATTGCAAAAGGTCTGTTCATTTTGTTCCTTCCGCTTCTTCTATCAAAAGACAAGCACAAGATGATATTCATAGCCACCATGACCCAAAACCAAAACCGAATCCAAGGCCAATGCCCCTCATTAAACCTCCTCTTGCTTCATCGGACCAGGTCTTTCAGGTCAGATTTCTTATTCTTCAATTCATTTTTATAGATTAATGAGTATTTATGTTTAATTACATCAATTGCATAATATACATACAGGTGGTTGTGATGCGGGTCTCGCTTCATTGTCAAGGTTGTGCTGGTAAACTGAAGAAACATTTATCTAAAATGGAAGGTACATATATATTTGACCCATCTATTAATTGTTTCAATGAATTATATTCAAAAAATTATACATGCATGTAACGTAATTATCACAAAATAAACTAATAAATAAGGGATCATATTAATTTACAGGCGTTACATCCTTCAGCATAGATCTAGAGACGAAGAGGGTGACAGTGATGGGACACGTATCACCAACTGGAGTACTTGACAGCATTTCAAAGGTGAAAAGGGCTGAGTTTTGGCCTTGCTGAATGTGAACGTGCTGCAGTGCTGATGCCTGAGACACTCATCAGCAAAATTAAGCTTAATTGCAATCATCATGCATGTCTAATCTTTACCTTACATTAAGCGACTGTACGTTTTATTTGGTTTTAATTGCTACTTGCTGCAAAAAAACTAAAAGCAAGAAATCGACTAATTAAATTTAAGAAACAGTGGGAAATTGATCATGTGAATGGGAGCAGTATTGATTGTGGTGGCTACTTTTCAATGAATGATGCATGCTTATTTTTATTTATTTTTCTACATCACATGTATATTGTTCACAGTCACGTCCCATACTGTAGAGCAGATTATTATTATTGTTATCATTGCGCTTTAATATTTTTACTCAGCCAACTACCTTACGAAAATTTCTGGACTAAAATAAATATTGTAGACGAAAAATGGGGTGGATGAAGAATGCCATGAGGAAAGGATTTAGGTTACGTGTGATGTATCATTTCAAGTAGAGTTTATTTGAGTAGAATTTTTATAATTAGAGTTTTTATCCTAAAATTTTAGGGATAGTAGAAAGTTCATCCAACGTGAGTTTAGTTGTTTTAAGTTGGATTTGGCCTAATTTAAGTATATTTTTGTATATATTTAGGCTGGGTTCAGACCTTACGTAAAAAATTCAAGATCTACCTAAAAATTTAAGAAATGCTTAAAGTTAAAATATATATATTATTTTAATTAAAATATATCTTTTTACATATATTTAACCCACTCATACTTTTAAAACTCAATCTAACAAAAATTAAAATTGTATAAATAATAAATTTTGTAAAACATAGGAAAAATTTTTTAAAAAATGTATAATGTAAAATTTGAGCTGTTTAGCCCGGTCCGTAAATATCCTGACCCAAGTACGGTCAAGCTAGTCTGGCCAGTTAAAAAATATATTAAGATACGATTCAAACCAATAGTTTACCATCCCTAAAGGGATTTTGAGCGATGCGATAAAATAGACTATTAATATCTTTTTTTTTTTTTGTTTTTAATCTTGGTAAGTTGAATTAGTAGTGTTTAGAAATCAAATGGTGTAGATACTTGATTTCCTCATAAGCATTTTGTCAAGTGCCCTTGTGCATAGTTCAATATCATCATTTTTACACAATTTTTTTCGAACTTTTAATCACAACGAATGCAAGAATGTATCACACTATCTTATCATGTGACAAGGATGCACGTGATAAAAGCTTTAAGAAAACAATTTCACATTGACCGAGATTAAATCTTAGGCTAAATAAAGTTTAAAGCAATTTTTAACTCTTAAACTAACTTTTGAGTATGAGTTAAGTCCATAAATTTTTTAGTATGAGTTAAGTCCATAAATTTTTATAGTTGTGATTTATATCACATGAACTTATTTTTAAGCCAAGGCATAGCTCCGATAATAAGTCCTAGGTATAGCTTCAATCTTAAGTTCTACGAGTCCTAGGTTCGAGCTCCAATGAGTGCATAAGTTTATTAGAAATAATTAAAAAAAAATTTGTGGATGCCATCTAGCACAAAAATTTAAATTTGTTCAATTTGATAATTTCCCAATAAAAAATAATTAGAGATAAAAAGTTGTTAACTAAAACCTAATTAAAGAATAGCAACCATAGACTTACAAATTTGAGAATATAAAATTTACTTTACAACTTTGCTTACGGATTAAAGAATCAATAAAATTCCCTGGAAATTAATAAGAATTGCATGCTAATGTAATCAACCAAATCGAAACCACTTGATTTCATCTCGCGTATGGTTTGAGCCCTCATTTACCTTCGCGAGGAGCCATTTTTTTCTGCTCTCTTCCTCAATAATTTGGTCTTGCCACATCTTTCTCATAGCAGCTTCATCCTGATTATCAACACAAAAATCCCCAAAATTATTTCTGAAAAATCGTAATTGACAGTCAAACTTCTCGCGCAAAACAGGATACGATAGTCTTGTAAGCAGCATGTAGTTTTAACAAAAATGTTCGCCGCTTCTGCCTTCTTCAAAGGATCGCAAATTACATCGGGGTGATATCGAAGAGCCATCGTTCTGTAAGCTCTTTTAACTTCATCAAAACTTGCATTATCTGCACTCAATGAAAGAACTCTACAGAAATTTTGTCTCAGTCATTTTCATATGCCATTTTTGACGAAGCTCTGCATGAAGTTGCAATCACAATACTGGCATTTTGCCGCCGTTTACAGGAGGTTTGTCGAGAAAGAAAAGCCCTATTGACACTGGTAATACTGTAAGTGAATAACTCCTTGCACAAAATGATGAATGGATATGCATGCATGCTTTTAGGTCTACACACACTCAAGCATATAAATATAGACTAGCAAAGGTCATTACAAAGTTTGACATGTATTCTTAGCCGCAGGCACAAGTATACGAGTATACATAATGGGATCTGCATTCCCTCAAGATTTAAAAGATACATATACCCCACCATTAACAGTATTGAAGAAGTGTACCATTCTTCTCATCTGCACGTTCGCCTTTGCTCTTCTTCAATCCACATAAGCCCATAGACCCAACCCTAAGTGCTATGCCTCTAGGACTAAAAGAAAGAGGGTGAGCACTTATAGTTCTCTAGGAATTATGATCCCCAGTTGAGATGGTTGGATTAAACTCTATTCTATCTAGTCAAATATATGCCTAAAAAAGTTGAACTCAGCCCTAAGTTAAAAAGTTGCACATGTCATCGGAAGTTAAGTTCCCAAATAACATTTTGCATCCAAGTAACATTCTCATTTTGACAATTTATTAGCAAGCAAAGCAAAGTCACTGTCACCAAGCATTCTAGATCAGGAAGCACAGGGTAATGTTGCTTTAAACAAGTAAAGCATACTTGTTTTCACATTTTCATAGGTCAATCTCCCCGCAAACACTTTGTAAAACAGATGCTCAAAACAACAATCTAAAAATCAATTGGTCAAACATAAGTCACAGGGTCCTTTATTAATCATAAACCAATGCTTCCATAGTACAAAACCTTGGAATCTTTTCCCTTACCCTCCCGTATGCAACAATATGTCAACCATAAAGGAATGACTAATTCAGGGTACACAAGGGTTTTTGAATCCGAAATAAAAAAGCATACTACAATGAATAACAAAATTTTACTCCTCATCACTTCAGTTTCTGAAATAGCTTTACTGCAACCTGCATTCCAGTATAAATAAACTCAGGCGAATATACAATAATGTTTTTTTTCTCCCTATTTTGCAGGCTGAGAAAATTACTGTTGCATTAAAGAATAAACACTTACGCATTTGTCAATACATGACCAATAATCAAAATATTGGCCGGTGCAGTGCTTGTGCCCACTTTCATCACCTTGTATCCTCTTGACACATGCCTGCAGCAGCATTGTAAGTTACCATGATGACATCTCCATTCTCAAACTAAAAGTAAAATGTTAGCAATGAGATGTTCAGCGCAATTTACCAGACAAGCTCATCAAATATTCAGATAAGTAAACTTCTCACAAGAAGAATATTTTGGACAGCCTCACAAGAAGAATATTTTGGACAGCTACAACATCGAGTTTAATGACAGAGCTGCCAGTAAATCAAGGTTTCAAACAAACAGGAAACTCCCATTTTTAAACGATATTGACTGAATCTAGCTTTCACCCCGGATGCAATAGACAATTATTAAAGCTCTATCAGTTCAATAGAAAACCCCCATCTGCTTTTTTCCTTTTTTAAACTTCAGCTTTAATACCTTTATAATTGCCTTGTTGGTTTCTATTTAACATGAACAATTTTAACAATTCTAATATCAAAGACTAAATATATTGCATAATGAACTTGACTAAAAGCAGGGACTTGTAAATGACAATAAATAATGAGCAATTTTCAATAAGTGTATGAAGAGAACACCAAAAGAATTGTGCAACCCCAGTGCAACAATGAAGAATGCAAGGTGTCACGGACCGCAATCGTGACACCCAAGATATGCATTGCTTGTACGCTAGTATCAACATGGTTGTGCTGATTGCAGGAGATGTGCTTCAGAAGCATGCGTGTGGGGGAATAAAGTGATCCTAGATTCTTTGGAGTTCAGGCAGGGCGACCTGGTTGAGTTTGGGGAGCTTGTCGCTAGTCAAGGACTTAACGTTGAAGAAGGGTCTAGGCTAGCCCTACACACACTGGTTGGGAACTGGAGTCGTTCTCCTTATGAGCCCAAGGCAGGGCGAAACCAGTCGATATTGTGCTACTTCCATTAGGCTTACTCTCATAGTATGGGGTGCGGGAGTGCCGCGCGGGCTCGTAACCTCTCGCCCCGTGACAAAGGGCACACTAAAATCCACACGACAACATTCATGGATTTGATACTCTCTAATGCATAATATGTACAGAGATTTTAGAAACTTAAACCCCAAAGGTCTAATTTCTCTTCAGATACCCACAAGGTGGAGCATCAGCCAAATAACATCAAAGGTTCTTGTTGATTCAGGTGCAGCCATATTACTCATAAAATGCTATTCCCATAGAACTAATCATATGAAACAAGAATAGAAAATGCAAATAACAAAATGAGACATCCAAGCAAGGCCACTCATTTACACAAGCTCCTGAAAGTGAATGAGGGTGAATCCATTTTAGTAGACATGATTACAATATCAAGAAGATTAATTAGTAGAAATAAATACAAGTAGTCAACTAGGATGGGTTAGGATTTCAGAGAAAAGCCCACAGTGGAAATAACTTCACACAGAAATAAAGCTATGCTTGAGCACAGTAAAGAGAATATAGGTCTTGTTCTCATTTAATCCATTACAATTACAATAATAATTCTGTTGCATCTCTTGTACAGGAGAAGCTAATTAGAAAAACACCTTTATGTTTGAATCGCCAAAACACACATAATCCTACTTATAAACTTAAATGATGAATGGCATGCCAGATGTATAGACAAAGGCCCCGGCCATCAAATTACCAAAGAGACGGGCAGAGCAACAAACAAAAAAAGGCCTTATGAAAAACTCTGTAAAGCTTGAGACAGTCTATTAAAAATCCCTCTCAGAACCACTGGAGATTAACCATTCACTAAAATGGTTTTTTATTTGATTACTCTACATTATTCGCCAACATCAGACACAATCTAGAATAGTTTCCTTCATATACCCATCTATTCCAAAGCTTCCAAGACGGCCATTGAGAGAGCAAGAGAGGAAATGACCCAGATTATTTTCTATTGTCAAATAAGTAAGGACAAAACCAAACAGAAACCAACCTGCTGTTACAGAGGAGTGCCTTTGGAGACCAAAACTTAAAAAACAAGCATGAACCTTACAAAGCATTGCTACATGGTATCAGAAAAACCAATTCGTTTCAAATCATACCTCACTCAGTAGAGAGGTCACTGAGATAAAGTCATTAATAAATAATTCTCATCCATAACTTGCACTTCATACCCATATCATATTCATTAGCCAATTACTTAATTAGAATGTCACGATTTAAATCTTCCATAATGTTACTACAAACCTGATATTCAAGCAACGGTTTCACACACTTTGGCTTGCATGCTTCTTCAAGATAGTTCTTCTGATCAACAAGTTCCTCATCAGCCCTTCATAGAATAGATAAATAAATGACCCTTCATAGAATAGATAAATAGATGAAGCAATATAAGTGTGTACAAGAAGGATAATATATAAAGTTCGAATAAGCATTGAAATCAACATGACCACATAATTTATGTTGGGTACGGACCCAGATAAAAATATATGGGAAAAAGAATCTACCCCAGAATTTATATTTCAAAAATCCCAATTATGTTTCCCCAATTACTCAAATCAGCACAAGCGCAAAAGTAAGAAGACAAATCAATCATATGCTTACATTGCAAATGAGGGCAAGTAAATGTCAAACAAATAAGCACAAGAGAGATGGCTGGATCACCTGACACAGATTAGATAAAAGAATTAGAATTACGAATATAAAAAATAGTAAATCTGAAAAGAGATATAAAACCCTAGTCAAAATTTAATGGAGTGATTTGAAAGAAAAAATATATATATATGTATATAGATCTGATATTATGGGTCAAAACAAAGAATAGAGAGAGGGAGAGACTTGTTATTGGTTAAATCTCAAAAAGAAGTAAACAGGGGGTGCTGGCTGGCTCTCTGTTCTTACCTTTCAGGACAGAACACTTAGAATGATACGAGCAGTTGTTCTAAACGAATGTGAACTACAAAATAAAAGACAGCTTTGACTGCTTGAGTTTGGTTAGCGAGTGAGATTCGGTTCGGATCAATCTGATAGGGTTTCGGATTGTTCGAATTCCATAAAAGGACATTCGCTCTTCGGACCTGATCCGATTGTTGGGGCCTGCTTCATTCGGACTCCTTTCTTCTTCCTTCTCGCAATTTCAAACTCTGCTCCGAATCCGAATCGACAACTCTCTATTTGGATCGGATCGGATTTTTACCCACTCCTAAATTCAGTGAGAGCCTGCCCCTTTTTTTTCTTTTTTTAAAAGACCTTTTTGTTTTGGATTCGTTGACAGCTGAGGGAGAACCCATAAGAAGGAGAAATTAGCAGGAGCTTCTCTCTCTGCGAAATTTTTGGGCCTGAATGAATGAATATGGGGCATGTGGGCTGGGCTAAATTTTAAGGTCAATTCTCTCATCCCCTTCAAAATTCATTTCTTAATATTGATCTCACCATTAGAATTCTAATTTAAATTTAGTCGGTTCATTAACAATTATTAGTTTAAGGTTTAATTATAATCACCCCTCTATTATATGAATTTTATTTTCACCTCTATAAACCCAGTGCAATCGCGCTTACTGTATCTCTAAAATTCCCATAAAGCATAGCGCAAGCCCTCCAGACTTATTCAACTAGAAGATTTCTAAGGTTATTTTAATTTATAATGCTTGCTAATGTGTGGGATTCGATACGGTTGATCAGTTGTTTTAGTTCTACAAATTGTTTGAAAAATAGCGGAGGTTTGAAGTTATCGAAAAAACCCCACATAAAGATGATGAAAGGCTGTTGAAAATTTGTGTCAGGTTGATTCTTACACTTCTATTTTAGGTACTACTTAATTCTTTTATCATCATAATTTATTCGTGTATTTTTATTTCAAATTTTATTCTCAAGCTTTAAAGTCATCTTTTTGATAGCAAACAATTAATTTTTTTGTTAAGATTCCAAGTATTGCTGAAATATTTCATTATTATTTGTTTTGGGCCTTTATTTCTTTCCACTTTTGAAAGTGAAAATTGCATCTAATTCAATTTAACTATATTGCTCATAAAATATGTTTTGTCATTTGATAATATGGTCAATTGGTCAAGCACTCCAAGTTATAAAGAATCAACTTCATAGGATGAGAAATATTTTTATCAAAGATTGTTCCACTTAGTCACATTATTTGAAAATAAATTTCAAGAGTTAAATAAACAGAGACAGAAAGAAAGAAAGCCCACATTAACACAAATTTTATCTTTAGTACAAAATAACCATATTGCTTAATTACATGAATTTTCCAGAAAACAGGCGCTTCTCCACTAAATCATTCACAAAACTTAGCTTTTGATCATTGACACCGTACTATATATTTTTGCCATCTCTTTGAAACTTTGTGTTGTCCTGTACAAAATGCAAATTTAATAAAACAATAACAGTCAAACATTTTATGCCATAATTATCATATTAACTAATTAAAAAAAAAAGTGGTGGAGGGATAAATTATTTGAATATGATTTCCATAAGAAAATTCTGAATGAATCATGTTCTCTACTCCTCCATATAATCCATTTGCAAGTACATCTCTGTATATAACAAGAGGGATATGACGATTCTATATACAATTCATTAGAATTATAGATCTTCATTATTAAAGCATAAATAAATCATATGCTAATGACAATCACAAAATAATGGAATTCAAAATTAGTACAGTAGTTCAAACAACATGTTTAACTTTTAAAATTGAAAACTGTCAATCAATAATACTACCTGTACAATAGTGCTTCTTGTGTCCCAAGAATTTGAACCTCATGGTTATAAGCAGATTGGATGTCCATGCCAGCAACATAATCGCTTTTACTTCTTTCAACAACCTTAAAAAGAAAAAAAAAATACTTATTAGCAAAGATTTACACACACACAAACAGTTAAAAATATTCTACGAGCTTATTTGATTAGTTTATTTCTTACCTTCACCTTCTTTTTTTTTTTTTTTTTTGGCCTATTTTTTTCAAATAACTTGCTTAACTTTTGATTGCTTTTGTTTGAATGTGGGTCTACTTTTAGGTTAGACAACTGATGAGCATATAATATATGCATATTTTACCCTTAATTATATAATTGTTAATTATTATTATTTGTTATTTTTTATTAATTGAATTATTTTATTGAATAAGAAATTAATTGGAGAATATAGATAAAAAGGGACATGAAGAAATTCAATTTGGGAAGCAATGAAGATTAAATTGGAAGACAAAAATATAGCCAAGAATTAATAGAATCCGAGCGAAAGAAATCAAAGCAATTAATTAATCCAATTCAAGAATATTGAATAATTGAAAGATTTAATCTTTGCCAATTGCCAATTGGAGTGCACGTGCAGAGATTTCAACTTCAAAAGTGGAAACAAATTTGTGGCTTATGGTGGCATTAATTAGGTAGCTTGATTTTAGAATTGGAAAAGGATTGAATTCGAATGCAAATTGAATTTGGCCAATTAATGCATACGGATTCCTTTTCATAATTGGTGGTTATGGGCATTATAAAGAGAAGCTGAAGAGACACAAGAAAGGGGAGACGCGAGACAAAGAATAGAGAGAAGAGAGGGACAGCAGCAGTTCAATTTTTCTATGGCTGGTTTTATTTATTTTGTTGCTCTCAATTCAAGTCTGTTTAACTAATTTTCTTATACTAAGGTTAAGGATGAAATATTATTCAATGAAATAACTATATTTTTATTTAATTAAATTCCCTACATATATTTTTAATGTTTATGGTTCTTATTTCACATGATTAGTTAGATGTTATTAAATCTTTTCATCAATTTTCTCATACATTATTGATTGTTAGAATTAATATTCAATTAAATCTATGCTTGGATCTATAAAGTCTATATATGATTTTCTTTGATTCTGTGTCTTTTATTAAATTGTTTACACATAGCGCTTAGGAAAACTTTGACTCTTTGTTATTTAATATGTTTACATAGGACACTTAGATATCATACTATTAAACAAAACAAGAACCTACATAAGATTAATTTTAATTTGGCTTAATTGTTATATCTATAAGTTGACAAAAATTGATTTCAAGTTGTCACTATAAAATTAGGTATTAATTAATAATTAGATAATTACTAGTTGAATAATTGCGGATTCTAAAACCTTGGTAACCTTTGTCTTATTGAATTCTCTTTTGCTTTAATTATTTTCTTAGTTTAATTTCTCTCAAAACTCAATTTGCTCAACTAGGTTAGGATTAATATTAATTTTAGATTTAAATTAAACTTTTCAATTTAAGGAAATCCATCTGGGTTCCACCTCGTTACCACTACTCTATTTTCAAATTCGTGCACTTGCAAGTATATGAAAATTTTTCACAAGAACAACTTATTCTCATTTGAAATATTATGAAGCTCTTTTCCTTTTGCACTGTCATTAATCAAATTGTTGTTAGAAAAACTCCAACCACCAATATCTAACTTAGACGTTAGTTTCTTTTCCAGATCATTCATCACCTTCAACACCCATATTGCATTTATCCTCACCATCAACAGCCAAATCTACCACCTTGTAGAATGAACTACTCATCTTATCAACTCTAAGACCTTTAGGTTTAATGCTCCAATTATTGTAACTTACCTTCATCTTACTGTGACATCGTTCAACATCTTTCCTCCATCGTATAGGAACATAGAAAATTCTTCTGTGAATAAACATAACAAGTATATGTCTATATAATATTTCTTTAAACTCAAATAATTGATAATTGCGTTTAGCTTCACCAATAGCCTCATTAAAGCACATCGCATAAGAGACACCACTATTGTTCCCTTCAACTATAACATCTTCATCCACTATAAACTCTAAATTTGAAACATTATCTTTATTGTGGGATAGCTCACAATAGAATTTAGCTGCTAGCTCTCACTGAAATTCTTTAAATTTTACAGTGTTGTAGGCATCTTGAAATTACTTCTCAAAGGCATATTGAGTAATACAAGGGATCTGAGAATTAAAAGAATACAAGTCTACCTGATTTTCTTTTTCCACCTTAGCATGGAATGCATTCTTATATTGTTCAACAAATTGTTTCAAGGTAGTTTTGAATTTACATACTCATCAAAAAATGCATGCATGCTTTCACTAGATTGCGTAGCAGACATTCTTTCCCAAAAAAAATATCCTTTAAATATACTAGCACATAATGTTGTCTTTCAATATAATGTTTGCTTGCAGTATACAATCCTGCTAACCAATTATTGTTCTGATGTACTTTTTAGTAAACAAAGCTTGTACTTTTTAGTAAATAAAGCTAACGTTCATCAAATTTATGAGAGACTAATGAATCATACACAACATTTTGCAAATTAACCTTAATTGATTCATATTGCTGATAACCATTTGACTTTTCAAGCAATTTTTTCATTATTCATTATATGCTACAAGCACCACCTATGCCGTACATTAGGAATAATTTCAATTGCTTTTTCTTATCTTAATCGGTGACCATGGGATTTGGACCCTTACCATCCATGCGTATGGGCCAAGAATATTTAAAAAGCCAAACATATATGTCAATATCCTCTCTACAAATTAAACCACATCCTAATAAAGTTTTTTGACCATGATGATTGACCCCAATGAAGGCATAGAACGGCATATCATACTTGTTTGTTAAATATGTGGAGTCAAATGTGATAACATCACCAAACTCTTTATTTGCAGCCCTACTCCTTGCATCAGCCCAGATTATATTTCTCAAACAACAATCTTATCTAAATCCATAGTGCAGGAGAAGTTTGAATTATCAACTTGCATTTTTTAGAAATAATCTTGTACTGCAGCATCATCTCCTTTCCCAAGTCGTAAGCATCTTTCTTTATTTAGGTAGTTTCTAATATCTTTCTCTAAAAATGATAAATTCTTATCTCCCTCTACATCAATAACCAAAGAATGGAAATTTTTATTATGCCTAATAGCAACTCTATCATTCAATTCCATCTTTCTCTTCATATATACCTTCATACTTCCATTTGTTCTAAGAAACCGAGCTTTGCTTGGCGTGCGAAGCTCGTGACATTGCTCATAAACAATGGAGCTCACTTACTTTCATCAAGATGCACAATAGAACTAACTTTAGCCTTACAATGTGTTTTTGTTGTGGGACATAATTTAAATGTGTGCCTTGATTTACATCTTGACTTGACATTCCATGAACAACTGAAACTCACAAATTTCAGCACCCCTTCATCTAGATTTATATGAAGTTCTTTTGATAACTTCAAACCCCATCAATTTTTTGTGCAATTTGTAGAACTGAAACAAATTAGCAACTGTATTGAAGATCATTCCAATTTTGGGCTCTTTTATTTCTTCTTTAACAATTGTCGCCTTTTTTATTTCGCTCTCACTATCAATCTAATTCAAGTAAGATTAGATTTTCCAATTGAAATACATTAGCAAGCATCATAACTTAAAATAATATCTTTAAGAAATTCGTAAAGAATGTTAACGAAAAAAAAACACTCAAAATCAATATTTTTAGGTAAACAGTCTTCCAATTCTCTTGATTAAAGTTGCTCCATCTCAACCATTAAAAAAAAAAAATTAAAAACAAAACTTAAAATAGTTTCTTTTGACGTAACGATAGTTGACTAGAAGCATGACATTGAAATAATGTTGGCGTATTTCAATCGTAAGGAAAAACTTATACCTCTTTAGTGCTTGCAAAAATTATCAAGGTCAATACTGTAAGATAGTGATAAATGATTTGCAAAAAAAAAAAAAAATGGTGAAACAGGATAGTGCACAATCAAGATGTACATACCGTTCTAACTTTAAATTCTTTTTAATCTTATTCTACAACTAGATTTTAAGGGAAAACAAATGAAATATTATAATTTAGTCGCAATGGAAGAAAATAAAAATTGTAGAACCACAACCATCATTCATATTGAAAGACAAAACGATAAATTTTTTTTTTTCATCCTATAAATTATCGTTTCAGCTTAGTTTGTCAGCAACAATCGACAATATTATCAAATGAAAAAGCTATTTTACGGGTAGTATAATTAAATTGAATTAGGATATAGTTTTCACTTTTAAAAGTTGAAAGAAATAAAAAGCCCAAAACAGATACTAGTGAAATATTTCAGCAATACCTTGAATCTTAACAAAAAATTTAACACTTTAGAATTCTGCTTGTTGAACAAGGCTCCGTTTATTATAGTTTTTCAAGTAAAGCTTTTATTAGTAGAGCTTTTGTTAGCAAAGCTTTTATAAATAGAGTTTTTACTCAAAAAAATTTAGTTGTTTAGTTGTTGTTATGCAAAATTTTAATATACTCGCAAGCGTACGAATCTAAAGATAGAGTAGTGGTAACGAGGTCGAACCCACAGGGATTGCTTTAAATTGAAAAGTCTAATTTAAATTTAAAATTAATATTAATCCTAATCTAGTTGAGCAAATTGAATTTAAGAGAAATTAAACTAATTAATCTACGAAAACAATTAAAGCAAAGGAGAATTCAATAAGACAAAGGTTACTAAGGTTTTAGAATCCGCCACTATTCAACTAGTGATTTATCTAATTATCAATTAATCCTTAATTTTAGAGTGACAACTCGAAATCAATCTATGTCATCTCATGGATATAACAATTAAGTCCAATTAAAATTAATCTTGTATAGGTCCTTTTTCTGCTTAATAGTATGATATCTAAGCATCCTATGTAAATATATTGAATGACAAAGAGTCAAAGTTTTCCTAAGTACTCTGTGTAAACAATTTAATAAAAGACACGGAATCAAAGAAAATCATATATAGACATTATAGATCCAAGCATAGATTTAATTGAATATTAATCCTAACAATCAATAATGCATGGATAAAAAGACTTTATAACATCCAACTAATCATGTGAAATAAGAACCATAAACATTAAAGAACATATGTAGAGAATTTAATTAAACAAAAAGATAATTATTTCATTGAATAGGGTTTCATCCTTAACCTTAGTATAGGAAAATTAGCTAGATATACTTGAATTGAGAGCAACAAAATAAATAAAATCAGCCATGAAAAATTGGACTGCTGCTGCTGCTTCTCTTTTGCTCTCTGTCTCGCCTCCTCCCCTCTTCTCTTCCGCATATTTGCTTTATATAATGCCCATGACCATGCAATTTCTAGCCGAATCCTTATAGGACTCTAATTCTAATTAATGCTTCACAACCTATAATAAGTTATTAATTTTCGAAAGCTAGCCATTCTTGGAGTCAAAGGCCATTGGAGTCAAAGGCCAAAGACTAATTAATGATGTCTTCTTTTAGTGGCTAGCACATGCATCCCAAATTGCCAAACAAAATCTTCCTTTAATTCTTTTAACCTCATGCGGAAGCTTTTTTGGAACATAATCTTCTTTGTCTTCATGTGCATGGGTGAATTAATTTACTAGCTTCCGTTTCCTTGGCTTCACTTCCACATGCATAATTGCTTCCAAAATCAATTAATCTTTAATGCTTTCCAATTTAAACTTCTTCATGCCCTTTTTATCAATATTCTCCAATTAATTTCCTATTCAATAAAACAAGTTAATTAATTAAAATTAATAAATAATCATAACTAATAATTATATAATTAAGGGTGAGATATGTATATATTAAATGCTCATCAGTTGTCGATTAGAACTTTTATTAAAAATTTATGAAATTACTTTAATAGGTAAGTTTTTTAAAGTTATATTATGAAAAGAATAAAATAAGATTGTCAAATAAGTAGAGAATATTTTAGATATTTTAACATTTAAAAAAGCTTTTCAACCTCTACTCACAAAAGCCCAAAATTTAAATTTTTACTAGTAGAGATAAAATAACTTATTTAAACTTCAAAAGCTCTACTAGAAAAATAATCAAACAATAACAAAAATTATGATAAGAGCTTATGGGATTAAATAAATACTTATGGCCATTAAAAAAGCCATACCAAATAGTCACTAAGTTTGGAGGAGTTGCACTAGGTTTTGTGGGAAATTAGAGATATCATAAGCATGAATTGCAGTGGGGTTTATTAGTGGTGAAAATAAAATTCATATAAATGAGATGGATGAAATTATAATTAACCTTAAACTAATAAATATTAATGACCAACTGATGTGGCAATTGCTACATCAGTTATGACTTAAATTGGGATTGAAATGGTGAGATCCATATCATTATTGTTTCTTAATTTGAATGTGAATTCAATTAAATACTCAAATAAATTATTATTTTAATATAATTTTTTACACCCACCTCATTTCATAATTTATAGTTATATTTTAAATTTTAATTATTTTTTAAAAAATTATAAAAGTTTAAGTTTATAAAGTTAGAAACTATATAATAAAAAGCAATTATTTAATATTTTAGAATTTGTATGTAATTTATAAAAAATTTTAAAGAAATAATTCTTTTAGAGTGAAATTTTATGGGAAGATAATTGATTTTAATATATGAATTCATATTTTAAAAATTAAATTAAGGTATTTTAGAAAAAAAAATTAAAAAGGGTGTTATAAGAATTCTACAGTGTTGTTAAAAGCTAAATTCATAGCAGAAGATTTGGATGGGCCCATACCAAAGTCCGAGTTTTGAAAACAAAGGTCGGGCTAAGCTTTGGTCCGGGCAGCAGAGGCATCATTTTTTGCCACTATATATTAATTATTATTTTAAAATATCTAACTTAATAAAATTAACATAATTTTTGTTATTTTTTAAAATTAAAATAATTATTCAAATTAAAAAGGAGAAGAAAAAGTCAGATCAAACATACAAAAAGACAAAACTTAGAACGCATTATTCTATCTTCTCTAATTTTGCTTTCTCTGATGCATTTGCAACTCCTTATTCAATCCAATAAGATTTCACACGGTGCAAGCTAATTCAATTTAGGGTGCGTTTGGACTGGTTAAGGTTAAATAAAGTACTCAAACAAATGTTTGAATAAAGTTAGTACAAATTCTTGTGTAATTAAAAAGAACTAGCACTCTAGCAGTGCTATTTCCATAAAAAAAAAAAAAATTGGTGTTAGGAGTGAACGATCCAATTGCAATCGCGTGATTATATTTTCTTATATAAAAGATCAAGTCGTGTGAGAATTTTGATCTATTCATGAGACGTTGAACATACCATATTTACACTATGAGTTTTGGTTGTTTTTGTATTTTTTTAATAAAGAAAGGCCTTTAAAAATAATGCCCAACATTTCTTACAGAACTCAAAAGAATTACATAAACACATCAAAGAATAGGAAATAGATTTTTATTTTTAAATTTAAACGGACAGATAGAAGTTGCCAGAATTGAAAGATTAGAAAATATGAAAAAAAAAAAGAGTTGATTACTCTTAGGTGACACATGTTTTGACAAATTTCAAAAAAGTGACACCTGTTTTTAAGTACTCGAGTAAGTAATATTTTGTTAACTTTTGCCGTTAAATTCAACCAGTCAACAGTAGAATTGGAAAATTGGATTTTTTTTCATAAAGCCAAAAAGATAAAAATATTGAATTTATATAATGTTTTACAATTCATAAGAGATCTGCTTCTTTATATTCACAAATCAATTTGATTCAACAAGTAAAATTTTTTAAATTTTTTATTTAATCAAAAAATGCCTGTTAATTAGACTTAGATTTAATTTTTGTATGTATTTTTTCTATTTAAATAATTAAAAATAAGTGAGTAGGGGTAGAAACATTATTTTGTAACTAATTATAAGGGTAAAAGTGTTATTTTGTAACTAATTGTAAGGGTAAGAACGTTATTTTCATAATTAATTGTAGGGTAAAAATGTTATTTTATAATTAATTTATTATTTCCGTTAAAATTAACGATAAAAATTAACAGAATGTCACATACTTCAGTATTTTTAAAAAATATATCATCTTTTTAAAATTTATCAAAATACATATCATTCAGAGGTAATTAACAAAGAAAAAGAAGAACATTTTAAAATTTAGTATCTAGGTGCAAAGAGCATGTATGCGACCAAATTATGGACAAAAAGTCAGGCATTGCCAGCCTCCAAAATGAAGATACAAATAGACTTTGTAGGATGTGGTCGGCGACACTCAGCAATCAACTTGACCTTCTTTAAGCAACCGCCGCCCAGACATGATAGCCGCCCTGCTGACGTGGATCTATTACATTTTGCACGTAACACGTGTTATTGGACCAGACCAGATCTATTGTATTGATTTTCCTCTTTCGGCGGCCAAAACATTCCTTCTCAAGTTTTATTATTATTATTAGGCTAAAAGAAAATATGAGCAAAGATTGCAACTAGACTAAGATAGATACGTTTACATTTTGAATTAGAGAATCTTAAGAAATAAGAATATTTGGATTGAGAGTGTGAAATGAAAGTAGGAGTCGGAGTAGGTTGTTTATTTATATTGGAATACGAGTATAGAATTAGAATTAAAATTAGAATTTAATTTATGTGTTTACTTTATCTTGAATTGAGAGTAAATAATTTAAATTATAATTTTATTCTTATTTAATAATTTAGTTTTTAGTTATCAAAATTAATAAAAATTATTTAAAAAATAAAATATTTATTTTATTATTTGTAAATTAATAATGTCTTAATTATGTAAATTAAAAATTATTGATAAGAGCAACACGAATGAAACATTATTAATATATGTATAAAATTAATCTTTTTAGAATAAACTATTTATGATTATCAATTATTAATATTAAATAATATGATATTATTTTAAAATAATACAATAATATTATATTTTCAAATAAAAATAGTATCTAGTAATATATTAATTCTTTATAAATTAAATATTTTTAATAATTTACACTTAGAATTAATGTAAATTATAATTTTTATATAATATTATATTTAAATAAGTTTAATATTATTATTTTTAGTAAAATGTAATTTATAATATATAACTTATTTAATAAATCTGATATATTTATTTTTTTATAAATAATTGTATTAATTTTAATACAGATAAAGGTAAAAAGGAGTGGAAGCAGTGGATGCCACTCCCATCTCCCTTTAATGAGAGTGAAATTTCACTCTAACTCAAAAAATGAGTGGGGTCAATGGAATGAGATTTTCACTCCTCCCTTAAAATATATAAATAAATAATAAAATAAAAAAATCCATACTCTCACTTCAGTAAATAAATATAATATAAAAACTTGGGTTGATGGTCGTGCTATACTTCCTAATTACGTCTTTAGTGACTTATATTGGTTCCTCAAGACCTTTGCTCTCTTTTTGACCTCAATGAAAAATATAGAATCACTCTTTCTAAATTCATTGAAAATAATTTTAATTTAGATTATGACTTATTAAAAGTAAAAGGTGCTCTTACAGGATTTTTCGAGGACAGAAAAATAGGATTACTTCTTCTAAATTCATTGAAAAATAATTTCGATCTAGTTTATGACTTATTAAGCGTAGAAGATACTCTGATAAAATCCTTGCAAATAAAAATATTGTAGTCGATTTTAATAATAATCGAGTGACATCAATTAATCCCAAAAAGGCCCTGTTCAGGTTCAAATGAACCGCTACAAATCTAATCCTATACGTAAACTTATTTTGATACCATTATTAAGATAAGTGCTTGTAATTAGCCTAAAAACTTAAGTCGATAGTCGTGGTGCACTGTTTTTCGTTTCTAGGTTCCTAATTGACCAAAAAAAAAAAAAAAGGATTATAAAAAATTCAAAAAAGAAGTAAAGATTCTGCACTTCATTTTCTTTTGCAAGTAAACACTATTCTTTTCAAGCACAAATCAAGTTAAATTCCATTTGCATTTCGTTTTCATTTGGGTTGGTAATATAAAAACCTGTTGAGCCTTGAATTTATTTTCATTTAGTACTTCTCCGCTTCCGCTGGCTGAAGTTAATCTTTCACTTGCATTGAGATTAGAAGATTAAACGCTTATCCTTTGCTTAATCAAAAGTATGTTCCTTTTTATAATCTGTCCTCCAATTTTCCAAAATCTTTCATATAAAGCCACTGTTTGTTATTTCTGTTTGTTTGAACAAAGGTAGGAACTACATCCCCTTTGTTTGTTTGCTGATGTGGATCTGCTGCTATACATGCATATTAAGCTCTACCTTCAGTTAATATTTTGGTTTTGAATCAGCCTGACTCGCAGTTTGGTTTCTGTGAAATCTATCGGACTAGAGAATTTTTGGAAATCAAATGGCCTTTTTACTTTTTTGTTTTTGCAGTCATATGAGCCTCTAAAAATCATCTGTTTGATCTCAAACATCTTTTTAAAAATTATTGGCATTGTTCAGCTTTTAATAAAATATGATAGTAGGATCCGTGATAAGTTCTGAAATTGCTATTGCCCCAATAATTACAGCGATTATTATATGGATTTAAACATGCTTAACAAGATTTAAATGTTAAATGATCAGTCTTTGGCATGTTTGGTTAATTATCAGAAGAAGTAACAATCAAGAAATGGATTGTTTACTTATTTATATCATGTGATGCATGGATTATTGTTTTTAATTTTTTTTCTGGGGTGTTCATATTTATCTGTGAATTTCATACTGTGAGTTAAGCATGTCCCACTTGAAAAGATTTTGTTTTCTCCTTCTCATCTCCTGCTATGATTTATATTTCCTAGAATCATAAAAGATGGCCGATGCTGAGGATATTCAACCCCTTGTCTGTGACAATGGAACTGGAATGGTCAAGGTCAGTATATTATCTTTTAGGTTTGATATCATTCGTTCAATCTACTCTGATGAATAATTTAGCAAATTTTCTGCTGGGACAAGTGCTGATTTCTTTGGCGCTTGTGAAAATTTCCAGGCTGGTTTTGCTGGTGATGATGCTCCAAGGGCAGTTTTCCCTAGTATTATTGGCAGACCTCGTCACACAGGTGTCATGGTTGGGATGGGTCAAAAGGATGCTTACGTAGGTGATGAAGCCCAATCGAAAAGAGGTATCCTAACTTTGAAGTACCCAATTGAGCATGGTATAGTCAGCAATTGGGATGACATGGAAAAGATTTGGCATCACACTTTCTACAATGAGCTTCGTGTGGCCCCTGAGGAACACCCTGTACTTCTGACCGAAGCACCACTCAACCCCAAAGCCAACAGAGAGAAGATGACCCAGATCATGTTTGAAACCTTCAATGTGCCGGCTATGTATGTTGCAATCCAGGCCGTTCTTTCCCTTTATGCCAGTGGTCGTACAACAGGTTTGTATTCATTATAAATTTTTGGTCTTGCAAGTACTATGTAATTTGTAAATCTCATATAGCTCAAATTACAGTTATGAATTGTTGGTCCATAGTGCTTTATATGGCTCGCTAGAAAGCTGCATAAGAATGTAGGGAAAGGTGGAATTTAATGCAGAATAAACAAAAGAAACACAAGGAAGTAATAACAAAAAATATTAGCTATCTAATATATTTGGAGGTCATTGATTTATGAATGAACTTTTAAATGATTACTAGAACCTATATAGGTTGAAATTACAGTTATGAATCCTTAGTTTATTGCTTTATATGCCTCACTGGAAAGCTCCATAAGAAAGTAGGGAAAGGTGGATTTTAACGTGGAATAAACACAAAAAGAATTTAAGCCATCCAATATAATTCCAGCTCGAAGGGACTACAAAGGGACAAAGTTGCGAGATGTTCAATTGTGCAGTATAACTTCACCTTTCATTTGTTTTGAAAACTTGGCAAATGATTGAACTTTTTCCCTATATTGTTATTTAAACTTGCTAATTTGTTCACCTTTATTTCTCATCTCTTGATTTGTGCACTCACCAGAAGTGTGGTTATTTGAATAGGTATTGTATTGGATTCTGGTGATGGTGTGAGCCACACAGTACCGATTTATGAAGGCTATGCCCTTCCTCATGCTATCCTTCGGTTGGACCTTGCTGGTCGTGATCTAACAGACGCCTTGATGAAAATCCTCACTGAGAGAGGGTATTCTTTTACCACTACTGCTGAGCGGGAAATTGTCCGTGACATGAAGGAAAAACTTGCATATGTTGCCCTTGATTACGAGCAAGAGTTGGAGGCTGCAAAGAGCAGCTCTGCAGTTGAGAAAAGTTATGAGTTGCCTGATGGGCAGGTGATTACAATTGGAGCTGAGAGGTTCCGCTGCCCAGAAGTACTTTTCCAGCCATCTTTGATTGGAATGGAAGCTGCTGGAATTCATGAAAGCACTTACAATTCCATAATGAAGTGTGATGTTGATATCAGGAAAGATCTGTATGGAAACATTGTGCTTAGTGGTGGGTCAACTATGTTCCCTGGAATTGCTGATCGGATGAGCAAGGAAATTACCGCCCTTGCTCCTAGTAGCATGAAGATCAAGGTAGTTGCGCCTCCTGAAAGAAAGTACAGTGTCTGGATTGGTGGATCTATTCTAGCATCTCTTAGCACCTTCCAACAGGTAACCTACTTGTCAATTTCTTTTTAATGTATGCTTTATGCCGTTCTTCAACATTAGGTTTAATAAGGATGTGATGGACTGAACAAATGTTATTGGGCTTCTTTGCTGATTTCTCTGCCCCTTGCTGCAGATGTGGATATCCAAGGGCGAATATGACGAATCTGGTCCAGCTATTGTACACAGAAAATGCTTTTAGGTTGGGTGAACACATTGATGGTGAGTCAAGGTCTTCATCAGTCAGTATTGTGCCAGATGTGAGTTCAGCTTGGTTGACTTCTGAAGCTTTGTTTTATTGATTGAGAAAAAAGATCGTGGTATATGCTTGGGATTTTGAGCTTGAAATATACATACTATAAGCCATCTCACTAGGTTTTAGAAGCCAATTATTATTGGCATTGAGTGGCTGGTATCGATATTTGTATTAGTGGTTTTGTTTTATTTAGTCTATTTATATTCTTTTTATTTAGCCAAAAATGTTTTAGGTCCATTGTCTTCGAAGAGAATGTTAAAGTTTTTATTCTCTTCTTTTCTCCCTTGTGGGGTTTTTGAGTCATATTTTGTAAGAATAACTTTGTTTTCGATGTCTGCTCGCTGAGAGCTTTCTTCAGGGTTTGCTTGTGAACTAGTATTCAAATGATTTTATTTAGTTAAAAGATGAATGCTTGAGAAAAGTTCTGCTCTCTTGAGAGTTAATGTCCTTTCAATTTGCTGTTGCTGGCTTTATTTTTCAATTTTTATGTGCATGATTGTTAGCACCAGTCGGATGTTTGGGCACCCAGATTTAGTATCGAACCAGTTCATGGAACCAGTTCAATTTGATTGGTTTGATTATCACCCACTCGGCCAATCTAGCCCCCCTGTTGCAATATGGAGACCTGATTCCCTATTCGAAATGTGAGTTGGGTAGATGTCGACGTCTTTCGGAATATTAGTGAAGGTAAAATAATAAGTTGTGTAGACGTTGGTGTCCCTAAAAAATGTGAGCTAGGTAGATCTCGACGTTGTCCCTCAGAAGGGTAAAATAATAAGTGTAAGTGGTTAAGTAGACGTCGACGTCGTTCCTCGAATATTAGTGAGAGTAAAATAATAAGTGGAGTAGACATTGATGTCCCTCGAAAATATGAGTCGAGTAGATGTCGACGTCGTCCCTCGAATATTCGTAAGAGTAAAATAATAAATGATCGAGTAGATGTTGGCGTCATTCCTCGAAGGGTAAAATAATAAGTGTAAATGGTCAAGTAGATGTTGACGTCATCCTTCGAATATAATAAGGGTAAAATAATAAGTGGAGTAAACGTCGATGTCCCTTGAAAAAGTGTGTTGAGTAGATATCGATGTCATCCCTCGAATATTAGTGAAAATAAAATAATATGTGGAGTAGACGTCGAGTAGATATCGATATCGTCTCTCAAATATTAGCGAAAGTAAAATAATATGTGAAGTAGACGTCAACATCCCTCGAAAATATGAGTTGAGTAGATGTTAACGTTCCTAAAACATTAGTGAGGGTAAAATAATAAGTGGAGTAGTTATCGACGTCTCTTGAATATTATAAGAGTAAAATAATAGACATCCATAGATTAAAATAATATTCAAATATTATAAGAGTAAAATAATAGACATCCATAGATTAAAATAATATTCAAGGACGTTGACATTTCTCGAATATTAGTGAGAATAAAATAATAGATGTCCTTATGGTAAAGTCATATCAGTCAACGTCCTCAAATATTAGTGAGAATCTGTAAAATAATAAATGGAGTAGACGTCAACATCGCTCGAATAGATAAAATAATAAATGGAGTAACCGTCAACGTCTCTCAAATATTAGTAAGGATAAAATAATAGAAGTCCCTATAGTAAATAATATTCGATCCTCGAATATTATTAGTAAGGGTAAAATAATAGCGTCCGTAGGATAAAATAATATTAGAGGGCCGAATACTAGTAAGGGTGAAACAATAAATGTCTCTAGGGTAAAATAATATTCTAAGACATTGACATCTCTTGAACATTAATGCCGGTAAAATAATATCAGTTGTGGGCTGATTATAATATCAGTTTAAAACAAATAATAATAGTTACTCGATTCATCTTGTTGGATTGATGACTTGACTTAATATGAGTGAAAAGTTACAGATTTTGCTTCTTTTAATGTTCAAATACTGGACTGGACCGAAATCTTACAGAAAAACTACTCAATCTGTACTTTTATTGAACAATAAAATATAGGGCAACGTCAACACCGTAAATTCAATTTGCTATCACTATCTTTTGTCTTTGTGGGCATGTGAGCTGCCAAACCATAGTCTAATATTGCTTCATGTCAGGTCTATCAATGATATTCTGGATATGGAGAATGAGACTTATTGGATCTCTTATTGGATCTCTACTCTTAAAGGGTTTGACAGATAACTTGGTAACAACGCAGGACATCAAAATTAATTAATTGAGAAAAGAATACAAGTATAAATACAGACTAATTAAACAAATTCCAAAACAATTACAAGTAAACTCAATGTTATTGCCACATCACCGTCAGTTTATGTGAATGAGTTTGTATATGTATTACTCTTAGTAGAATGAGTTTGATTAATGCACAAGAAGAAAGATAAAATGCAAATTGTTCGTCCAGAAAAGAATTTGTGGAGAAAAGATGAAAGCAGAGGAGCTTTAAATGTCTTACGGGAATTATGATCCCACCAACCATTAAACTCGCACCACTATAATGTTTATGCTTTTGGTCAACATTTTCAGTGACATTATCAAGCTAGTGGGTAGGTGACATTGGGGAAATCAAAAGAATCAAAGTGAAACACGAGTCTCTAATTATAATGGTACTATAATATAAGATTACAAAGGTCCAATACGATTTCCTCGCTTTTCAAAATGTACCATCAATTGTAATTTCCAAAAAGTAAAAAACTATGAGAATAGGCATGTGAAAAGGACCATGTGAAAAGGAATACGATTTTATGAGCATTTAGCAATCAAGACGGCACAAAATCTAGAAAAACAACATGAAATACTAAAATCAACCGTTTAAAATCTTGGGGAAATTTCTTGTTGGGTCCATCAGCCAGAAGAGCCAAATCAAGATTTCACAAATAGCCTGTCTACTATTTCAAGTAGAAACCATCCATCAAAACAATATGGTAGCAATAGCTAATATGCATAACCAGGCATCAAAACAATAAGGTAGCAATAGTTAATATGCATACTGGCATTGATATTCTCCTCTTCGAATATGCAGATGTGACCAAATTCATGAGAGGAGAAAAAATGACCTATGAAGCAGGATCCTACAAATACTGGAAAAAATATTGTAGCTTTTGATTACGGATCTAAGATTTTTAGAATTGTCCAAAGCCTAAGTATATGGATAAAATATTGTAGCTTTTGATTACGGATCTAAGATTTTTAGAATTGTCCAAAGCCTAAGTATATGGATACGGAGAGGCTTCTTGATGTCGGGCAACAGAGTATGCACCTTAATTTATTATATTCATTTAATATTAGTCCAGCAGGGACATGTAAAGAATTACCGATTTAAGGACTTGCATGTACCTTGTCTATGATCAGTAAGGTCTGTTGCCCCAGTCAAACACAATGGTGATATTAAAGATAGATCATTTTTGGACACAATGTACAGATCAAAGCAAGAATACCCATTTTTAAGATGCATGTAAATCAGAGAACTTTCATTAAAACTAGAAGTAACATAGAGAAACTACCAATACTACAAAAGCTATGAAATAGGTGTATGTACATCAAAACTGTGGCAGTATGCTGAAGCAACAAATAGCAATTGGAGTAAAAAAGAAAAAGCAGAGTTAGATCTTCTCACATGGAACAAGTGCCTTGCATTACATTTCATGCAAATTGTCACGAAGAAGCACTGATTGCAGCAGAAGGATGAAACATTGGCTTCTTCTTGACATAAGAAGAATTCCATTCCCCACCATCCTGTGCATAATAATCCATTGGATAATTACCATCTACGTCACAATTTTTATCTTCATTCCCACATCCACAACACGATTCACTCTCCTTCCTCTCCCTTTCCTTCTCCTTTTCCCTCTCCCACCACCCAGGTATGACTCCAAGCGCAATTTCAGCCTCAAAAGGAGTCAAAAGTGGCTTTCCAAACGCATCTCCCCAATCAATGGACAATCTCGGACAAGCAATTTGAATCCAAGCATCCAAACTGTCTTCAAACAAGGCCACTCTCGCAGGACTAATCTCCGACATCATAATGACAACATAATCCAACCCTTTCTTTTCCATTCTCTTCTGCAACCTCTCCAAAATTCTCGGATTCCCTTGCCTCCCCAACGTACCCAACAGAATTCCCCAAGTCCTCGCTTCCTTCATTGCCTTTTCTATTGCTCGTTTTCTCGTCTCCCTCATTCCCTTATTATCATACTCCTCCAAAAACAGTTTCCCTAAATACGGATCATATCTAAACGTTTTAATCCCTGGATTGGAAATCATGAACGCCTCTAAATGGAACCTCCCATCCGCAATGAAAACCAAAGTGAAGTCCGATTCACGCGCTGGGATCTTCGGCGCCGTACATCCAAGTACTTCTCCGGCTGACAGCGGCTTCGACTGCGGAATCATAACCTTAAATCCTTGCTTTTCAAGTTCTGGCTTGGCGGCCCTGATTGCTGACGCGAATTGTATCGTACCAGCAAGTATCAGTTTCCCAGGATCACTACAGTTGATTTTGATAGTGTCAATCAGACGGTTGACATCGATTTTGATCTCGACGAAGACGTAGAGGCAGGGTATTCTCGTAAAATCAACGGGGACTAAACAACTGTGGCCGTAGTGGATTAAAAGATCGGCGTTTAGAGCGGATGCGGAAAGGTCGTCCACGCAACACGCGCCGTAAGTGACGTCGCCGAGGATGAAGCAGTGGGTGACGTCAGCAAAGGACGTGAAGATGTCAGAGAGAATGAGGGAGAACATGAGTAAGCCCTCGGGGAGTTGGAGGGCCACGCGCTTAGCTCGCGTAGAGAGGATTCGCCAGACGCATTTGTGGATTTCGAAGCTGTAGTTATGCGGGAGAAGGGCAATGGCGGAGTTGAGGGACGCGTTGTTGAGGACTGATTCTGGGATTTGGTTTCTAACGAAACGTTTCGGTTTGGGTTTCCTACTGATTTCGAGTTTCTCTATGGAGTCCATCACAGAACAATATATCAGATAATGGCTATTGACTGTTCCTGGAGTTTGATTTGGATTTCTAGGGTTTTTTAGCCAGGGGATGGACGCATGGACGCTGGTGCTGCGGTCTAATTTTCAGATTTATACTCAAAACTAGGGATTTCGTAATGGGTTAATATCATCACACTCCATAAGTTTTCCAAGTTCTCTAAAATAAATGAATCGAAATATCAAGATCAAGATTTGACCCGGTTGATAAATGAATCTATTCCTTTAATTCCTTTTAACATAAATTTTACTTTGGATCCCTTTATAATGCTGGGCTAAAACTTCAGTATTAATAGTTAAATAAAAGTAAGTCATTAGATAAGATCCAATAGTTCATGGTAATTAATTATAATTAAGTAAAATATTAAAATTTATTGGATAAAAAAATTTCACAAGTTAAAAAAGATAGATTGAGATATTTTACTAATTAAATAAGGTAGAGAGCCCCTTTATGTAATGGTATTCTAACAAATCACAACTCCTTTCATTTTCTCTATTCAAATATAGATAAAATAAGTTATACTAATATACTGCAATATTATATTTACATTAGAAATTAGAGGTATTAACTCGTTTACATATGTTAAGTCATTGATGATTTTGTTCTAAATGTATTAATAGATTATTTTAAATTTCTTGATACATCACTCGTGATTAATTTAGTATTCAGTTTTTAAATTACAATATCTAAAAATAAAATCTATTAACTCTTCATATAGTTGACATTTTAAAATAAACATACGAGTAAAAATTGAAGAACAAAATTAAGTCAAAAAGGGATTGTATTTATAAAATTATCTTGACCAATTAATATTTTTTTTTTCAATGAATTTAAAAAATTCTACAAATAATTAAAGGAATAATTTTCTTTTAAAGACTAAAAAGATAAGAAAGTTACAATAACCCCAATACCAGTGCTGTAAAAACACACACAACATCAATTCCTTTTAATTTCATTTAGCAACTAACAATATACAGTAGCACAAGGATGTTTTTATAATATATAATTTTAACTTTTCTTTTCATCTTTCATCTAATTCACTACAAAATTACTTTTTAAGTTGCAAGTTTTTGTCGACTCGAATTTTACAATTATAAAAACTAAATAAATAATTTTATTAAACCAATCTTAAACTAGTTAATAAATCAATGAGCTCAAACTCATATTTACTCATTTATTTAATTAATTGAATTATTTCAACCCATTTATTTATCAAATCAATTTTTTCTTTTTACTCAAACCTATTTATTTTGAATTCAAATGTATTGAATAAAAGAATCATGACCACATTTATCATTTTAAACAAAGATTAATGCTATTTGAATTATAAATAATATAGCATATGACATGTCATTTAATAGTAAGTAAAGATAATTAACAAATTAATGATAAAATGATAAAATTTAATTTTTAATTAATATATTAGCATGCCGAAGTGGTGAGATAGTCCTATATAACCTTTTTGCTAGGTTTCAAGAAGCACTCTAATACAACATAAGAAAGGTTATTATGTCGTGAAAAATGTTTGTATCAGAGCATTCGAGAAGAATGACAATAATAATTATAGAAAGAAAAGATACCAGAAAAATTGTAAGAAACAACTGATAATGAGAGAAAAACTTATGTGGAACAATCTATTAATATTATGCTGTGCGGCAAGATAGTGAATCTCACTCACTAATTTTTTTAATATAATGATCTCACTTTAAAATTCATTACTCTTTAAGTACTAGTAGGCTGTCCACCACCTTAATTGAATTGATGGGATGTACACAATTTTTTCTCACGAAAGGGAAGTGGTTTATGTTCTCATATTAGTGAGAGGTGAGGTGAGACTTTGTTTCTTACAATAATTTTATTTTTTTAATAACAAATATAAAATTTAGGATTTAAAAAAAATAAAATAAACGAAAGTGAAATCATCCAAATCTCCTTATGGTGTTCACTAATTACAAGAAAAAAGAGACTATTCTAAGAAATCTATCACAAGCTACGCCTCGCATCACTGCTTCCATAGCTGATAGTATTTAAATGAATGCGATTGGCAATGAGGATTCTCGTTGCGTTTTTGGTTGCTATAAATAGTGGGCATGTTTTGTTTTGTTCATTCTGGATTTTTTAGCAATAGCATTCTGTTATTGTATTTTACTATTTTTTCGCTGAACAATCAATTTGATGACAAATTATATATGCTTATAATTAACCTAGAGACTCTTCTTGAAAGTTGGGGTTAGGGAGGGGGTAAATTTGGGTTCAGATCAACCCAATCGAGTTTCGGATTAATCAGATTTGAAAAAAGTCATCCAAACTTAATTTAAACTTGTAATCTAATTTGATCTGATTTAAATATAATTAGATCAGATCCAACAAAAAATACAGGTTGATTTTAGATTGCAATGGGTTAGGATTATATATAGATTGGGTTGAGTTTGGCTTGAAATTCGATTCGGTTAATTCAAGTTAGAGGTAATTTTGAGTTTTTTTTGTTTATTTTGAAATTTTTTTTTACAAATTCTTGTAGCAAATAGATTATTGTTTTTATGTAATTTTCTCATTTTAGTTTGTTTTTCCAATTTTCAACATAAAAAGAAAACTATTACTATGAAAATTAAAATAAATACAAAAGTCCAACCTTAATAGTCTCCGTCTAAAGCACAATGTCCAAATATAAACAGCCCTCAAAATGCAAAAGCCACAAAGGTGAAACATAATTAAATAGTTTCCAAAACACAAAGTCTAAAAATAAATAGTCTCTAAAACAACAAAGTTTAAACATAAATACTAAATAATCTGGAGAAGAATTAAAGAGAGAAAGTAACATCCACGAAACTCGAAGAGTGTTATCGTCACTAGCAATGTCCATGCAATTAACCTTAGTTGTAATAGGTGGAGAAGAACTTGTACCAGTATAATGCCACTACAAATGCTCTTACTATACAATGAAAGTGTGGACTACAATGCACTATATGTATCATAAAAGCTCATTTAACAAGTCTTTCACTGTTGTGGTTATTTCTTTAGTCTTTAAACTATCATTGGCAAAAATGATCTCAAAAATATGTTGAGCAAAGTCTATTTTAGCCCGTGGATCAAAAATAAAGGCAGCAATCGATGTTTTGTTTATCTTTCCCATGAACTCCTAATAATTATCAAATTTATCATTCATACTAGAAGCCATAGAAATCGTTCAAGGATCTGTACTTGTTTTCAATGCAGAAATTAACTATTAATTAAGCCAATAGTATCATAACAGATGTTAGAAGTCACACTCAAAACGGCAAAAAATAACATTGTGGCATTATAAAGTACTTTTAAAAACCTCACAATTCGTTTAACACCTTCCTAATCTTCAAGTCTAGGTAGACCCACCCTTTTATTATTATTTACTTCTTCATTAAAGTATGCCTTACAAAGTTTATCCACTTTTACCATGAAACGACCCGCCCCGAATTACAGGGCGAGTATGTCTGGACTCATCCAAAACTGTACTGATCATAAATTAATTAATAAGGATTCTATTAATTATACTCCCGACCTATAAATTGTAACACAAACACTTCTAAATAATTCAATAGACAACCAACTTTAATGTTCAACAGTTGCAACCATAGCACTAAATATTATCCAAGATATCTATAAAGTACCAAAAGGCTATATTATAATTGATTGTACTATACATTAGTCTATTCTTAATCTCAAAAGAATAATACACCAATATTTTACAATCCCAAAATGATAGAGTTTATCAAAATGCCCTAACATAAAGTATCTATAATTTCTAGTACAGCGTGGCTAAAAACTCAAAATATCTACAGTCACTGGGTTGAGTTCATGTACCTGCAACCTCCTGTGGGGGAGAAAAATATAATTAAACAGGGTCAGTATAAAACTCAGTGAGCTCAGTGAGTGGATAATAATTTTTTTTTGAAAATGTAAATTACTGTAAAACAATTCACTTTTCTCGAAATAATGTCATCAAAATATCATAAGAATTCCAGTAAACTTACGTAATTTAATAATAATACATAATACTACATAAAATCAAGGAAATCACATTTATCGTAGCAAATGCCGAATATCAAAACCATCACGAAAATAAGTACCCAAAGGAATAATCACGTCATATCCGGCCCTCGACGAACGTGCAATGACGTACTATCTGGGTACCGTCATGTCCCGGCCACCGGATAGACAGGAAAGTGTCATCTCATAACTCATCATATCTGTGCATGCATATCCAGTCCCCAAAGGACAAAAGCGCCCGAGCACACGGCCCAAAACCTCTGTGTGTACTCAGACGGGCCCCAAAGGCCTATATCTCATCTGTATCTCAATATCTGTATCTCGTCATATCCAGCCCTCGACGGACGTGCAATGACATAATATCTGGGTACCGTCATGTCTCGGCCACCGGATAGACAGGGAAGGGTACTGTTCAATACTTTTAAATACAATCTTTAAATCATGCCTTTCTTTCCATGAACATATGTAAATCAATTGTTCTTATATTCAAAATTCAAAGTCGATGCCGCAAAACGGTAACCATACCTTTTTTAATAGCATATCAATATGTGAATCAAATCCATTTCGTGAAAATTATTTAAATCTGATCATTTAAAATACTTAATTCACAAACATGCTTTATTATTATCATAAACTATGAAAATAGGTTTTGTATATTCCACTCACAGTGACGAAGTTCAAACTCTGCGGCCGTCCACACTCGCGAACTGATCCTCACTCGAGGGTCCTCCTAAATCAACGAAACGACATAAGTACTTTCCGTAAATCTAAAATATAACTAAATTTACACAATACAGTTCGAAACGAACATTTATCCATAATGTACAACTTCCGTGTTAATAAAAGTACGAAACTACCCCCGCGTTCGCAACTCAATAGTGGATTACCGAATTACCCTCGAAATTCAAAATTTACCAATTTATCCTCAAGTCCATGAATTATGAATATATTCCCAAGTTTGAAATTACAAAATTACCCTTAAAATATAAAATTATAGAAATGCCCTTACCGATCAACGGTGACCGGAATTCACGCGACGGCGACCAGGAAGCTCGGGTTAGATACTTCAGGCCGAGCTGAGTCCAATGGTGCCCGCGGTGAGTCCCCACGCGCGGCGACGGCACCGAAATCTAGCTCGATATCCGCGAATTCTCAAGTGATCGGTCGACAGCAAATCGGCTTCCCCTGTGGCTGTGGATGGTTGGACATGGAAGCTGGTAACGTGAGGAATAAAACCCAGGTGGTGGCGCGGCCGGAAAACGGCTGAATCACTGCAAATCACGGCGGCAAGTCCGCGGCAAATTCAAGCTTCGATCGTGGCATTTCGGCGGCTTTCTGGCGGCAAGGACGACGGGAAGCTGACCAGCAGCTTGAGAGCTTCCGATCGGTACCTACCTTGGCCGGTGAAGTGGCCGAAAAATGGAGATATGGCCGGGTCGGGTTTGCGGGTCGGGTCGGGTCGGGTTTTGCGGGTCTCAACTTCTCTCTCTCTCTCTCTCTCTCTCTCTCTCTCACGCGTGTGTGCTGTGTTTGTTTTGTTTTTGTCTTTTTATCCATTTACTACCTTTTATTATTTTTACCACCTCATTTTTTTTTATAACGAAAATGCATATGTTACAAACCATCCTGTCAAATGCTGCTTGAAACTTCAATGCAGTCTTCATCGTCAAATTGGTGGAATTCCAGCTAGTAGTACAATCCAGAACCACAATTCCATTAGGATCTTTTACTTTTTCAACAATCAACACATTGTCTAAATGTCTGCAACCTCATGGTGGAGGATTTCATATATTTTGCAGCATTCCGAGTAGTGCTAACACTAGCATGCAACTTACTCAAACCTGAAAAAACAATCAAATTTAAAAAATGTGCATAACAACCCACACACATATACTTTCCCCCTAACACAAGTGCATCTCATTTTTAATACAAGCAATTGCCTATTCACAAGTTAATAGTAACATCATTTGTTTATCAATGATTATTGTAAACAACTTCCCTATTCCCCAGTCTTGCAAATAAGTGTCGATCTTTTTGTCAATCGTTTTCTCTTTATGATCTTCAATCGTACTAAAACTAATAATCTTCTCATTCAAACACTAGTCACTATCAATAAAATGAGTTGTGATCACCATGTAACTTATGTTTTGAACTCAAGTCCACATATCAGTTGTAAGATATATTTACTGTAACTTACTAGTCACTATCAATAAAATGAGTTGTGATCATCATGTAATTTACGTATCAAACTCTTCAATGTTGGCATTTCTTTCAAAAACAAACCCATAATATCCCTACTAATAGTTTTTCGAGATGACATAACAATCTAGAGAATAGTTACACAAAAAAATGACCAAACCTTATGTTATTCAGAAAACTAAGTAGCAATTCATCCATAATAATCATCTTAATGACTGATATTCTACAAGCTTCTTGACTCTATCTTTTAACCAAAATCATATTACTTATATTTCCTTTAACAACTTTAGCCCTTAACTTTTGCTAATTTTCATCTTATTGTTCTTCAAACGTCTTGTATACATTACAGATTTTTATATGATTTCTCATATTGACAATTTGGTCATGCCTTGAATGACATTGATATTGTTTACCACAATAGTTGCACTTGCAGTTGTTTAAATTATCCTCATGTAAAGTGAAATAATTCCACGTTAGAGCTCTTGTTTTCATTGGCGGTCTCTTTCGCTTTGCCTTACTTTCTCTTTTGATTTCCTTTCATATAAACACTTTGCTTTCCATCATCGGTTGTTGAATTTGATCTTGAGAGTACAGTCATTTGAACATACAAAACAATGATAAGTAATAATTAATAAGTAACGGATTCAGAACATAAAACTATTAAAATATCACCACAACACTCACAATCACAAACATCCCCAATACATTGAAAAATAATAATTCATAATAACACTGTCATAATCACGCTGAGAACAATTAACAATAACACTTGTTTTTATTATTTCAATTTATAAATTATTTAGACTCTCAATCGAAGCAAAAAAAAAAAATCAAACATAATTTTACATGTGATATTGATGATCATTCACTGATAAAATGTTTAACATATATATTTCTTGTATAAATATACAAGGTTTGATTTTTATTGAAATTAAAATTTAAAAAATAACAATCTCTATGCTTATGCTCACTATATTACTAATTCTAAATAAAATCATGGATAAATTATGACTTGTTATTATTGGGTAGAATTATTAAGCATAAAAAATTATTGAATTTAAAAAATTAAAAATGTAATTTAAAATGTAAAATAATTATTTAATATAATATAGTAATATACTATGAAAAAAAAAAGTTAGTTGGAGGAAGTTGGTGGTTGTCGGTTGAGGTGGAGCAAGCTACAGCAGCGATCATGGTCGCTGGTGGAGCAAGCTGCAATAATGGTCGAGGTGCAGCAGTTCGCGTCAGTGGGTCACGGGCTCGCGACGACCTAGCTTCATGTGTCGATGAGTCGGTGACTGCTTTGTGTGCATGGTGGGTCGGTGACTATTTTCGTGTGTGTCGTCTGGTGAGTCAGCTATGTGTGTTGCGGACTACCGTGCTGTCCACACTCTCTGTGTTTGGTGAGTACTGCGTGACGTGTGAGTGCTCGGTGTGTGAGCTAAATAGGTTTAGTTTTACTATTTTACAGTTTTAGTTTTAAATTATTATATTACTTTTCTTGTGCATCAATCAACCCAATCAAATTTTTAAATCAGATCTGATTGGGTTTAACCTGATTCAATTTGATCAAGTTGTGTAAAGTATCACTCGATTAGATTGGGTAAGTAATCGGATTTGATTCGAACTTAAATTTTTAGATCAAATTGGATCAGATGAGGTTAGTGGCCCACCCCTTGTTGGGCTAAGCTATATTGTTAAATTATTTTTTCCATGTACAGTGCACAAAATCAAGTAGCTTCCTTCTTCTTCTGATAAAAAAGGAAAAAAGGTAGCTTCCTTTTTATTCAATGATTTTCCTTGCTTTGTTTTTTATGCTTCGGCGCCCTTCCTATTTCACAATCCAAACTCTCCTTTTAGCGGCTTTAGTTGGGGTCTTATTGACAATTTACTATATATTATTATGTTGAAGCTTTTAGAATTTACTCCACGTAGTACAACTGAAGAGGTGTGATTCACTACAAATAATAGTTATATAGAATGAATTGGAGTAATGGCTTTGCTTTTGTCCTGATATTAGTTTGTGCATTTAAATTCAAAGTTTATTTACTTAAGCGGCTCTTTCTTTCTTTCTTTTTTTTTTAATTTACATGAATGTCAATAGAGTTAATTTGATAACCTGATGACTTCTTTAGGTACAAGATTTTGGTGGCTGCTTATATTTATTATACTACACCATGGCTTATATTTATTATGCTACACTATGTTTAAGATATTGATCTATTGGAATAGTTGATTGTGGTTTAATCTTTATTTAAATTTTGTAGACTAATTATTTATTTCCAGTTCGGAGAGGTAGCTATACTCCCAAGCGACCAAATCTACTTCATGTTTTTTATTATTTGGACATCTTAAAATAATATATTTGTAAATATATGAGTAGATAGTTTTGGGGATGCTTGAATAGCTAAATGGATCATGAAAATGGATAGAACTAGCTTGCAGATTGATTGAGAATTGAAGTAACCTGATCGTATATCTCATTGTCTATTAATTTGTTTATAGTTTGTTAGTGTAGAACTATTTAAGAATTTTACTGCAGAGATTGTGATGTTTGATTCATGAGATAGCCAATTAGTAGTTATCACGACTACAAAACTGATCATTAACAATTGTTTTAAAAGACATAATGCAGCGACATTAAAAGTGGGTATGCTTTTTATGAAGGTTTAAAAACCGTCATTAAATATATACTTATAACGACGGTTATTCTAGTAAATAGGTATTATATGTCATTAAATATACAATTATAATGATGGTTATTTTACTAAACAATCATTATTTGTGATATACACTAAACTTTTAATGATTGTTTTTTTCCCCTAAATACTGTCATTAAAATGTACCATTTAACGACAGCTCTTGAATTAACGGTCATCAATAGCACTTTTTCATATATTTTTAATGATGGTTTTAACGACAATCATCATTCAATGTCACTTTGTAACGACGGTTATCAAAAAACCGACATGAAATTTTTATTTTTAATGATAGTTTTTAATAACAGTCATTAAATATCAATTTTTAATGACGGGTTTTGTATCATAACAATCATCTTATATCGGTCTTTGATGATTGTTCTTATATAAGAACCGTTATCTTTTGCACGAGTAAAAAGAAAAAAAAAAAATTTTAATTTACTATGCTTCAATTATTTTTTAAAATTAAATTTTACATAGTTGTTTTCACATTCTAAACTGTACAATTAAATCCACATTCGCAGATTTCAATTTACATTATATACATTGATATAATTATCATTTACGTATTAAGAACTCAAATACATACAAGCTTAATTATAACAGTTTTAGTACATAAATAACCTTTATCAAACTAGCTCCTAGCAGTGAAAAAAATTACCACACGAATTCTCAAATTAAAATCAAGTATCATATAACTATACAAACAAATATAAACCAAAAAGCAAATGGAGACTATATTTTGTGCTTACATAAGGTGGTATTGGCACTCGGAACATTTATACCCAGCCAGCAAGCTTGTCCTTCAGAAACTGAATCCTTATTGCTCAGAATTATAGACATAGTGTCATGACTCAATCCAGACCTGTCAAGATATTATCTGTTTTGGGTTTTAATAAGGCTCGTACGGTTTTGTTTCTGGGAATCCCATACACCCCAAAACGCATATTGTCAATTAAAGTATGGATCACCCCTTATAAACCCAACATTTCTCCCGTACTTTGCCGATGTGAGATTCGTTTAAGGTGTTACAGCTTTTATATATTCTCCGAGAATGCTCATTCAAGCAGTTTTGCATTCTTCTTATGCTACATGAGATATTTAATTTTTATTCATAGTTAATATCAATGTCAATGGTCTTAAGCTGCAAATTAAAGGAGTCCCCACAGGAGTCACCGTTTGGGGCTAGCTTTCTACTCCACCACGTCAATAATTGTACAACATTTGCTGTGTTTCTCTGATTCATAATAATGATGCAGACTACTACTCAGCATCAGCACTTGTAAATTTTGATATATTGGTATTTCGTTACCTGCAGCACTTAAGACAATTAGTAACAAAATATTTGTAAACCATAACAAAAAGCTTAGAGCAATCTACCAATGAACCTTTTGAAATATAGAATTGATTCGATTTAAAATAGTCATAAATTTTTATTATAAATATAAGTATATTTTAATTATATAATATATATTGATGAAACTGTATTGAGTAATTTCGCCAAATTATATAAATCCATTATGAATTTCATAACATATTTGTATTTGGTTAAGGACCGTGCAAGTGAAATTTCAGATAAAATCATCTCTTGACAATTTATTTATCATATTTTTCAAATTTACTTTAACGTATGGATCTTAGAGCTGGCAAAATTTAACACGACCCGATTACCCGACACGAACACGACACGAATAAATGGGTATGGGTCGTCAAATTCGACACGATTATTAAATGGGTTGGGTTCGGGTTGACACGAATTTTTTCCGTGTCGGGTTAGGGTTAAAGTTCTTAACCCATTTACCCGAACAATGACACGATTATATTTTCTATTTTAAATTAATTTTTAGGTTTTTGTTATTAAAACTCAAATATTAAACATGATTCTCTTTTTTTAATTTTTTTTGAAAGACAGACATATACATAGTGTTTTATTTATAAAATTTTATATAAATTTAAAACTTTAATAGTGTAAATGTGTAAAATATTGATACACATGTATACTTGATGATATCAATATATAATATTATTTACATATATATAATTTAAACTTTAAATAGTATAAATGTGTAATAGTTTGGAGGGTGTGTGTGTAACGTTTATTAAATATATAGATATTAAACGGGTTATTGGGTAACCCGTTTATTTTCCGTGTCGGGTTTGGGTCTCAATATTTTGGCACGATTATTAAATGGGTCGTGTTTGGGTCGACCTAAATTTAACACGACACGAAACTGACACGACACGAACACGATCCGGTGACCCGTTTTGCCAGCTCTAATTGGATCTATTTCTTTTCTGTTTCTGTTAACTTTTATTATCAGGTAGGCCAAAGCCATTATCTTATGGGAGCTGCTAAGTTACAGCTTATGTAACTTACAGCTGCAACTTTTTCGAGTGAACAGTAACCATGTGGAGTTACTGTTCACTCGAAAAAGCTGCGGCTGTAAGTTACAGCAGCTGTAACTTAGAAAAACCCTTATCTTATTATTTCATTTGGTCATTTCAAAAGCTAGTGGTTCCGTTCTAGTCCAAAGTCAATATACAACTTTATTATGTCATGACAAACTCCAATATCCGATTTAGAGTGTGACAGTAATTAGTAATTTATTACATGCGCAGTTAGATACAGCAGACTAACCTCATATTACAAAGAAAATAGTGAAAGATAATTAAGGGATAAAGCTTTTGACAATGAGTTATAAATTTGTTTTTGAAAAATTGTTTTGATAAAATGAAATCACATGAAATTACGAAGAATTTAATTAGCCTCTCAAGAACATTTATTTTGATTGACCTCCTGAAATTAAAATTTGAATGTTAAGATAAAAAATTAAAAAATTACTTTAAATTTTATCCACCCTTTTATCTTTTTAATATATAAAAAATATTATAAATCTAGTTAGAAAGTATCTAAATTATAATGAAAAAAATGTTGATAACCAAAACTTAAATTTACAACAAATGATAAATTAGCACCAGTTCAGATTCATTCCCATAAATGATAATGCATTATTGTATGGCCTCTACAAAATTAAAATTTTTCTTTTTGAGCCACAAAGAGATGATGAGTTTGCAGCGATGATATCGATATAGCTAGTGAACGTGAATCTTTCAGTGGATGTTGCTACTTGCTACGCCTTTTAAAAAGACAAAAAGAAAAGGCAGGGAGAATCTATCCATTGCTAAAAGAGATCAGTTATAGAAACTGGGGCAACAAGAAATGATGACTGTGTTTTCTTTGGTGGCACTGAAGCTACAGCGCCAGTTCTGGCAATGGTATAGTGCTGTATCTACTAAATTTTAAGGGTCAATTTTGATAATTCTATAGTTTTCAAAATAATTGACATTATTTGTACTCAATTGTGAAGAGAATTAATTAAATATTTAGTAAAATTTATTTTTAAAAGTGTTATGATCTGTAAAAGCAGTTATTTAAATTTGAATGCATTTCAAATTATGTGATTAATGATATTTAGACTAATAATGAATTAGTATAGACCTACATTCTATGCTGTTAGTTAATTATGATATTGGTAATTATTTATTTTAGTTAAATTGACTTATATAAGATCCTTAAAAGTCATGATTCATCTTATTGGATGTAGGTGGCAATTGATCGCGGGCCTAGCGTTTAGTCTGCTTACAGGGAACTAGCAGAGCTATATGGTTTGCTTGTCAATGTGAATGTTACTGTTATAACTATTGATATAAGTAAACAGATGATGCACGAAATATATTGATTAATTAGATTTTGCCTACTGAAAAGTAAGTTTAAGCTTTGTGTTTATCTGTTTACTGGCTTTTGATGTTGTGGTTGATTATGTTTTTGGTGGGTATTGTTTTGTGTGGGTACCATTTGTTTATGGAGGAGGACATTTTGGCTACTCTGCATGATTAGTGGGTAACGACATTAAGCTATATGGATAATTATTGGCATTATGTTTGACTCTAAACGAATGTATCAGAATGATTTTCTTCTTGTCTAATTTTGGACTGCTTTTTCAATAATATGTAATATTATAACTTTATAAGGAAGTTCGTTGAACAATCCATATCTTCAAAGTTGTACTGGGGATTCAGAGTTAATCACAAAAGAACCAACCAGTTCTCTCAAATAATCATTAGCTAAGAAATTAGACCTTGTGCCATCTGTTTATTCATTATCTGAATGTATAATACAAAAGGTTTCGATGCATTTTCAATGCAAAAAATGATCAAAACAAAATGCCTTTGTCATTTCTTGTGAGTTAGCGTGGGTCTGAGAAAGAGTGCATGGATATAAAGTCAACTGTTCAATTGATACACACACAAAGCTGCCTGGGCTTTTCTTTTCCAGACAATGAAAATTCTGGAACCATCGGCAGAGGTGTATTCATACTTCAATGCAGGTCCAACAAGCCATGACAATGCAGCTCCACCAAGCAAGCCTCCTACCTGACATTGAGCAATGTGCCTGCTAGGCATGCATACACCCACAACCAAATCAATTTATATCAGCAAAATATAGTGGTGACTACCATAAAGGAAATCTCTATAATAAGCACGAGTCCTATATGGGCGCTTTTTGTGTGTCAGAGTTACTGACTCTCCCATGGACACATGTGAGGGTTTTGGTTTGGAGGAATAAGTATAATTCTGGGAAAGTTTAGGTAATTCCTAATAGTTGTAGGGGCTCTTCTACCTGGCATGTCCTAGAGAAACAGGTCAAGTAGAAATGTCATTACATGCATATGCCATTTATACGCAAAACATAAGTAATTAGGTGTCATTCATTCTGTGGTTAATTCAAGTCATTGACAGATAATCCAAACGTTGGTTATATAACTACTCGACAGAGATGATAGATGCACAACTGCTGGCTGTTGGCAACCTTTTGCAGTGCTATTTGATTAGCTGATTTTTTAGAACATTATAAATAACCCATGATTCATATCTCCAAGATATTCTATGATATTATAAGCAAGACAAGACTCTCGCAAAACCTTCGTATGATTGCCTCAATCCCACCAAAATCATAATTTCTGCCACTGAGCTATATGCAGAAAAGAACCTTAAATGCATATTGCCAATGGACGAATCTGCCATAATATTGAAGGCCTAGATCTACAAAGCTTCAGTAACCATTACTGACTTTATGTAGAATAGCAAATACTTGTGCCACAGTGGCAAAATACGTTCACCAATATCATGACAACTGAACTAAAGCAGAGAGTTTTGGCCTTTGGGGAAAAGAAAAGCCAATTTGGATGCACGTTATCCCTATTTTTAATATAAATACTGAAACAGATTTCAAAATATATGCATTTTTATTAGAAAATTTTGTTTTTTACACACTCATCAAAGGGACCCCATTTTCTTTTTTATTTTTATTTTTTCAGGGAGAAAAATATCACATACATAGAAAGAGAACAAGAGGGTGGGACATGTAACCACACACACGCGCGAACGTGCGCGAACGTGCACACACATGCACGCACACGCACATGCATGCACGCTTGCGCATACAACCACGCTCGCACGCGTCTATATATATAAACAAATCATGTCATTTGTTTGGAAGGATGGATAAAATAACAAATTTTTCCCAAGCCAATGTATGCCTGCCTTCTCTTTTGACAATGCTTGTAAAAGCTGCAGAACATAGGATATTAAAGATAATTACTTTTTCTAAATGATGTAGCTCTTCTTTGCCCGCCTCCAAGAATGTTTCTATGACTCATGACAAATACAACCAAGATCCAACCTACATAAAAAATTTAAGCTAAAGTACATCACAAAGGAAATAATTACCTTGAAAAAATTTTCAATCAGTGAACTCTGCTATAAATTTGAGTCATTAGGGCATTGATTAACTGGTCGAAAGAGCATTAAGTTTGAAATGGTATGGCACCGAAACTTGTTTTATTAGATTGTAAAGAGCCACAGTTTGAATAGTGACAAGTTCATTTATACATTATCGCCAAGAGAGAGAGTAAGAAAAAAAAATCAAACGTCAAAACTGCATGTGACATTGTCATAAGTAACAATACAGGACATATGAGCCAGCATTATTGAGAAAGAGAGAGCATGATTGCATTAAGGGCTGTAAATGTTTCCACTTTCTAGGTTCTTAAAGAAGAAATCTCAGAAATAATTATAAGCTTCAAAACGTACAGCACTGAACCTGATCGAATTATTGATTATTTGCCTCTACGGTTGTAACACAGTAACGTAGTGCGACAAAAAGGAAATTCAATTTTTGCTGAAAAAGAGTTCAAAATGGCATGTCAATCCAAAGATTGCTCCTGATGCACCAACAACATGGGAATTACAGAGTTGGTAACTTATAGCTGAACCTAATTTCTTCAAAGAACTAAGTCAGAATAATAATGGGTAAACAATTTCATCACTTGTGGCAGTGAGGTTATGAGATGTTACTTGCAATTGCTGACGAGAAGTACACTCCAAGATATCTCCTTCGACCACTGATTTTCTCCATAGTAGGACCAACAGAGTTCAAAGAATAACAATTGACCTATACAACGTAATTTTTCTTATCAAACCAACATGAAAATGATCAACAATGATGATAAATAATTCAAGCCAAAAGCTTCAAACCAGACCATTAGGCGTATAATATTTGCAGGCAAAAAGGGACATGTGGCCAACCTCCAGAACTGCCCTTTGTCAATTAGAATATTAATCTGCATACTTAAAAAGTAAAAATAGGAAATGAAGCAAAAATGGAAAATTCAAAAGTCTACCAGAATTAATATTTAAACTTTCTTCAGTTGACAAAGTATCTCACCTTAGCTCCCCACGAAAGAGGCTTGTTGTCTTGTTTTACAAATTGTGCAATATAAGTTCTAGACAAGAAAAAGAAATAGAAAGTGCACTCTCTCAGAAATTAGGAAATGAAGATTGAGGCCTAAGTGAACAAACTGAAATCAGGTAATATAAAAAATGGTAAAGAAATGGTAAAGGATTGAGGAACTTGTTTATGTATAATAATTATTATATACATAAACGATAACTAAAATTTATTTCATACAAATATGAGAAAGCGATACTCACAAGACATTAACTGCAAGATGATATTTGTCCATTACCTTCCAAGAAATAAATTTCTCCTTGCGGTCTCCAAATGTAATGTACCCTCAAGTCCAGAGTCCCTTCTAGTACCTTCACCATTGAAAAAAGATAATGAGGATGTAAATGCATCAATTGCGAACCGGAAAAAAATTGACTTCATTGAACTGGAAGGATTTTTCACACCATTGATCCTTCAATCTGGGTATATGACAGAGACGAGAGAGGTTCTGTTCAACAAGAGACATCAGATGGCAGAGAGAAATTTTGATACTCGAAAGAAACTATCTACAGATGATTCAGCAACCACGTACAGATATTGCAATAGAAACAAATTTACCCTTTCATGTCATCAAGAAATGGCTAAGGAATTTCTGCATTATATAAACAAATTTGATCTTACATAACCATACGCTGCACTTGATTTTTGTATCATGACAGTGGATCCACTTGATTTTTGTAAGTGCTGTAAGTTACACAAACTGTAACTTAGCCACGCCCATTAATTACTAGCCACCCAACCACTTATACAACTAGTGATTTCACAATTCATGGCTCATAAGTCAGTCGCATTTTTGTAATTTCCTAATCAAGTGAAATTTGTAAATTTCCCCCATTTTATCAATCGATTTGTCCCTGAGTAACAACATTACTTCTGAAATTCAAAGAGTGTAACATACATACAATATTTGCTTGCAAAAAGAAACAAATTTGTATTCGCAGTAACAAAACAGAAAAAATTTGGTTAAAAGAAACGGTAAGTTAGTAATTATACCTTGACAGAGGAACGGAGAAGGCGGTGGGCGGGGTGAGGGTGGTGGTGGAGGACAAGATGAGAAAGGGGAGAGAGAGAGAATGTTTGGCTGTTGTTGTTACCAAATTCAACGGTGGTCTGGTCACCCAATCGAACGGCTCACGATGATGATGATGAGGCAAAACTCTGCCTGATGCTGATGATTCCATTTTTTTCCCCCTTCCTCCAAGTTTCAACAGCCTTGATTTCAAAGTAACAAACCAACTAGAAGCCAACGATTTTTATTTATTTATTTACTGCTTACTTTTTTAAGAACGCCTTTCTATGCAACCTTTTTAATAATAATATTTTTTTTCGATTTTCGATAATTTTTTCTTATAGAAACATATCCAAATTTTATTTAATTGAATATACGAAAGGGACCGTTGCCCATTATTTGAAGATAGAGTGCTGATATTCAAGCACCATCGGTACATAACATAAGCACTGTCGGTACATAATATAGGCACTGTCAGTACATAACATAGCCAGAAACGACATGCTTCTTGTGCCATTTTGAAGTTTATATTTGAAAATTAAAAATAATTTTTATCATTAAAATATATTAAAAGTAAACTAAAAGAAATTAAAAAATTTAAATTCTTATCAACTCTCTCCCTCTTAGTCACCCACTATGTCGCTCTCACTCACCCACCCATGAAGTTTATATCCCTCTTACGAATGACGAAGCTCACGATCCATTTCACCCACGAAACTCGCTAATCATCTTACTCACCAACAAAGCTCGCTGTCATGCCACGCCCATCGCCGACCAACCGTCACACCGTTCCTGTCGTCGACCAACCTTACTTGACAGTATGCTTGACAATTTTGGATCTTTTTCACCTGCTCAGATAATTAAATTTAGTATGTTGAGGAATGTTTTGATTTATTGTATTGCGATGTCAAATATATATTGGGTATTGTTGGTATTCAATTTTCTAGAATTTTTTTACTATTGGTTTTTGGATTGTTTTTGAATTTATATTTTATAATCACTAGAAATAAGTTATTTGAAATGCAAATTTTGTTTGAATTATATATGGTTAATACAATTTATTTTTCATGATATAGAAATGACGAATTTGCAAAAAGATTATGAAGTCGAAGATTTGGAAGAATTAGATGACAATAAATTTACATGGAAATAATGAAGAAACTGATGATGTGGATGTGAAACCAAAAAATTATGAGTTGAAGTCTGGGATGTTTGATAATCTTCATGACGGTGTATGATTATTATAAATGTTTTGGTAAACATAAGGATTTTCTAGTGAAACGACACACTATTAAGAAAGGGTTTGATGAGATTGTGAGGTATGTGACTTTTTCATGTGGGCGTAGTAGGAAGCCTAAAAGTCAGTCTTCTAATGTATTGAGGCCACAAGGTAGTGTGAGAAGTGGTTGCGAATCAAAATTTGGAGGACATCTCAATGAAGATGGAAAATGGCTATCCGAAATTTAGTTCTTGAACATAACCATGGAGTGAGTCTGGCCAAAGCAAAGTATTTCCCATGCAACCGCCACAATAGTTTAAGTGTAAAAAAATGACTTGATATAAATGATAAGGCAGGAATTAAAGTTGCACAAGATTTCGCTTTTGTTGTTGTTGAAGCAAGTGAATTTGAAAATGTCTCATAGAAAGAGATGTTAGAAATCATATCATCCAAGCAAGGAGATTACAACTGAAGAAGGGGATGTTATTGCAATTCAAGTGTATTTTAGGAAAATGTAGAAAAGAATGTACTGATTTTTACTTTGACATTAGATGGTCAGCCAGTCAATGTATTTTGGACAAATCCAAGGAGTAGGATAACTTATAAGGATTTGGAGATATTGTTACATTCAACACTACATATCTAACAAATAAGTATGACATGTCCTTTGCTTCCTTTGTATGAGTTAACCATCATGGTCAATCTATCTTGCTAGGGTACGAATTAATTTTATATGAGGATGCTAAAATATTTACATGGTTATTTCAATCGTGGCTATCCTCCATGTCGGGCTCTCCTCTCAATAGAATCATTACAGACCAAGATAAAGCAATGAATAAGGCTATTGGGATAGTTTTCCCTCATACTAAACAATGATAATATTTATGGCATATCCTAAAAAAGGTGTTTGAGAAGTTAGGGGCTTATAAAAAATGTGATGGCATTAAATCTTCATTACTTTATGCTATTTATAATTCGTAAAGCCTTGCTATTTTTCAGACAATAAGGCATGACATGATTATGAAATATGATTTAGGCTGTAACGATTGGTTAATTGGTTTGTACAAAGAGAGGCATCGTTGGGTTCTATGTTTTATGGGTAACAATTTTTGGACAAGTCAACAACTCAAGAAAGCAAGAGCATGAATGCTTTTTTTTTATGGTTACGTGATGTCAAAAACAACATTGAAGTAATTTTTGGAGCAATTTGATAATGTGTTACCAAGTAAAGTTGGAAAAGAATCACAGGAAGATGTAAATTATTTGAGGCAATAGATTTCATGTGTAATATTTTTGAAATGGAGAGGCAAATTCAAGAGATGTACATTAACTCAAAGTTTCATGAATTTCAACTTGAGTTAATTAGTTTGATGTATTGTGACATAATCGACTATGTGGAATCATTATATAATGTCAGTTAACAGAGAGTGGATGGTACAAAAAGAAGTTTCAAAGTCATTTTGAAAAGGATGAAAGTATAGTTGGATATAACTGTTTGAAGTTTGAATTTGTAGGGCTTATGTGTAAACATGCCATTTCTGTGTTGTTCTGTAACTCTATTACTCTACTTCCAGAAAAATACATCTTACGGAGATGGAAAAAGATGTATGAAGGTGTCACAATAAGGTAAAACTTAGTTGTGAGTGGTAGAGTTTGACTAATGAACGGAAGCGGTATGGAAAAATTTGTGATGTTTTTACTAATGTTGTGAACATAGCTATATGAAAAAGTTACATATTTGTTATGGATTGGATTGGGAAAATGGAAGTGGATATGCTTAAGAAAATTTATTGTTGAGGTAGCAACAATGGGGGATGTACAGTGAATAAGAATCAGCAGATTGAATAGAAAAGGTCGCTCACCTTTTCGAAAAAAAGAATCGAAAGTTAAAAAGAAATATAAAAAAGAAAATTAAGACAAGATTAAACTACTTAGTTAATTATTCTATAATTAATTCAATTTTAATTTTAGTTTATCTTTTTATGGATTTACAGGATTTGAATGTAAAAACTCCATTATTTTCTAATGTAGATACTGTAGTCCTATTGCAAGATAGCAATAAGGATTCAGAATAAGGATTCAGTAAGTTTTGTGTTCTTTGCTGTAATATTATTTAATTTTATTTATTTTAATGATCACTAAATCTAACGTTATTGTATTTTTTATAATCACTAAATCTACCATTATTGTATGTTCTTTGATGTATGTTTATTAATATTAAATCTACCATTGTTTATTAATATTAAATCTACCATTGTGAAAAAAGTTACCAGTACATTGTTTATTTAGGCACCTGTGTTCGTATGACAATCGCAAGGATGTGATATTTATCCATTGTTTCCTTCTGATTCTTACCACTTTAAGTTATAATCCAATTTATATATTTTTATGCAGTTTCCAGAATGTAGTATGGTTGTTATTTTGTGCAAACTGGCAGTCTCTATCACTCCCATCGCATCCATCCATGTTGCCTTATTCTTCGTCTTGGATACCTTATGGAGGATCTCCGAAAGGGAGTTTTAAGCAATTGGTTAGATGACATTACTCTAATGCTCAATGATTGATGGAGTCATTCTACCTTATTCTTAATTGAATGCGGAAACATTTTCAAGGCTTTTTTATCCATATATTCACAAGTTAAGCATGTCAATATTAACATGAGAATGTTGCATGCTGATAAGTAAACTGAAGATTTACTCCAAATAAAAAATGAAGTTGTATGCAAGTGAAAATAATATTTTATAACATAAACGAAACCATTACAACAATAAGAGTCATCAGGTAACATGAATGGCTTGGAAATGCCAAATTGGCAAAAACTAAAAAAATAGCAGGTACAATTATTCACTTAATGAAGTAGTGGTGGCTTATGGTGGTTTGGTTGTGATTCGTGGTAGTTTATGGCGATGTTCGATGACGAGGATGGTTGGGTATTGGTTGGTTAAGGCTGGGGATTCTTATAGTGGTGGTGATCAACAATGATAAAGAGGCTAATTGGCAGAGGTTGGGTGGTCAAGCTTCAAGGTTTTGGTTGTTCACATGGTGGCTGCGTGACTGTTTAAGGGCTTAAGCTAGTCGAGCTTTTGGGGTGGTAATAGCTGGTGAGTTTGATAGTTGCAGTGGCTGGTGGTGATGGTGGTCAAATTATGGAGGAAGTTATGGTGGATAGTGGTGGCTAAGGTTTCAAATTTAGTTTATATATATATATATATATTTTTTTTTTTTCCCAAAGATGGATTTGGTGGTGATGGATATGCGTAGCCAGGAAAGCTGTGCAATTGGCACAGAATTTCTCTGGTACCAATTGATGGAGCGGGCGTAGCGAAAGTTGAATTGATAAGATAGATAACAGTAGCTATTGTTCTAGTACTGAACTAAGCCAACGCGATTAGGTTACATTCCAATTAAAATGTGATTAAATGTCGTTTTAATTCAAACAACTCTACAAGAGAGATTTTTGATAGACAATACCAATGAAAAGATTTTTTTTTTTAATAATTGAAGCTGAAGTTATGAAAATAATAACAAGACATCTCTATGAAATCTACTTTTCTAAATTAATTTAAAAAGAGAAATTAAATCACAATTATAATAAAAATAAAAGACTAAAACACATATCATAATTGATTTTAATTAAAATAGAAAATCCTAAAATAATAAAAATTCTTTAATCTTAAAATAACATCCTACATCACGAATCATCTTATATCTTGGGAATTAATATTGCAAGAGACCAAACCTCTAGATTGTTATATCTAGATCAATCTAAATATTTTGAACAGGTATTTAAGAGATTTAATATAGAGAATTGTAAAGCATTATCCACACTTATATGTAAAGGATAACATTTGTGTAAAACTATGTGTCTTAAAAATAAAAAAGAAGTGGAGGATATGAATATAATTTCATATAAACAAGCAATAGGCAGCTTGATGTACACAACGACATCAACTAGAATTTATATTTATTATGCAGTAGGATTGGTTAGTTGATTTCGATCTAATCCAGATAAAGAACATTGGAAAGTTATTAAAAGGATGTTTAGATATATACAAGGTATAAAAATAATGAAATTATGTTTTGGTAAGGTGATCTTGTAGTAAAAGATTTTTCTTATGCAAAATGCAAATCAACAGGCAGTCATGTTTTCCTTTTTAGTGATGCGGCAATTTCGTAGTCAAGTAAAAACCAAACATGTATTGCTAGATATTAGGCCGAATACATAGCACGCAATATGGCAAAAACATGTGCCGTATGGATTGGACGTTTCATTGAAGAATTGAAACTTAATTTACTAAATAAACCAATCAATATGTTTTATGATAATAATTTTGCAACCTCTCTAATAAAAGGTAGAGCAAAGAGTTCCCAAAAAAAATACAGAGATGTTAGTTATCACTATATACAAGATATAGTGAATCGAGGAGAAATAAAAGTTGATCATATTTCTTCACAAGAGATGGTGGCTAAACATATGACCAAGGGGTTAAATCTAAAAAGTTTCGGAAAGTATGTAGATGCAATGGGATTAAAAATCACCTAAGTGTTCCATACATGCATGAATATTCTAGTTTAAAAGTTCTTGGGGACATACTTATTCATAAGTGATTTTATATATGTCTAATTAATAAGGATGTTCAAGTGGGAGATGATAAACCTTATATATATATGTGTGTATATATATATATATATATTGTGGACGTACTTATTCATAAGGGATGACTAATCTTTAAAAGACAACTTTCTTTTAACTCAAGAGTCATATACATATAAAGAGTTTGAAGAACAGTTATCAATAGTTTATAAATAGACTCTATTATACATATTTAATATCTTTCAAAATTATGAGTTTAAGATATTAATTTTTTTTTTTTAAGGAAAATGCGTATTATCACAAAGCCTAAGAGAAGGTTGAGAGAAAAAACATCTGTTGCTTCATTTTCACCTCTTTCCTCTCTCAAGCTTCATGACAATTTTTTAATGTTAAAAAAATTTTTTAAAAAAAAGTGAAAGTTACCAAAGCTATAGAGATTTTGGGCTGTCTCTTACTAAAGAGAGAATTTTATATTGCTAAAAATATTTAAAAAATATATAGAAAATGACAAACTTACTCATCCTTTAAGAAGCAACTGAAAACGACAGGCATCACAGTCTTCTTTATCCATCCCTCACTTCCTCTCCTTTACTTACTCATCCTCACTCACAAGTGCTATTGGTTCCTCACTTTCTTGCGACTACCACAACTAACATCACACTTAATGCAAAACATGGAAGCACATTTTGCTTAATGCTCTTGGAGTGAGGGAGAGAGAATCAGTGACAATCTGGTGAATGAGTGATGGGGAGCGACAATAATCTGGAATGAGGGGAAGAGGGTCAGCGACAATCTAAAGGCATAAAGAGAAAGTGAGTGAGAGAGAGTCAGCGACGATCTGGTGGAGGAGTGATGGGAAGCGACAATGGTCTGGAATGAGGGGAAGAGGGTCAGCGACAATCTAGAGGCATAAAGAGACAGTGAGGGAGAGAGAGTCAACGACGATCTGGAGGCATAGAGAGAGAGTGATGCCACTTTTTTCATATTTTGTATTTTAAATTTTTTTTTCACCTTCTATTTTTTTTATATTTTAACATTAAAAATTATTTGGCACATTGAGAGAAGGAGAGAAGCAAAAGGGTAGCCAAAGCTGTCGTTTCTGTCAGTGTTCTCTCGACGTTATCACTATTTAGCACGATTCTTTTTTAAAACTCTTTTATCTCAATAACTCTTAGCTGTGGATAATTTTTAATTTTATGATATTTCTCTTAAAATTACTTCTAAAAGGGTGAACATTTTGTAATATGATAATAATGTTCATCTTTTCTATTGTTAACCGACAAATTCATCCACCGGAGGTGAAATGAACTTGAAATTTTATTTTATGTTATTTCTGTTTTTGAATTCCGGGGAAATTTACAGCAATAGTCATTAAACTTTGGCATTTTTTAAATTTAACTCCTCAAGTTTTTTTCTATCATAACTAGCCAAAGACCAACATTTTCGACGAAATTGCCCTCATCACTTTCTTCAAATTTTCAAAATATGCCACTCCTGTAATACTCAAACCAGAAAAACAAAGTGTAAGATACTCAACACTCTCAAAACCCTCAAAAATATCAACACTCTTAAAGCTTTCAATAAATCTCAACACTCTCAATATAACAAAAGTATAAAATCATCAATTGGAGAGCATCTTGAAGGTGAGTTTTTGTTTTACACAATGTAGATTTTTAATGTATTAAGTATAGGGTTTAAGTTCAAATTTGATCTAGATTTTGTTGTAAGTGTTGTAATTTTTCATTTATAAAGTAATGTAATTTGTATAAAGTACTTAGATTTGCTTGAAAAAATAAAAAAAAAACATTGAAAACAGTAGAAACTCGAATTAGAAACGGAACCAGTTTTTGTGCGACAGGTTGGGCGACGGGTTCCTGTAGCACATAAATACCACTGTATTTTTGTACGACAGGCACCTGTCGCTCAACCTGTATCACAAAATTCAGTCTGTCGCACAAAATTTCAGTACGTGCGATAGACTACTTTTTGGAGGTCAGAACTTAGGCTACATGTGTCCGTTTTTTGCGTATAATATATCATTTCGAAGCTTGTGACGAGACGAATGAAATTCACAACCTTTTTCCCCTCATGGTCAACTAAAAAATTTACCTCAATTTAAGTGTGACAAGCATATGTTATCACCGTTTGTGCGGCACTCATATAAAATATATCATATATTTACTTTTTAATATTTTTCAGGTTTAATGGATTCAGTTGTGCTTCAATTATGTTACGACGGTTGGTGGGAGACGTTGGCGGATGGCCATATGGAGTACGTGAATGGCAATAATACAGCTTTTCTTGTTTCGAAAGACTATACGTTTGATCAGTTTTTGGCAAGAGTTTATGATATTTTACAGATAAATCGTAATGAATACAATATCACAATGAAGACCATTTTGAGGTCTAGTAATACAATGTTTCGTACATGTTCACTACCTATGGACATAGTTAACGATGAAATGGTCCAGGTTGTGTTACATATGGCCTCTGATGTGGTCAATTACGGATGCGTCCCTATATTTGTTACCACATCTCGTCTAGTTCGAAACCAATATGTTGAGCTGCTTGCAGAAATAGAAACTTCTTTTAGAGCAAAGGTCTCCATCCCTGATATTAAAAAATAACTTGAGGGGTTGTGGCAACTCCATGCCGGTGCGGCTGACTACTTAGAGAATAATGTGGGCACCTGTAATTGGGCAAGGTCTGAGTTCGAAGACAGAAGGTACAGTATTCTTACCACAAACATTGCGGAGAGCGTGAATTCTTTCATGAGGGAACCGCGTAAATTTCCTATAACTCATCTTGTTGATCACTTTAGGAAAACATTGCAGTAATGGTTTTATGATAGGAAAATTGTGGCTGAATCGATGAGTACTCATCTAACAACGTGGGCAGCCGAAATAGTCTCTGACTGGAGAACTTTGGCCGAAAGAATGACTGTTTGTCCAATGTCTCGATATTAATTTCATATTTTGGGTGGTGGTATTAAAGATGGGATAGTTGACATACGTGACAAGATTTGTTCTTGTAGAGTATTCCAACTTGATCAGCTTATTTGTGCACATGCAATTGTTGCTTGCGTAACCGTACGAGTGGATTATATAAGCCTTTGTTCTGAATTTTACACTAATGAATCATTGTGACAGCTTATGCACAACCGGTAGAGCCAGTTGGCGAGATGACAGATTGGGAAGTTCTAGAGGACATTAGAACTACGAAAGTTAACCCACCAGTAGAGGCACCACCATCTGGTCGTCGTCCAGAGCTCGGAATACCCTCGGTTGGTGAGGATGTAAATAGGAGAACTGTAAGATGTGGGCGGTGTAACGAAGCGGACCATAACCGCAAAAGATTTAAGAATCCTATTGCATCGAATCAAAACTAATTGTATCGTTCTAAATACTAATGTATTTTAAGAGCTTATTTTTCTTTTTTAACATATTTATAAATGATAAAGTATTTTATTTGCATTATATTGGAAAATAATTATTTCAATTGTATCCGAAAATGAAATATTCCACATACATTAATATTGAAATGAAAAATTTATTGATTTTTTCATGTGCCACTTGCCTAAGTAATAGGTTGTGGATTATAACACCACTGAATGCATAACTCTCTAAATCCATGAAGTGCCCGAAAATATCACTCTTGAATAACGATAATTGTTTGCGCGTTATTTTACTCTGGATAGCTTCAATGACTACTTTAAATTTTGATGTCTCCGTAATACGGGCCGGGAAATGATCATCAAAGCCTAACTTCATCACACCGGGATCCTTTCTCGGTGCGGGCGGATTACGCTTTGTCAATTTTTTTTGCAACATGTGTCTGCAACAAAATCAAATTTAAAATAAACTATCAAAATTTGCAAAATTATTATAATAAAAGTTTAAAATAAATATTATGAAAAAACAACCTGAATACACAAATTGTGCAATAGAATACATCATTTGTGTACAATCTGTGTTTGCCCAAAAACACAGCCTCTGTGTGTTTGTGGCAGGCTCCCGTCGCACAAAACACACGCTGTGTTCTTGTACAATGGGCAGCGTGTCGCACATATTCATGTGCCATTGGCTACCAGCCGGACAAAAACATAGGCTCCCATCGCACAAAAACTCATTGTGTTTTTGTACGACGAGTTGCCTATCGCAGAAAAATACAGTGTGTGTTGAGCCTAATACAAACACACGGGTTTTGTACCCGTCGCACAAATTCACTAGCACAGGTTCTGTGTTTTTGTACGACGGGCCACCCGTCCCACAAGAAGTTGTGCGACAGGCAACCCGTCACACAAAAACACAGAACATGTGTCGCTACAAACACAAAGCACACGTTCTGTGTTCCACCCGTCGCACAAAAATTTATGCGACAAGTAGCCTGTCACACAAAAACACAGAACCTGTGTCGCGCCTGACGCTAGCACAGGTTCTGTGTTTTTGTGCGACGGGCTACCTATCGTACAAATTTTTGTGCGACAGCCACCCCATTGCACAAAAACATATAGAGCGCTTGATCTGTATTTGTACGATGGCTGCACATCGCACACAGCCCCTCGCACGAGTTCGCAGCGATGCCTACACATCGTATCCATGGCCCCAACTACTGGTTCAACCTCCCCAGCCACCACCAACAACATCCACAAAAACTTAATCCATCATCACCACCACCAACACAACACAACAACAACAACAACGCCCAACAACAACAACAATACCCAACAATGTCACACAAAGCAAGAGAGAAGCAATAGCTCACCTAGGTTTTTGAATTTCAATAGTTGATTTTGGAGATTTTGGAAGATTTTGAACGTAATTTACGTTATTCCGGTTGCCGACGATGGACTCCGGTGCTGTTTTATGCCGCCGACGATGTGTGAGGGGTTTCGGTGATCAACTTTCAGTAAGAGGGGGAGAATTTTGGCTACAGAATGGTGAGAATTTTCCAAGATAGTTTGGTCCTCAAATTTCATATGTGACTAATTATGATAAAAAAAAATTTGAAATGTCAAATTTAAAAAAAATAAAAATTTAATAGTTATTGCTGTAAATTTTCCTGAATTCCGTAGGCCTAAAGAGTCAAACTTGTCTCCTAGTCAAACATTAACTGCGTGGGCACTAAATTACAGTCAAAGTCAATTAAAAACACTCCCCCGCATTCACTATCATAATCAATCAATTGGGTTTGGATGGGCCCCCAGCCTCGGAACCGATTGTACGTGCATGTCACGTGCCCGGTGACTTTCAGTTAGGTGGCATTTTCGTAATTCGGCACAAGGCGAGTGGCATTTCTCTAATAAGATCTCCATAAATATGAAAGGCTCTTCAGTCTCCACATCTTATCTCGTCCCCCAGTCTCCAGCAGAGAATATTAATACACAAAAACGAAAGCGGAGCAAGATGATAATGAAAAATATAGCTGTAGCTCTGATGGTTATTTTCTTAATTTCAGCTCATCATATGATGACTGTTGTTGAATCTTCTGCTTTTGATTGCTTGGACGCTTGCACCACTGGCTGCGCTGCTCAATATATCAATAATGGTAGGTTAATCATGTTATTTGCTAAGTAATTAATATATGTTTTGTTAATTCTCCCTAATAAATTTATCTATCCCTTCGATTTCTCAGCCTTTTAGTTTATTTGTATAATAAATAAATTCACAACTTCAGTTTTATTAATTTAACATGCAGATAGACTTAGGCAGCGATGCGAGGGCAAGTGCTCCATAAAATGCGATCCGGGTAAGTTTGGTGAAATTTTTACAAAGGCCCTCTTTTTGTTAAAATTGATCACATAAATCCCTTTTGGGGCCAGTTTCATAATATTATAGTTTTTAAAACAATTGTTATTAGCTGTATTGTTAAAATAATTAATTACAAATATAATCAATTAAAGGTTTGATAAAATTTATTTTTAACAATACCGTAAATTTTTAAAATAATTATGTATTTGATACATCTTAATATTAAATTATTATAAGAATGTAAATGACTTAGTTGAATGTAAGGTTAAATAAAATTTATTTATATATTTATAAAACATGTACATAAAATACTTTTTATTGTGTCTATATAATAATTGATAATATATATAAATAATTTATATTATTAATTTTTTATTTTTATCTCAATATAATTAAGAATAATGATAATATTTTTAAAGTTAATAATTTTATTTGTTAATTAATAATAATGATTTTAGATTTTTTATAATATATATGAGTATATATATGAAATTATATTAAGTATAAAATTAATATTAAGTATAAAATTAATTCTGTAAATTAAATTTTAAAAAGTGATGGAGTGATTTTGTCAAAGGTGATTTTTTAAAAAATTTATTAAACACTAAAATTAGTTTTTATTTTTTAAAATTATTTTTTTAAACCACTTAAATGCAGTTCTAAATGAGTCCATCACTACATAAATATTAAACTTATTTTCTTACTCATCATGGCACGATTTATGACTATATATTTTAATTGTGCTTCGTGCAGGTGATGCTTCTCAAGTCCAAGAGAATCCAGTGTAGTTAATATTTTCCAAGCTCTCCAAACCAACTCTTGCTATGAAGAAATTAATATTATGTAATGAGGAAAAAAAAATTTAATAAACTTTATTTTAATAAACTTCCTCATGTTATGTTCTTAAAACTTAAATTTAATCTTTGTAGTTGAAATTTGAAAATTCACTTGTTTGTGTATTTGATATATTTCAAAGATGTATGATACGTACAAAGCTAGTAATTTTACTCATAATTTATGTTTTTCACGATGTCTAAATTCCTGGCTAAACTAAAATAATATTTCAACAAAAGATTGATTGTAGAGATTTATATGAATAATGTTTATTTTTATTAAGTTTTTGGGTCAAAAAATTAAAGAAACTCACTCATTTTATCATTTTGATCGTACAACTTAGTTTCATATGCTGTTTTTCTACATACAAATATTTTTTTAATCAAATAATCATTACAATAATTTTAAAATAAAACAAAAGAGCCAATTTAACTCTCTTTTTTATTATCAAATTAAGGTGGCACTTGTTTTTTTTAAAAAAAAAATTTGAATAGACCTTAATTAATCTGAGCTAAATGTCTGAATCTGAATAATATGTTTATTTTTTAATCTAAATCTTCGATAATAAGTATTAAGTTGTTTTTTTTTTTTTTTAATTTAAGAAATTTGAAAACCAATACTTTTACCTTTGTGCCTTACAAATTTTATATGCTAAATAAATAACAAATATTTCAAAGAACATAAATACGAGTATTTTATTATAATTTAAATCATATTCAAGTGTATGCAACACGTTAATGTTCTAAATTAAAGCATGTTAATTAATTTTATTGTTGTTTATAATGAATTATATGAAAGATATTTAAAAAAAAATTGTAAAGATAAATAACATTAATTTGAATAATATAAAAAGATAAAAATAATAATAATCTACTACTGTATTATCAATTATCACCAGTACGGAGATGAATAATAATGATAATTAGTAAGGTTTGATTTAGGTAATTATGAAAATAATTAATTAGATAGGACTATTTTTGGAGAATATTTTTTCCTGATGTCATCTGGAGTTTTTAAATTAAGTAAAAAGCTAAAAAAAAATCAACTTAATATCTTAAAGACTTAATGACTGGAAATTTTCATTAAATTAAAAAAAGACTTAATGACTTAACAAATTGAAATTAATTCAATTAAGTTATTAAGTTGAAAAATTAAACGCCTTCTAGATAAATATTAATAGGTTTAAACATGGAGTTCCATAAAAATTAATATATATTCTTTTTATTTGTATTTTATTTTTGGGGTAAAATTAGTAATTTAATTTTTTTCTTTTTATTAATTTCTAAAAAAATAAACATTTTTGTGGGAGGGTAACATTGTAAAAGTAAGTCAAAATGAACAAAAAATAATAGTATGGGTGTCAATAATTTAACGATAACGATATTTTAAGGTATTTTAAAAAAATATAGGAATTAAACGGACATCAAGTTTAAAATATGAGTAAATGAGTTTTTACCAAAAAATGAATAATAAGGTAATTATAAACCAACTACTTATAATCCTTATGTGTTAATAGGAGGTGGTTGCCATATTTCAAAAATTATTGAACTATAACTTCCAAAATGTAACAGTTGCCTGCCCACAATTCGTTAATAGATGCTATTAGCAAAGACATTTCCCTATTTCAAAGCAAACCACAAAAACAAAGACATTTCCCTCAACTAACCAAGTTTGGCAAAACATCACTTGGCTCGCTTCTTCGGCATATTGATTGGTTACTTAGGTACATATTTTATTCAATCTCCACTTGGGTTAGAACTCAATGTTTATTGTTAGGGAAAAAGAAAAATGGTGCAGTGTAGCTCTATTGGTTTTGTATTTTGTTCTTTTCTTGTCAAGCTAAAATAAAAATTTTGGGTTGCAATAATATTTTAAATTACCAATATTTACTCTGTAATAGTTAAAATGGGTGAAATTATTTTCAAATGTGTTATAATGATTTGACCTGTTAAGGACTCGACCAAATAAAATTGGATCCAACAACCATTAACATCGTATGTCGTATTAATAGGTTTTGCCAAGCCTAAAAATTGGGGAAGTTTATCTAACCACTTTCAAAATTTGTCTTTAAATAAAGATCACAGTATAAAATTTCTTAGAATGATAACTCCATACACCCATTTTCGATCAAACTCTCCCTTAAAATAAAACCAAACAAAACCCAAGCCAATCAAAGGGTAAGCCATCAAAACCAGAGCAACATCGATCACCCAAATCTGTGTAGAAAACTCCAGTCCAACTAGTCTCCTTCCCTTCACTAAACTAGTAGCCATTGAACCTCTCATTCATTGTAGAATTCTACCATCAGCCAATAAGTGCAATAAGCTACGATGTCCTATCAATATAGAATAGAGTCCGAAATTTCCAATCACGCCATTTATTCTTCTCAACAATTTTCTTTGGATTAAGGACCATTTTCTTTGGATTAAGGTCCTGTTTAGGATTAAAGATAAAACTCAATAACCTATTTATTTTATAATTTTTGATAAAAATAGTGTTTGGTAAATTTTGTAAAAGTAATTTATTTTATAATTTTTTTTCATTTTAACAGCAGTTTTTAAAAACAGATAGGGGATTTACTTTTTATAAGCAGTTTATTAAATAAGTTACCATATCTTTTTAAAGTTCATATTATAATCTTATTATTTTAACTGAAAGACAATTGTAATTTACTTTTCCATAAACTCTAATAAATAAATAATTAGATATTATATTACTGTCACAATCAAATTACTATTACAAATACTGTATGTTCTCTCCAATATTAATTTAATTTGAATGTAATGCATATTTCTTTTTATTTTCTTTGGATTATGTATTAATATGAATTTTTATCATATTTTATGTAATAGATTATGAAGTTCATTAGATCTTATTTAATTGATTTTTTTCACTTTATGTAATGTTATGTATTTAAAAAAAAGCATGTTTAAATAATTTATTAAACATACTCTAAAAATAAAAGGCAATTTAAACTTATGTCTATTTTCGTCATTGTATAATATAACATAACTTTCGTAATAATATTTGCCAAATAAATGTACTCTATTTTTTAAATTCACATTAATTGTGATAACATAGTTTGTCAAACACCAAGTTGCTTTTTTAATCAGCAGTTTATTTCATCCGCACAGTAGAAGCAGCTTATTTAATCAGTTACCACAATTCCAAACTAGCCCTAAACCTTATTTAATAGTTTAGCGGAAATTTTTTTTAAATAATATATGGGCATTATATCCGTAATGGAGAATTGACAAATTTCTTACAAAAATAGTGTTCGTTTCATATCACACAATAAGTGTTTATTAAAATGCTTCTAAGTTTGTTGTTTGTTGTTTTTTATTCAATTTATTGCAATTCCCTATGAGATTTAATCTAAAATTACTTGTATGTGATAAGTATGCTGCCATTATTTTTGTTAAGTATCTTGGATGTAGGTGCCATCACCTAAAAAAATGGAAGCCGGAAATGGGTGGCATTGCCTAGACAATGGCGGCAAGCGATTTTGCCCTTGCCTAGTAGATGGGCGCCATCGCCCAAATGATGTAGCAAGCGATGGTGCCAATACCCGAGAGATGGGTGCCATCGCCCAAACGATGGTAGCGAGCGATGGTACCATCATCTAGACGATGGCAATGGGTGATGGGTCCATCCATCTAAATGTTTCCATCCTATAAGTTATAAGTTTTTAGTAGGAGTATTTTAGTTCAGGATTTAATTAGTTAATGTTGTAAGAAAATTAGAAATGTGGTATTTTTCAAATTAGAAAATGGAAAGCGGTTACATCTGTGCATACTTCAATGCATAAAAGACGCACTCTATTTAGAGAGGGTATAACTGGATTTTAATTATTTGTCTGTAAAGTGATTTTTTGTCATGCGGGCATGGGCTTCATTGAGAGCGAATTCAATTTTGGAGGTTCGGCCCGGCCCATTAAGGAAACTCCAGAACTCACAACACTATCTAATAAAACCCTTCCGTCTCTCTTAAAACCCTAGAAACCCTCTGCCACGCTTCTTCTTCCTATCTTCTTCTTTAAAACGCAGCAGAATCAAGTTGAATTGCAAGGCCAGCAAAGATTTAGCTGCTAACAAAAACAAAAGAAAAAAATGTTAGTCTTATTCGAAACCCCGGCGGGTTTCGCCCTTTTTAAAGTATTAGACGAAGGGAAGCTCTCTAAAGTCGAGGTAATCAATCATATACCTTACCTCTTTTGATACAACCCTTTCTTTTTTTTTTCCTGCATTTATTTATATACTCACCTCATTCTGGGTTGAATTATAGAAACCCACCTTGTGTTTTCATCAAAATAATCACTCACTTGACATGTGCTTTCAAATGTTCAGGAAATATGTTTTTGTCTTCGGACTCTTGTTTAGTGTTAAGATTTCAAAATGAAAATAGTTCTAAAAATAAAATCTGAATATTAAGCTTGCAATCATGTAACATTTATTTATTCAACTCTCAATTGTTTACCGTATTCTGTTTTCAGTTCTTATTCGATATTAACTTGTGCTGTTGCTGCAGGGTTTGTGGCAAGAGTTTAATAGTGTGGAGTCTGCAAGGCAGGTAATATCTCTAATTCCTACCTCTATGTTTTAACTTGCAAATCACTCTATTCAGGTCACAATGTTTTTTAAGCTTGCGCTTTATGTCAAATGATTGTAACATATGAGTGTTTTAGATTGAAATCTAACTGTTACTTGGTACTTACAATAGATAGTGAAGCTGAAAGCTTTTTCGAAGTTTGAGAATACATCAGAAGCTCTGAAAGCAGCAACATGTTTGCTGGAAAGCAAACCCAGCAAAGATCTACGGAAGTTTTTGCGCTCGCACTGTGATGGTGAAACATTAGCCGTTGCTGATTCCAAGCTTGGGAATGCAATCAAGGACAAACTGGTTAGTTGTTTTTCTCATTATAGTGAAACTATTTTTGTGATATAAACTCGTATGCTGCTTGCTTTTTCATTTGTATTACAGTTGGAATGATTTTTGTTTTGCAGAAAATAGAATGCGTTCACAACAATGCTGTGATGGAGTTGATGAGAGGTGTGAGGAGTCAGTTGACAGAGCTCATATCTGGTCTGGCTGTTCAAGATCTTCAACCAATGAGCTTAGGCTTATCTCATAGCTTGTCTCGATACAAGCTCAGGTTCAGTGCTGACAAGGTACTTCCGATATCTTTATTGATCATTATCTGCACAAATTGGCTTATTTTAATTTTAACATGATACATACTGTGGATTTTGACTTATTGGCTATGTAAACTAGTCATTATGAGTGTCCAGGGAGTCTGTATATAGAAGACTAGCAAAGAAACCCAGTTTTTCTAGAATAAATAAAAAAGAGCAAAAGGAAAAAATTGGATGATTTTTGAATATCGAATATCATAAAACTATACAAGTTTATGAAGTTGTTTCTGTTCTTATTTGCAATTATACAAGTTTATGAAGTTGTTTCTGTTCTTATTTGAAATTAAAGGAATAATTTTTATATAAGTGAAAGGTCTCTGGTTTCACCTGTGGGTGGGTTAGGCTTTTGTAAGGGATTCCTATCTTGTGTTTTGCAGCTTGATTATTCAGTGTCATGTGAGGGCTGGCTCACCTTAAGGTTAAATATGTATGTCTTGCTTTTGTTTCAGTACTTTTATATTTCTCAGCTGTTTCCCTTCTGAAAACAATTACTTCCCTTCTGTCCACAAGATTTCAACAATTATTATCTTACCATCACCTGGTCTGTTTTTGAGGATTCAATTGGCTTTTGAGGACAGATTGGTTCTAGATGGAGTAAAACTCAGTCACTGGTCTTGCAAGTGAAATGATCACTATTGTGTCTGCATTAATTGTAATATTTTTGGTTCTTGTTTTCAGGTGGATACAATGATCATTCAGGCAATTGGTTTGCTTGACGATCTTGATAAAGAGCTCAACACTTATTCCATGCGTGTCCGTGAGTGGTATGGGTGGCATTTTCCGGAGCTTGCCAAAATTATCCAGGACAATATCCTATATGCCAAAGCAGTGAAGTTGATGGGAAACCGCAGTAATGCTGCAAAGCTTGACTTCTCTGAGGTAGAGTTTGGATGGATTTACTTTATTGTTTTTTACATGGCGATTGTGTTGATGGTGCCTATTTCATTTGTAGACTTGTAAAATTTTTAAACCTTAATTATTCATGTACCTTGTCCTAAGTTTAGGCCTATGCAACATTTTGGCCTGTGGCCAATCCTACATAAACCATCTTTGTTTGAGAATTTTTTATGATGCATTAGTATCATAGTTAAGTGAATCTCCTACTGATTAAACTTTAAATTGCTGCCAATGAGTCCCACATTAACCTTCCTTCACCCACCTCTTTTTCATTTTTTTGACAGATGACCGATACCGGTCACTCTCCTGACTATTTTTTTGTCTTATATTTACAGATTTTACCTGAAGAAGTTGAGGCACAACTGAAAGAGGCAGCTATGATTTCCATGGGAACAGAAGTTAGCGATCTTGATTTGTTGAATATTAAAGAACTCTGTGACCAGGTTCTGTCTCTTGCTGACTACAGAGCTCAACTGTATGACTATCTAAAAAGTAGAATGAATACAGTTGCGCCAAATTTAACTGCCCTTGTTGGAGAGCTTGTTGGAGCTCGCCTCATTGCCCATGGAGGCAGCTTGTTGAACCTTGCAAAGCAGCCTGGGAGTACTGTTCAGATTCTTGGTGCAGAAAAGGCTCTCTTCAGAGCACTGAAGACTAAGCATGCAACTCCCAAGTATGGGCTCATCTACCATGCATCCCTCGTTGGTCAGGCAGCCCCAAAGCATAAGGGAAAAATTTCCCGGTCACTTGCCTCCAAAACTGCATTAGCAATTCGATATGATGCTCTTGGAGAGGGCCAGGATAACTCTATGGGACTGGAGAATCGTGCCAAGGTATTCTACAAAGATTTGTTTCATTCTTGCCTTTATTTTTTGTCATGGAAAGGATTTCTCACACACAATTATTGGCAGCTTGAAGCACGGCTAAGGAATCTTGAAGGCAAAGAATTGGGTCGTGCTGCTGGGTCAGCTAAAGGAAAACCTAAGATTGAAGTTTATGACAAGGACCGAAAGAAGGGGCCTGGTGCAATGATAACTGCTGCCAAGGTCTGCATTTTTCTTTCTCCATTTCTTTCTTCGTTTTTATTCTTTTTGGTTATCTTAATGAAGGGTGTGTTTGTTTTCCTGCTTTTTGCAGACCTATAATCCTGCAGCGGATTCCATTCTTGGTCTAATGGAAAATGCTGCCGGTGAAGATGATGAAAAAAAACCAATGGAGGAGGTTGCTGTCGGTCAAGAGAAGAAGGAAAAGAAAAAGAAGAAGAGCAAGAAAGCTGACGATGAGCGTACAAATGGCAATGTCGAGGAAGAAAATGAAGAATCAGTTAAAAAGGAAAAGAAGAAAAGGAAAAAACAAGTAGCTGAGGCTGGTGGTGAGAATGTTGAGGCAGGGGAGAAGAAGAAAAAGAAGAGAAAACATTCTGAAGATAATGAAGAAGAGTCAGAAGTGCCAAGTAAGAAGGAGAAGAAGAAGAAGAAGAAGAAGAAAAATGATGATTGATAGGTTTTCAGGGTAGTTGTGGTTACTGATAACCCAACAATTTTGGATGATCAAGTCAACGACTCAATACTTCTGTATGTAAAATTTGTTTTTTTCACTTCCTTTTTTTAGTTTTTCCGGTCTCTACTGTAGCAGTTTTGGTTAATCTGAGTTGTACTGTATTTTTCAAGTGCTAATGCCCATAGTTGGAAGAAAATCTTATGAAGACTTTGTTGCACCCATATTTTGAAATCAACTTATATATTTGAAATGACCCATGTTGCGATTAAATTTGCAGCATTACTGTTTTATTTTTCTCAAATTTTATGGATCTTATGATAGAGGCAGTGGTTATGAAATCATGCTGTCAAAAGTTAATCGCTTATTCTCTCTTTATTTTAGGTGAACAAGTATCTCCCCAAATATTAGGGTTCTTCGTTGATGTATTTTGACGTTCTTGATTGAATTTCGGATAAATAGAACTCTGAACCAAATATGGCCTGCAACAAATTGATTCACCCAGGTCGAAAATGGTCTTGGGAGATTTTTCAACTCTTTTATTTAATATATGAAAGTTGCTATGAAAGGGGCCAATGCCTGACAATTCCAATTTGATGATGATGAAGCCAGTCCTTTGCCATAATTGACCTCACCTGTACCTCACGCAGTTGGCTGACCAAAGCAATCATATTGCATACCTTTCGTATATATATATAATTCTCCGGTGCAGTTATCTAAATACAGATTTTGTACAAATTCGTTATTATATTATATGATGTTATAGTTAATGTTATAGTTAATTGAACAAAAATATTATATCATTATATAGTGTAATAACGAATTTACGTTTAGACGTTTGTACTTGGGAAGTTCTATATATATAAAAGTGCGAATGCTAAAATGTAAATTTTGTCCTAACAGAATTAAAAGACAAAAGAAAAAAGAAAAAGAATTTTGAAATATTAAAAGATAAAAAATATTGTATTTTTCTTATTTTTTAGTACCGTAAGTACGAATCAGCATTTTAACATTTACACATGAGAAGATATATATACTCTTTTATTTTCAAAAACTTTAAATTATCTTATTTTTTATTCAGAAGGCAAGGGAATATGGGAGTGGGTTAATGAAATTTTTTTTTTTATTTTGTTTTCTTAATAAAAATAAGGATAAATCAAAATTTCCAAAAGTAAGAAAGTGATTTAAAGATAAAAAAATTCATTTGTCAAAATTTAGCTAGATATTATTTACTTTAAAATCCAACCTATGATATCTAGAACAAAAGAAAAAAAAGTTACAGATAGTACAACAATGACGCAACTCAGATTTTTAAACACACAATACGTCGACTCTAGTTTCAATCAAAATCATGAAATAAAATCTTCTCTTTTACTTCGTTAGAATTCGACTTGAATCTCCCCACATTTGATTAGTGAGGGGTTACTTAGTTGAGAAATCACATACCTCACTAATAATGCATGAGAGAGAGGACGGAGGCAAGGGCATGAGCCACATTTTCTTTCAATGTCAAAAAGGAAACCACGCCTCTTAGGATGCTCTATGGATCAATATTATCTCCGTAATAAAAGAACAGCGTTGAAAAAGTGTGAAAGGGACCATACTCGTTCCCAAAACAATAAAGTCAAATCTTAGGTAATGCATGTAAAATTCATTATCATCAATCCATATGTCTTTCAATCAACAATCTTAGGTAATGTGCAAAAAATTAATCAACAATCTTATGTAAGTTTGCTTATATTAACGTCATAATCTTCATTTATAAAAAAAAAAAAAAAAATTCTGAATTTTAATGGAGATTTTAAATAAGTTAATACAACTAATAGGGCTTATCGACATTTTAGTTAAAACTCATGACTTGTCCATTTCCTAAAATTAATTATTCCCACAATTTCAAAGTTAATATCATTTAGACATTCTTATTTATGAAAATATCAATTAAATTCCCTAATTTAAATAATAATAGCCTTTTATACTTTTTTATGGTCAAATATTTAACCTTTTCATTTTCAGTTTCTCACCTCAAATTGAATTCTTAACCATCGGACCATCCCTTTCACTAAAGAGGTCAAATTAGTTGAGTTATTTTTTGGAGAATATTTTTTTATTAACACTTAAAACATAAAATGTTACAATTAACTATACCTTTGCATGTTACTCTCAATTTTCATATGATTAGCTAAATATGACTTTATCTTTTTAAAACGGATTAATGTTGGATTGCCCTCTCATGGATTGACTATTTTTAAATCGCTTCCTTACTCTTAAAAATTTTAATTTACCCTCTATTTTTATTAAGAAAACCAAAATACAAGAGTAATTTGAGGTTTTTAAAAAATAAATAAAATAATTTGAAAATAATTAATTTATGAGAGACTAATCTAAAATTTATCACTTAATAATGGTTATAGAATCAATGATTAGATATAATATAAAAAGAAAATTAATTGAAATGTTTGAAATATAAGATGGTTCTAGGTGCAAGTAACCTATTTTCACTTTGTAGGAAGTTTCGTTGTAAGAAGCATGAAAAAACCTGGCATGTGAAGGATGGTCAGAACAAGAGAAAAACTATTAAATGTGAGTGCAGCCAAGAAGAAAAGATGGAGTTAGGAAATAGAGTTAACAATAATTAATACTATTTGCTTGTTTTGTTATTTATTCCAATTTTTCGCCAACTCTAGAACTTGCGTCTTGGCCTTTCCCTTCTAAAAAGTCAATAATGTCGAAAAGAAAAAAAAGAAGTCAATAATGTGTTATTAAAATGTTTTTTTTTTTTTTTTTGCCTCCTTGAACAAGATTTTGATGAGTTTGGATGGTTACATAATTATAATTCTCTTTTATATTTTAGATAATTTATATAATAAAAGTTTTTACAAGCAAATATCTAAAATTATTCATTAGGTTACAATTTTTTAAAAACTATTTTTTGCATTTTCTACCTTTATTTTGGATTATAATTACATACACTAGTTGGATTTTATCATAGAAACTTCAAATCTATTATCAAGAAATCGATTAAATATTTGTGTCAAGGCCTAAAACGAGTAGTTTTTAAATAATTTTATTTGACTGCCCATTTCAGTTCAAATCATGAGAGAGATAAGGAGTTAAGATATTAATTTGAATTTTTGCGCAACCCTCTACCTTTTAAAACAATAAAAAATAAAAAAAACCTAATAGATAGCTAATCAATTAATACTTATAAATAATATTACATTTCAGACACACTATCTCTTTGAGAATTCTAATACAATTTTGTTGCTATATATTCATTAGTTTACATTCAACCATTTATGTTATAATTGAAATGCAATGTAATTCCATTAAATAAAACCTCTCTATATTACTAGTTATTGTTTCATTAAATTTGCTTCATTAATTGACTCACAATTCAATTTTGACCTTAATGGATGATACTAAAATTCGTTGAACCCTAAATAGACAACCCTAATTTTAACGACTGGGATTATGACAATGAAAATGGCTCTTTTTTAGTAAGATTATGTTTTATTATTTTTTTAAATAACAATAAATCATTGAGCAAGTTTCCAATTTGATTATTAGAAGAAGAGAATTGGTGAGAGAGCTAAAAATACTTGGTTTGAGCTTTGTCATAAACAAAAAGGAAACAGAAAGAAGAAAAAGGAAAAGCAAAAGAAATAAAAGAAGAGAAAGAAAAACCTCAAAAGAGAAAGGGAGAGAGATGACAAAAGGAGAAAGTCAAAACCGAGAAACTGCGTGCCTAATGGTTGTAGTAGTGGTGACAAACAAACAACCATACAAAACATTATACAAATTCCACCACGTCACTTTTTTTTTTTTAATTTTAATTTTTCAAATGAAAAAACTTTTTGGTATAATTATTATTGGACCGAATTTAAATGTTGTTTGGAGTCCGGATTATAAAGTAGACCAAAAAATAAAAAATAAATAATGAAAAAAAAAAAGACAAAAGCCAATAAGTTAAACCTCTCAGCCAAAGACCAACAACAACTAGAAAGAGGAGGGTGTTAGTTAATGTTATGTTGCCACCTATGTTCTGTTCTGACTTGACTTTGCAGATATTGAGGTGAAGCAGAAGCAGATCTCTTCTTTCATTTATTTTCTGCTTTTTTTTTTGCTCTTATTTATTATTGTTCTAAATATTTTGCACTTTTATTTTCTGGGTTGCAGATCTTTTGGTGGTGCTTGGAGTCTTTGACCAGCTTTATTTAGCAGGTTAGTAAACTCATGCTTGGTATTCTCATGTTTAAATTTAATTTTTGTTCTTCATGGCCATGTATTTAATCTGGTTTAAATAGAAATTCATTGAAATATATGAATAATACTGGTGCGATTTTTTTTTTTCAAATTTGATCACTAATTTCTGCTAAGAAAAATGGTTGTTCTTGAAATTTTTTTTTTTTTTTTATGTGGGTTACTTTAATTTTTTCCAAAAGTTAAAAGTTACCGTTTTTCGAAGCTATATAATTAAATATACCATCATATTAGACTAATGAGGCTCTCACGGTGATTGTTTAGTTTATTAGAAGTAGAACTGAGATTGCTCTTCGGTTAAAGTAGGGTTAAGGACCTAAAAAGGGTAATTTATTGAGTCTATTAGAGAAAAGGTTTGCTGTTATTAAAATTTGCCTATTCAGAAAATCTTTGGACTTTGAAGTCCATGTGAGCCTGCTTTATACTGCTTTTCTTTTCTTTTCTTTTCTTTTCATTCTTAATTTACGTCTTCTGGTGCCTTTTCAGTTTTTTATTCCACCTTTAGTTCTTTGTTAGTCGAATTTGTGGCGGGGACTGAGTTGCTTGCCTTTCTTGTTGTGTTCAGCCATATGTACATGACTTGCAAAATATAATTTATCAGAAGTCTTCAAAAGGGAGATATACGAGTACTGCTGCTTCTGAATAATTTATAAGATGTCATTCCGTAGCATAGTACGTGATGTAAGAGATAGTTTCGGGAGTTTATCTAGAAGAAGTTTTGATTTTAGATTGACTGGCCATCATAGAGGGAAATCCCATGGTTCGTTAAACGATTTGCATGACCAGACTATTGTAATTCAAAATAGTTGTTGGGCTAGTCTCCCACCGGAGCTACTTTGTGATGTAATCAAGAGGTTGGAGGAGAGTGAGAGTTCTTGGCCCGCTCGAAAACATGTTGTTGCATGTGCTGCTGTTTGCCGTTCTTGGAGGGCTATGTGCAAAGAAATTGTTAGAAGTCCAGAGTTCTGTGGGAAGCTTACTTTCCCAGTGTCCTTGAAGCAGGTAGTATTTGTCTCATTTTCTCAAAGGCTAGTGGTTCTTAAACATACTTTTCAACTCTTATGATCTCGAAGAGAATTATTACTAATTCCTTTTGACTTTTATTTTTCAGCCTGGTGCACGCGATGGAACCATTCAATGTTTCATTAAGAGAGATAAATCTAACTTAACATATCACCTTTTTTTGTGTCTTAGCCCTGGTGAGTAGATTCCTTCTAGTTTGTTAAAATAATGTTGATTTGACTTTCCCCTTCTTTGTCATCTGGATAAGGTTGTTGATTAATTTTCTATGATTTGGTTATGCATGTATTTAGCAAGAAGAACAGTTGCATTTTATAGTTTTGTGTTTTTGGCCACCCAAACTTACGCAGATGTCAGACTGTCTTCTGTAATATAGATATGGTTTGGCTAGTGAGCCCAGTCTGTGGTGAATTGCTTCAGTCAAAACACATATAGAAGTAGAGAAAAAGTGGAGAATCAAAATAAATTTAGTTAAACGAGTTATGTTTCATATAGTTCTTTCTCTAATGCTTTTGTTTTCCATTCTTGGAACATATGTGTGCGCAGATCATGATTTAATTTCAAATGCCCGCTTTCTGAAGTTGCTGGATACAAATTACTGAACATTATTCTGTTATATGCTGGATATATATAATTTCAAATGCCTTGTATTGGTTTCCCTTGTGGTTGATTTTTGACATCATAGCCATGGTATAAAATTTTGTTGTACCACGTCTTAGGGAGGATGCTGATCTGGTAGTGGATGAGTTGCTTTCAAATTAGGTTATGAATCTTGTATCTAGAGGTGGTAGGTCTGTTGTGGGTCAACCATTAAAAGAAGTTACCTACGTGGTTAGGGACTTCTGTTTGTGAGCGAACCATTTATATGCCGTACTATTTCTTGATTCCTTTTTTTAAATATTCTTGCTGTTAGTGCATTAATACTGATGCCTTCTTATTTGACATGTACTTTAACTCAAGTTCTAATATACTTTTTGAAACTTCATGCTATTTAGGAGCTGTAAACTTTATTGTTCTCCTGGTTTGCAACAGTCCCTGCCCATATGTTAGACATGATTTGAGGTCCTTGCTTACTGTACTATGTCGCTGTGTTTATCATTTTTTGTTTTCTTTTTGCAGCTTTACTAGTTGAAAACGGAAAATTCCTTCTGTCTGCAAAAAGGACCCGTCGAACTACTTGTACAGAGTATGTAATCTCCATGGATGCTGACAACATTTCAAGATCAAGCAGCACTTATATTGGAAAGTTGAGGTAAGAATATAGAATGAAACTTTAGAACCTGGTTTCTTTCTTGTCTCGGCAGAAGGCTCAGTGCAGTGGGCGGGCAATACACATTTTGTTTTAGTTTATTTGGATTTTGGCTTCAAGATATGATTATATCTCCACTCTGAAATTTATTACAAGAAGATTCTGTACTTCTAAGAGTTGTGTCCTTTATTTTAGAGGTATTTGTTCGACCAACTAATTTAGTGGACTTGGTATATCCTTCTTTATGACATAATTTTTGTTTGACATGAAGCCATCTGGTCCTTCGTTGGAGTAAACTTTTACAATTTATGTTTTGTCTATTAAAAATTACAAATAAAAGATAATTTTGGGTGAATGAGGAGCTCGGCATCCTTATTAGTAATAGACTCAATAGATAATACTTTGTTATGGAATGCTATTTGCCTTGAACTTAAATTGTGCTTCTTCCTTCTTTGGGGCTTTTTTTACCCTATCTTATGAGAGATTTTTTTTTTTTAATTTTTTATATGCAAGTTCTTCATGCAAATACATAAATTCCTATAAACTGGTTTCCATAAATATATTACATTTATGAATTTATCTTTTCATGCTGCAGGTCAAATTTCCTAGGGACAAAATTTATAATATATGACACACAGCCACCGCATACCTCTGCTAATATTACCCCTTCAGGACTTACAAGCCGCAGATTTTATTCCAAAAAAGTCTCCCCTAAAGTCCCAAGTGGCAGTTATAATATAGCCCAAATAGCTTATGAACTCAATGTACTTGGCACACGAGGCCCCAGAAGGATGCACTGTGTCATGCACTCAATCCCAGCCTCATCAATTGATGCTGGGGGCTCTGTTCCTGGCCAGCCAGAGCTTCTTCCCCGCTCTCTTGAGGACTCGTTCAGGAGCATCTCCTTCTCAAAGTCACTTGACCACTCTGTTGAGTTCAGCAGTGCACGATTTTCTGAAATTGGTGCACTTCGAGAGGATGATGAGGATGGGAAAGTGAGACCCTTGATACTCAAAAACAAGCCCCCAAGATGGCATGAACAATTACAGTGTTGGTGTCTCAATTTTCGGGGGCGGGTGACTGTCGCATCTGTTAAGAATTTTCAGTTGATTGCAGCGACACAGCCAGCTGCTGGTGCACCCACTCCCTCTCAACCAGCGCCACCTGAACATGATAAGATCATTCTCCAGTTTGGGAAGGTTGGGAAAGATATGTTTACTATGGACTATCGTTATCCACTCTCTGCATTTCAGGCGTTTGCTATTTGCTTGAGCAGCTTTGACACCAAACTGGCCTGTGAATAGGACAATAAAAGATAGATATCAAAAGTCTAGTGGATTGCAACATTTCTTTTCCCTATTTTTCTTTGTAATTTGTTTCCTACACTGAAAGTGTAGGATGGGGAATTGCTGTTAATGTTATTCGGTTATTGCAAAATCTCATTTGTAACTCTAGCGGCAGGAATCATATAACTGTAAACTTTAATCATATTGTTACCTTTGAGACATTATCTTTATTTATTTGTCAGCCATATTATGAATAACCATTTATTTTAGGGTGTATTCTAGCTGATGCTTTTCGCGTACACTCATGTAGAGTAAATGCCACTGGAGAAGACAAGTTGTTAATTCTGTTTGGAGTAAAGGACAGCCAGACTCCAAAGATTTTCTCAAATGTAGAGGTAGATCTATTCAGTTTTACAACTATGTTCTTCAACTACAGTGCCCAAATTGATTTTAATTTAATATAATAAATGAAAAATGATGTTAAAAACGCGTAAATAGTGTTGAAAGTATTAAATAACCGGACATGAAAATAATTTAGATTCTAGTGAGCACGAGTACCCACTTTATGATCGAGCACTTGGACACATGATACAATTTTGTGACTCTTTTAATAATGTTGAAAATATAAATTATTAAGACGTGAAAATGATCTAGTGAGCATTATGTACCCATTATATAATAAGCACTGGACATTTGACATAGTTTCATGACTTTTTATGAAAATGTTGAAAGTATGAATTAACTAAACAATTCTCCGTATATAAAATATGAATAAGAATACACGTACCTTAAAATATAAAAATATTGCATGCTCAATAGATTATTACTCTATCAAGATTATTACTCTATCAAATATGGGTGACTACACGTCTTACACATGCTAAAAATAGTGGAAGGAAATAAATAATGGCAGGTTAGTTCGTTAGTTAGTTAATTTAGTTTGTATAAGAAAGAAAGAAATTTTGAAAAGAAAAGATATAGGATTTTCAGATGAAGAGAACCACACAAAATAGAACCAAAAAAAGAAAAAAGAAGTGAAAAATTCAAGGGAAGAGAAGGGAGAAGACAAGGGTTGTGTGTGTGTGTATGTGTTTCTCTCTCTCTCTCTCTATCGCTCTTGCCTCTTGGTTTGAATTTCATTCAGTTAATGATAATGCCAGAGACTTCCATGATCAGTAATTTGCTTCAAAATTTGAGAAGTTATTGCTGATGAGTCCATTTCGCTGCTCTTAATCCTTTGTCTTTATCCAAAAACACAAAAAAAAAAAAAAAAATGGATGCAACAGCAAATATAATGTGCCAAGGAGACCCAGTTAACCCTGTGGTCTCTACATGTCTACAGGTGTGTGGGATCCTTGTCGTCTCCCACCTTTTCCATCTCATTTTCAAGCCTTTGGGACAACCTGGACCCGTTGCACAAGTGCTGGTATGTACATTGCCGACAATTTAAGTACCAAAAATGATCATTTACATATTAATGTATTGTTATCTAGTTTGCTAGAGCTGTTAATTTATGATTTTTTTTTTTTGCCTTTAACAGGCAGGACTAGTTCTTGGTCCTACATTGCTATGTCGAATCTATGTCATTGAAAGATTTTTCATTAAGCCTAATTCAGCAGACTACTACAGATTCTATGCATTTTTTGCACGAATATTTTTCATGTTCTTGCTTGGTCTTGAGTTTGATGTCCCATATATGAAGCGCAATTTGCATTTAGTCACCACCGTTGCATATGGAGGTTTTATGGCATGTGGCATTTTTGGAGCAGCTATATCTTGGTTTATCATTCGAGAATTGACAATCTCATATAACGAGTTTGCTTTCGCCATTGTTACCATCATTCTCATTGCAAACTCCGCCTCTCCGGTTGTAATTCGATTGGCTGCTGATTTGAAGTTTGATACTTCAGACGTTGGAAGATTGGCTATGTCTTCTTCTTTGATCAACGAGATGTCTTGTTCATTGCTTTTCTCTTTAGTCGTTGCATTCACTGAAGATGGAATGTTCAAAACTTTGTTACTGTCAATCTTTCTCACTGCTTCACTTATCTTGGTGAATTGTTATCTGGTGATTTGGTTTAACACCAAAAGCCGAAACCAAAAATTCATCAACAACTCTCAGGTTTTGCTCATTTTGGTCTTGCTTATTTCTGTTTCAATGATTATTGAATCCAGCGGCCTTTACTCTACAGTTCATTGTTTTCTTGTTGGTATGATGTTTCCAAGAGAAGGCAAAACAACTCGAACATTACTGCATAAGCTTACTTATGCTGTTCACAATTTTGTGCTTCCAAGTTACTTTGGCTTCACAGGCTTCCAATTCGACATAAGTTCTTTATCTACAATTGATAATATAATTGTTGCTTTGGTTATGGTCTCTTTGAGCATTGCTGGCAAAATTCTGGGGACACTACTTGCTTGCTATTATTTGAAAATTCCATTGAATATTGAAGCAGTCATCCTGGCTTTCATTCTCAATTTGAAAGGCCACGCTGATCTTGTTGTTGCTGCATCTCCCGATTCAGAGGTAACATTAAAACTTTGGAACATTTAGCAGAAAAATGAACAAAAAAATAAACTTTAGGTATTTACACAATCTTTTGTTATGCTGATTTCAGGTTTAATTTTTCTTTAATCGTTATCACAGAAATGGTGGGGTGCAGATATTCGAACATTGCTATTGTCAGTAATAGTTCTGAACACACTGCTGGCAGGGCCAGTGGTGTCCCTCATAATGAGGAAACAAGAAGTACAATTAGCTCACAATCGAACTTCAATTGAATGTCTTGATCCAGAGAGTGAACTCCGAATGATTTGCTGCGTTTATAAGCCTCGAAATGCTTCTGGGCAACTTGGTCTCTGCTCTGCCTTGCGTGGCAGGCAAGGTGTTACCATTACTCCTTATTTGATGCATCTTGTTGAGCTCCCTAAAAGGCGCAAGAAAAAGAACTTGATGTACCACCAGCTACAAGACGGGGATCAATTCAGTGATGAGGATGAATATGGTGGAAATGATGTGATGGAAATCAACGAGGCTGTCGACACTTTCTCATCCGAAACAAAGATTTTTATTCGACAGATCAAAGCTGTTTCCTCTTTCCCAACCATGTACGAAGATGTGTGTAGTCAGGCTGAGGATTTGCGAGTTTCACTCATTTTCCTTCCGTTTCACAAACACCAACGCATTGATGGGAAAATGGAGAAAGGGAAAGACGAAATGAGGTCCACAAACCAGAAGATAATCAGGCATGCACCATGCTCAGTAGGGATCCTTGTTGATAGAGGTTGCTTGGAATTTCAAAGGCTGCTGGCACCAGACTCATTGCAAAGTGTCGCAACATTGTTTTTTGGGGGCCCCGATGACCGCGAGGCAATAGCTTGCAGCAAAAGAATAGCAATGCATCATCATCTAAACTTGACAGTGATTCGGTTCCTTCCAAGTGGATATGGTCAGGAGGATGTTAATGTATCATCATCAACAGCATCACCACATTTTCATTTAGGCGACGAAGTGTTCATGTCAATAGCTAGAAGAAATCCAGAAAACGAGAGGGATGATGTATATATGGATGAATTTTACAAGCACTATGTGTCATCAGGTCAAATTGGTTATGTAGAAAAGAATTTGAGAAATGGAGCAGAAACATTGCAAGCATTAAGGGACATTGGGGATATGTATTCATTGTTTATTGTAGGAAAAGGAAGGAGAGGTTGCTCACCTTTAACAACTGGAATGAGTGATTGGGAGGAGTGTCCTGAGCTTGGTGTTGTTGGAGATCTGTTGGCTTCTATGGATTTTGATATCAAGAGTTCTGTTTTGGTTATTCAACAACATAGGCATACCAGTAGTAAAAGCTTTACTGATGATTAATTAGTTAATTAGCTGCTGCTATAAAATTTGTGTTTTTTTTTTAAAAATTTTGGGGGTTAAAACTAATCAATCAAGTTATTGCAAAATTAACAAGTTATTCTTAAGGCTTGTTGTTTGTCTTTTACTCATTTTCTTTTTCTTCAATATTGGCAAGATTTGCTCTAAAAATAGGTTCTGTTGGACCAAAATTAAAATGGGCTCAATCAAAACCCAAATAAATGAACACAACAAAGCCTAAGAAAAAATTGATAAAATTAATCTCTCAAGGCAAAAATGAGGACGCTGCATTCTCCGCCAAAAAAGAAGGATAGAGACACCTTCTTTACCACCCCGATGAAAGAATAGAGACACTACACGTCCTCCTTTGACTCAAGGACAGGGATTCATGTCCATGTATCTCTTGATATGAAGTATGAACACAAAAAGACAAGTGTTGTTAGGTTGCTCGAAGATAAGAGACTTGTCACTAAAATAATTAAGAATATAAGCCCTCCATCTCTAGAAAGGGAAGAAAAAATAGACGAGGGGAAATGGTGAGTTGCTTTCTAAAGAAGTGAAGCAATTTACTGTCCCCTTACTACAATTAATGGAGATATTTTTGCATTAAAGCCAAACGTAAAGCTGAAAATAAGATAAAAATAGTGTGGTGAATATTTCTCTATATTAAACGAATAAATATTGTAGGTATATATATACTAGTGTTGACACACATTAATCCTATTATATAGCCTATGATTAAGCTAAATCATATACAGATAAGGAAAGAAATAATAGAAAATCAATCTCTAATATTTGACAATATGGACTACATATTCTATGGCTATTCTAGAACTCATCTTCCTTTAACACTCCCCTTTAGGGGTGGGCATCGGTTCGGTTCGGTTTGGTTTCGGAATAAATTATCGGTTTCGGTTCGGTTCGGTTTCGAAAATTAAAAAACCGTTCATTTTTTTTTTTTAAAAAAAAATCAAATTTCGGTTTCGGTTCGGTTTCGGTTCTCTTAACGGTTTTATTTAAGCAATCGGTTTCAAATCGGTTTCGGTTCACCTTAGCAATTCGGTTTCTGTTCTAATTCCACTTCAGCTCATAATTTGATTTTTCGGATCTTTTTCTATTTCAAACTTGTACAATAATTTTCTCATTTTTAGTACTTGTATAATATATTCAGAGCATGTACAATTTACAATTTCATCAATTAATCCACAATTCGTCAATTACTACGACATCATCAAAATATACTCTAGTCTATTACTACCATTACCAAATCATTTATCATCATCACCACATTAACTTAACACAACCTCTTTTCCAAATGAGTTCTCAAGCCAGAAGTTCCTTTAATACTTTCACATACATACTCCTTCTTACAATAGTTACACTTTGCTTTTTTTCCTCCAGGTAGTTTGGAAAATGATTCCCAAACATCCGATCTCAAACGTCGGCTTGTTTTTTCATTCGGAATAGCCTCCTCAAACTCTTCTTTCATAATCTCCTCTACAACATTGTTATTTTCTTCCATTCTACACACAAGGCGTACCATAATCAATGTATAATAAATAAAATAAAATAATTAACAAATTTGTATTCACAAAAAAAAAAAAATTACCGGAATTTTGGACTAAAATGAAAAATTTTCAGAATTATAGTTACTATTTTTAATATCAAAAGTTTTGGACCAAATTGTAAATAAAATAAAATAAGTTTCTGTGGTATATCATAATTTTAAAAAAGTATAGAGACCAAAATGATATTTTACGGCATTGACTTTCGGTCAAGGACCATTTTATAAACTTTACAAACAAATTAGGCCACAATAGAATTCTTATATGCAAATATTTTCTAAATAATCGGTTATAATAAAATTTTAAAACCTAGAGGGATTTGAATGATAATATCCTTTCATCATCTTCAACATTTCGTCTCTCTCTCCCTTCGCACAGCAAGCACCAAGCAGCAGACACAGTTACAACTTACAAAAATCAAAAAATAAAAATCTAAAAAAATTACAGTAACATACACACATAAATCTAAATATTATCAATAATCTTATGTAATAATAATAAAAAAAATAAAATAACAAAAGTGAAGAGCAAATCAGCAAAACTTCTCAGAAGTCAGATCTATTTAAAAAAAAAAAAAAAGAAAGCAGAGCAAGAGGTAAGAGCAAGAGTAAGTTACTTGGTTGGGTGGCTGGCGATGGAAGGATGGAAGGAACGGCGGCGGCAAGTCGGCAGCAACGGTGGGTAGATCCGGCCACGAAGAAGAAGTCAGCAGATTGGAGAGAGAGAGAGTTAGAGACGGGAAAGGGGAAACTGGGAAAGATTAAAAAAAAATAATTTTTGATTTTGTGTATATATATGTGATGGTGAAATTACAAAAATACCTAATAACGGTTCGGTTCGGTTTTTATAATTTTTAATCTGAAAATCGAACCGAACCGAACCATTCGGTTCGATATTTATAAATATGGTTTTTTTACTTGAAAAAAACCGAACAGAACCAATTTTTTTCGGTTCCGGTTCGGTTTGTGCCCACCCCTACTCCCCCTCAAGTTGGAGTGTATGTTAATGACACCCAACTTGCTAAGTAAAACTTCAAATTGCACAGTGCTCAAAGGCTTAGTAAATAAATCTGCTGGCTGATCTGAAGTGTGAATGTGAGCAGTCTGAATCATTCCATCTTGAATCTTTTCACGCACTAAGTGACAGTCTATTTCTATGTGTTTAGTTCGCTCATGAAAGATTGGATTCGAGGCTATGTGTATAGCCGCTTGATTATCCCAGTACAAATTCGCTGGTTGCATGTGGCTTACTCCAAAGTCGTTCAAAATGTTTTTCAACCATGTGATCTCACAGCATGTAGTAGCCATAGGCCGATACTCTGCATCAGCATTTGAACGAGATACCGTTGTTTGTTTCTTTGTCTTCCAAGAAATTGGTGCTTGACCATGCAAGATGCAATAACTTGTAATTGACCTTCTTGTATCCTTGCGACGAGCCCAATTAGCATCACAAAATGCTCTTAGTTGAAGGGAACCTGTAGTTGGTAATAAAATACCTTGTCCAGGAGTATGTTTGATATACCTAAGAACTTTGTGTGCTGCCTCCAAGTGTGGTTGTCTAGGTTTGTCCATAAACTGACTCAACACATGAACAATATAAGTAAGGTCTGGTCTAGTTATAGTGAGATAAACTAACCTCCTTACTAATCTTCTGTATGTTGATGAATCATCTAAAAGCTCTCTATCTGATTGCGTGAGTGACAAATTTTGATCTATCGAAAAACGAGAAGGTTTAGCACCTAAGAACCCGACATCTTCTAAAATTTCCAAAGCATATTTTCGTTGTGACAAACTGATTACTTGCCTTGACCTTGCAACCTCTATGCCGAGGAAATATTTAAGCTTTCCCAAGTCTTTAAGTTTGAATTGCTTGGATAAGAAAAGTTTAGTATCTTCTATATCTTGCAAATTATCTCCAGCCAATATCACATCATCAACATACACAAGTAATGCCAAAAAGGTACCTTGCCGTTGTCGGACGAACAAAGAATAATCGGAAAGGGACTGGTGGAATCCTGCAGCTTTGAGTGCATTGGATAACTTTATAAACCACTGTCGAGAGGCTTGTTTCAATCCGTATAGTGATTTATGAAGTTTACAAACACGAGTTCCCCTGGTTTCGTCCGAAACCAGGAGGCAAAGACATGTATACTTTTTCATCAAGCTCACCATTCAAAAATGCGTTATTAACATCTAATTGATGTAGATGCCAACAACGCAAGGCTACCACACTAAACAAGACACGAACTGTAACTAATTTAGCCACATGTGCGAAAGTTTCCCTGTAATCAATTTCCTCAATTTAACTGTAACCCTTAGCCACCAATCGTGCTTTGTATCTCTCCACAGTCCCATCAGCCTTCAATTTGATTGTGTATATCCATTTGCAGCCGATTGGTTGCTTATGAGATGGCAGTGATACTAAACTCCAAGTCCCATTATTTTGTAAAGCAGAAATTTCTTGTTACATGGCCTTACACCATTTTGGATCTTTAACAGCCTGTGAATAACTAATAGGTTCTTTGAGAAGAGAAAGTTTAGTAGCATATGCTTTATGAGCTTGGGAAATTCTTTTATAAGATAAAAATTGAGAAAGTGGATGAACAATACCTGAATGTTGAACCAAGCTCGTAGATGACGTTGGTTCAGTCCTTGAAGGGAGGGCCATCTCAACATGAAAGTCTTGTAAATATCGTGGGGCTTTAGTGGCTCGACTTCCACGCCGGGGTGGTGTAACAACTGGTATACTTGTTGTATTTGGAGATGATGGTAGTGGTATGTTTGGTGAAGAGATGTTGGGAGAAGGAGGCTCATTTATGGTTATGTCAAGGTTTGGTGGTTCATTTGTGTTAGTATGAGATGATGACTCAGGTAAAGAATCAAAATCAAGGTTTGGATCTTGATTTGGAAACAAAAATTCTGAATCGTTTTGTGGTGCAGCGGAATGTTTAGAATTTTGGAAAGGAAAAATATCTTCAAAGAAAATGACATCTCTTGAAACCAATGCCTTTTTTCTGGGTAATATAAAAAACACAATACCCCTTTTTCCCTTAAGGATATCTAAGAAAAATGCAGCATGATGCTCGAGGATCAAATTTAGAACGGTTTTGTGTATGTGTGGAAACAAAACACAATCAACCAAATACTCATAAATGTGAGTAGTTTGGAACTTTGTTAAACAGCTTTTCATATGAGGTTTTGCCTTTGAGGAGAGGAGTTGGTGTTCGGTTTATGAGATAAGCTGAAGTAAGGATGGCATCCCCCCAAAAATGATTAGGAAGACCAGCTTGAATAAGGAGGGCACGTGCCATATTTAACAAGTGTCTGTGTTTCCGTTCAGCGACACCATTTTGCTGTGGTGTATTGATGCAACTGGTTTGGTGAATTATGCCCTTTTGTGCATAAAAATTTTCAAGTCTGAATTCTGGGCCATTGTCACTACGAATGATCTTCACATTGGAATTGAATTGATTTTCAGCCATGTTAACGAAATTGACCAAAAGATGTCCAGCATCTTATTTATGTTTCATAAGGTAAATCCATGTGCATCTAGTATAGTCATCAACAATAGTAAGAAAATATTTTGCACCTAAAATGGAAGCAACTTTATAACCACCCCAAATGTCAACATGTATCAAATCAAAACTAGATTTAGTCGTGATGGAACTTGAAGGAAAAGGAAGTCTTGTTTGTTTTGCCAGAGGACAAATCAAACACTTGTCTGTATTACAAGCTTTATTTCGGAAACATGAAGAAACAAATAATGGAGTGAATTTAGAAGATGGATGCCCCAGACGTTGGTGCCAAAGAGACAGGTTTGAGGCTTGGGTGTGATTACACATTCCTTTATTGGCTTGATCGAGATAGTGAGGGCCCTCTCATTCAATTCCTGTCCCAATCGTCTTCCCCGAGCATAGGTCCTGGACAAAACAAATATTGTTGAAAAAAATGGCTATATGAGATGAATTGCGTGTCAGCTTGCTAATTGAAATTAAATTCAAATGAAAATATGGAATACACAAAACATTGTCAAGAATTAAATCTGGAGATAGAGTTACTGTGCCAATATGGGTCACTTGTGCCATTGAACCGTTTGGTAATTCCACGGTACGATTTTTGACAGGCCTCAAGTGTGTAAATAAGTTCTGATCATAAACCATATGGTCTATACACCCACTATTGAAGATCCAAGTATTTCTTTTTCCATTAAGAATAAGTGAAAAAGCTTTACCTGAGAGTTCATCATGAGTTGAGCAACTACTAACATGATTTGCAGAAGAGGGTTTAGATCTCAACATTTCTAGTATTTTTCTGCACTCTTCAGCTGTGAACGGAAAGCTCGTCTCTTTCTTTTCAGTTAGATACGCAGCTTGATTTCCTTTCGAAATCGTTGCATTATTATCATCCTCAGTTGCTGCCTTCTTCTTGCGGCAATATTCTGCTGTATGTCCTTTCCAACCGCAAAAACTGCATTTAAGATGTGCACGGCAGTTTTTGGTGGTGTGATTTGTCTTGTTACACTTTGTGCACTTTTGCTCATCTTCAGTCCTGCGATTTGAATTCTTTACGGCAAAGACAGCAGCTTCTGGTTGGTCTTAACTCTTTCCGGTTGTCACTTTTGCTTGTTTCTCATGACGGAGCACTAGGGAGTATGCTTTATTTACCATGGGTAATGGATCTAGTAATAAGGTATTACTCCGAACACCTGCATATGATTCATTGAGACCTATGAGAAATTTCATGATTTTCTGTGTTTCTAAATATGTAGCCACCTCATTGATTGATCCACAAGTACATATAGGAAAAGTACAGATTGCTTCACGCTCATCCCATAGTCCCTTTAGTTTTGTAAAATAAGATCCCACAGACATGCTGCCTTGCACACAATTATGAATTTTATTTTCAATGTTGAACAACTCAACCACGTTCACTTGTGAGAACCTCTCCTGCAGGTCGAGCCATATCTGTTTAGCGTTTTTGCAATTGATTACATTGCCAGCAATCTCTTTAGACATAGATCCCAACAGCCAAGTCTTCACCAAATTGTTGCAGCGATTCCATTGTTGATGCTCATCTAATCACCTAGCTCATTGATTGAACCATCTATGAGTCCAATCTTGTTTTTGACCGTCAAAGCCATAGTCATGGATTGTTTCCATGTGCTGTAGTTGTCTTCGACCAAAGGTTGTGGCACAAGAATGGCACCGAGTTGATCTGAATGATGAAGATAAAGTTGATGATTGGGATTGTCCCATTTTGCTCCTGAAGCCGTGCCTCTTGGTTTATTGTCTCCCATGGAAGTTGGCTAGGAAGCAGTATTATGTTTTGTTTTGATGCCCAGACCAGTGCTCTAATACAATGAAAATAAGGTAAAATAATATGGTGAATATTTCTCTATATTAAACGAATAAATATTACAGGTATATATATACTAGTGTTGATACACATTAATCCTATTCTATAGCCTATGATTAAGCTAAATCATATACAGATAAGGAAAGAAATAATAAAAAATCAATCTCTAATATTTGATAATATGGACTACATATTCTATGGCTATTCTACAGCTCATCTTCCTTTAACAAAGCTAGAACCATGTTTTTGCCAGCACTTGAAAGTAAAGAATGATACTACTTACATAGCTACTTCATGTTTTAATCATCCAAAATTAAGGTATTAAGAATGGGTAATGTTATTTTTTTTCAAAGCAATATTCCAAGTGATGATGTATAATGTATTCCTCACGATACTGCAAGAATGCTGAATGTGCCTTTGTAACTGTTAGTCAGTTTCGTACTTTCTTACTTTTATTTGTTACTGTATGAGCTTATTAATTTTGCTTATCATTTGTTTGATATAATCTGCCAACTAGGTGGAACTTCAGTTACGCTAGAAATCATGGTTTTCATCTAAAAAGTAATTTTTTTTTAAAAAAAATTTATCTTTAGTATAACGGCAACCTCAAATGTTTTTTTCTTTCGAACTACCAATTTATAATTTTGTAATTATGAAATACATCTTTGGTACTTGAGAACGATTATGAACATTAAATGCTAATTTTTTTGTCTTTGAAAGGATTGGATATCCGTAGAGATGGCAAAAAAGCCCGGGCTTGGCCCGGCCTGCAAAGGGCCCGTCCAGGTCCGCGGGCTTTAGGCCCGACCCGTCGTGAATGGGCCTAGTCATGGGCTGAAATTTTAGAAGCCCACAGTGAATGGGTCTGGATATGGGCTCATGGAAAAAGCCCGGACTTTATATTTTATAAATAATTTTTTTTATTTTATACATTTTAGGCTTTATGTTTTAAATTTTTTTATATATTATATATTATCTATTGTATATTTTATCTTTTGTGTATTTAATTATTAGTCTATTATATATTGTATAATTAATTAATCATTTTTAATTTAAATGTTCTTTTTTTTTTTCTATTTTAAACTCTATTAAAAAATTCAAATTAAAATTTTTATTTAAGCCCAAGCCCGGCCCCGGCCCATGGGCTTTAGGCTCAAGCCCGGCCCGTCTATGTATGGATGGGCTTTTGGAGGGCTTGGGCATGCTGTCAATAACTTGGGCTTGGGCTTGGTCTTGAAAAAGCCCGGCCCAGGTCCTTAAATTGCCATCCCTAGATATCCGGAGTTATTTTAATTGTTGTTCAATGAAAGTTCATGAATCCTATAAGTGATAAATTGTGTTTACTAATATGAAGCGACCAATTCATTGGGGAGCTCTCCTGTTTTGACCAAAGGAATACGAATAAATAAATAACAATGACAAATATTGTAAATTTCATCTTAAATAACATGTTATTAATTGAGTCGTCAATAATATTTTATAAAATTTAAGTAAATTAATTGTATTTTCTTATCAAGTATATTAATCAAAGCCACTCATAAAGAAATCATTCTAAAATTTCTTCTCCGGGTTCGGTATGAATTAAACCCGGAAAAATCTGGATTTCTGGACAATGGGTTTAGAATCTGGATGATTGCTAAAGATATGCGAGTTTCCATCTCTTTTTCTAATGAATTACTTTTCAGATCTCTAATCTATTGACAATAATAATGAAAAATAACTCAAAGTCAAATAATTAGAAATAAAGCCCGAGACAGCAGAGCATACAAATTCAATTTTCAAACAAATTTGGCAATAACAATGCAAGTTGGGCTTTGTGGGGTTAAGTCAAGAAAAGGTGAAAGGATAAATGGCTGCCTGCCCTCTTTTTTTAATGGCAAATGAACATCTCACAGTAAAACCTAGCCAAAAATTTCAGGTTGGTTGGTGGAAGTGTAGGCACGCCCCCCTTGACTTTCCAGCAGTCCTTGCAGTTCACTGCATACTTCCCGCAAAATTCACAGAAAAATTTTCTATGCTGACTAATCTCCATCTTCTTAATTTGCTTTCTCAAACTGGCACCAAAACGGGTACCATACTTTCGAACTATTCCCGCCTTCTTTGCACGCCGTCATAGTGGCGTCGGAGCGAAGGTCTGTAGCTCTTCAACAATCAGCGGTTGTTTGAGACGTTGAGCGATAAAGAAACCATACTTGCGGCTGAAGTATGTTTGTTTAGGCTTTATGGTTTGTCTTGGTTTTTTGGCCCTCTTATACTTAAAATTTATTATTTAATAAATGTTAAAATAAAAGTACCTGTGTCCGGGTTCTAGATATTCACCTAAAACCAAAACCGGACCCGGATATGTCTAGATTTAAAATCTTACTACCGGATTCTGCATTATTTAATATTCGGTCTGGATTAAGCCCGGCCCCGATATTTGAGTCGATTCGAGCTCGGTCCAGATTAATTTGTCATCCTAATTTCAACTGAGGTTGCCATTACATTCTTGACATCCAAATAAAAAAATTTAAAAAACAAAGTTATTTCACTCGTCAGAATCAATTTCTATTTTATACTGACGTAAGGTATATGGGTTTGCAAATATCAATATTGTCCTTGGCTGTCTCTGCACCTTTCTTCCATCAACGGATACTCCCCAGATATCTAGTACCAAAAAAGTGAGGAAGGTAGGCCTTTATCTGGAAAGCACTTGAGCTTGGGACAGCTCCAAGTTTCAATGAACTGAGGTCTTGGTGATACATTGAAGAAGATAGGCATTCCAGATTTGGAAAACCATGAATCTTCAACAATGTAAGAGAGGCAGGAAGCATGGTTCCTAATACCATCTTATCCCATTAGCTTTACTGTTTCGCTTTCTAGCTGTTACAAGAATTTTGTTCTACTGAGTTGAGTTTAAAAATTTGAAGCACCCAGGAAAAATTTGCCTTTGCTTCACATGATTAATTGGGCATTACTTTGGAGACAATACCAATCCTTGCTTCATCTTGAAAGCTATACTCTTCACATTTTTACGTTGCTTCGGGGTTCATTTCAAAAGTTTGAAGAGAGCCTTGTCAATTCTTGCTTTCTTTAAATACAGAATAAAGAGGAAAATGGAATTTAGCTACCTTAACTTTAGAAATAAAGCAAGCTAAACTCAAAACTTATCTCTTTTTTACTACTAGCTAAAACAAACACCTAGAAGTACAATTAATTATGATTTAATACTGAGTATTGAATCAACCATTATGATTTATCCTTTTATTTTTATTTATTTTTACATTTTTTATCTGACAATCATCATCGATTTAGTGTACAATAAAAAATCAGCTTAGCACCATGTCTTTGTCTTAAAAGTATGGAGGACTCAGCTAATTTCGAGGCAACAGAAATACTTAAATTCCTGCGCTAAATTGTTGTTATGCTTCAACCAAACAGTCCCGCCATCACCAATAACGAAACAAAAACAGTCGCTATACACACACACACGCATACATATATACCAAAAATTACTGTCAAACTAATTTTAAAAGCTTTTACCAAACAATTTATCTATTAAAAATTTATAAAATAAACTATTTTTCAGAATCCCGAACTCAAATCCAAAACAATAAACTGCTAATCAGTCCTAACAAAACTTAAAAATAAACCGCTTTCAACATGTCAAACGGCAATTCTAAAACAATAAACTCCACAATACTACATAACCTTTCTTTTTCAGCTTGAAGTAGCGACCAAAACATCTTGTGGGTTCAGGACCCTACAGCTCGTATAACTTTTTGAGGGGATCGCCAATCATTAAACCAAACACTTTGCAGGATAGAGGCATATATTAATTGTTTAACTTCCCTATAGGTCGCTTAAGTATTATTGGATTGCTTCAACTTCAACAGATTTAGCTATAAATTTGGGAAGTAGAGGATTATAAATTTAGGTCATGTCTGGGATTAAGGATAAATAGCTGTAGCTTTTAGTTACAGTATTAAAAGTGTTTGGTAAATACTAACTACTGCAGTTTAAAATTTAAGTTGATTTGATTTTATATTTGTATGATGAAAATCTAGCATATTTTTATTAATTTTGTCAAAATTATTATTTAAAAATTATATTTACTACATATTATTATTTTTATTTCCTAGATACAGCTTTTTTCACATCATCTGTAGCTTAAAAGGTACAACACTTGAATACAAAACAAAAGCTCAATAACTCCAAATTACCTTGGGGGTAGAAGCCCGTTTAATCCCTATATTTTAATATTAGTACTCGTTTAGTCCCTATATTTTTAAAAATACCTCAAAATATTTCTATTGTTAAACTATTGATACTCCTCCCATTTTTTTTTTTTTTTTTCCTTTTGGTTTACTTTTATAATACTACCTTCTTACAATAATGTTATGCTTCAATAGGGAATTACCATATATAAACTGATAAAAATTATGCTCGTATAGAGAAGACTTTAAGAGGTTCAGCAAGTTACCTTGTTGCCCCACAAATGTTGTCCTAACAACTTTTAGTGGATGCACAATTTCGTAACTAACCATATCTCTATATATTGATCTTTTAATACATGCAATCTAGACAACTCAATTTACAACAGAGAATTAAGAGTTTTCTTTTTTATTTTATTTTATTTCAAATTATTTTTTAATCTGCGTAGCATCATATTCGAGGTCAGGATTGTCTTGCTCTAGTAGCTTGGTAATAGCAGATCCCTCAACTCTAGAAGCACTAGTGGATGCAATTGTAGACAAAGGCATCTTCATATATGTACAAACTGAATATGTGGTTGCACACATCATAGCAATCTTTTGACCAGGGTATAGTTTCCAGCATTTTCAATTCTTTCCAGGCATTTAGAAATGCAACATCGCCACCTAAAAATAGGTCGTATATAGAGATTATATCTTATTCATGTACCAAATAAGAACGCCTACACAAAATTCTAAAAATAGAAGGCCTACAATTAATTCTTTGGTTGCAGCATTTAGGGCTCAGGTAACTATCTCCTCTAACCTTAGAGCAGAACGTATATCAATGCATAATTTTCTAATCCAAAATTTTAAAGTGCGGAAAAGTTCGGAAAAGTTCGGAAAAGCTTTACGGTGAGTTTAGGATTGAAGTTGGGCAGAGCTACAACACTAAAGTGTTTGGTAAACATTAGCTGTTGTACCTTGAAAGCTATGTTGTTATAATTTTTCACTTGTATGATCGAAAATCTATTATATCTTTAATAGTTTTGTTAAAATTATCTTTTAAAATTTATATTTATTATATATTATTAACTTTTGTTTTATAGTTACATCCAGCTGTAATTTAAAAACTACAGCACCACAATCCCAAACGGAACCTTAATTTCATAATGCTTTAAAACCATACGGTTTTAAAGTTTTTCCAAATTTTCCCACATTTTAAAATCTCATACCAGAAAACTACTATATATATTAGAAATATTCAAATCTGGAATTTTAAAATACTGGAAAGTCCCAAAAAAATGCATAAACCGTGCGATTTAAATGCTTTAAGTTTTAAGCTTTTAAAACCCCGCCGTTTTAAAAATTTTTCAGACTTTCCCCGTATTTTAAGATCCCAGACCAGAAAACTATATATATATATAACCAGTCTATTCTCGAGGCAATCTTCCTTTATAATGATAGGAGATCGATGTTGATCTCAATTGCGTCTGCATTCATGCACTTTTGTATATTTATTTTCCAAGAAGAAGAGAAAAACTAGAGACATAATAATGAGACTCTAAATAAAAAGCCCAAATAAGTAATCACGAAAAAAAATAAAAAAGCAGCTTAAAAATTGGGAGTGCTGCATTATAATTTTGGCAGATTGTATCTGTTTAGAAACATGGCTGTTGACAAAGACAGGCCTCAAGATGAAGCGTGCATGTTACGTTTGTGCGAAATCATTCTCGGTTGGGATTACTTTCGCCTGGTCAAAGAATCCTGTGCATGCAACGAGACTTGTTCTCTCCATCTTACATTCACTTGTAGTTATTGTAAATAGTGCTTTCATTTTTCTGTTTTTGTTTTTTGGTAAAGGAGGGAAATGACAAAAATAGTAAGAAAAACTGGTAATTGATTATGCAAGTTTTCTGTAGGGCATTAATCTTTATTCCATGGCTTCACCATTTACGCCATTGGCAAATACTGTTTGTATACACTGACATGCTTAGAAGGGGGCCGGGTTTGAAGTACATTTTACGTGGAAAGGTTAAATGGGTATGGCAATCAAGAAACTGTTTACTTATCAATTAGAAATAGTAAGATTAGATATTTTATCCATTGACAGATCACTCACATTCCGCGATCAAGCCAGCTATTTTGTTTTGGGTGTGACAACATTAGCTTCTGGAAGAACCATCAATAATGATCTTTGTTTACTTGACAGTATTTTATAAAAGAATGTGCATCGAATCTGTTATTTACTTTTTAAAGACTTTGCAACAGGTGGTGGTAGTGTGACTAGAAAATTGATGCTCTTACTAAAAGAGCTGACTAGAAACAATTGCTGGAGTAAAAGTTTTAACCTTGGTGGAAATTTACCGAGTGCTAAAAATTGACCAAAAATATTATGTTAATTGAAATGAATTATGAAGAGATTTACTGATTTTTGAATTAATGAATTGCATTATTCAGTTTACTGATTTCCCCTCCTATTTTATTCTTTCTGTTTCTCTGTGTGGTATGAAAAAACTCTTCTGTATCTGCTATCTTGTTTTATGTAATAAATCCTTCTTTCTTTCTTAGCTTTTCAGAAGAAAGAGATTATTCTTAATTAATTTTCTTTAGTAATGGCAGTCTATATCTTCTTTCATTCCCAATACATAGCCAACAATTTCAAGACAGCATATCCCTTGTCTTCATTTACAACTGTATATTATATGTGATCAGTTTTGTTCAAAATTAATAGAAGAATATATTGTAGAATCACACATCGCAATGGAATAGAGAGTAATAAAGTTATGAAAATTGTGTGCTACATGAGGAAGCTTTTATCTAATGCTTGGCTTCACAATTCATTTGATGATGGCATTTAAAAAACGCTCCCTATAGAACAGAAATTATTGCAATTCTTATTTCAGCTGCCATAAGGTAGGTCTGCTAAATTGTATTTGGCCTTAAATAAGCTTAAGAAAAGTTGTTTTGGAGGTTGATAACACGATTCTTATAATCATGATGTTCTTGGTTAGGTTAAATGGCTGGTCGTATAAAATAGAAATACAATTGTGAGCTATTGGCTAATGTTATCAGCACTCCTTTAGTACACTTCTTCTAGGCTTCTAAATACCAATACTTAGAAATTTATTATGATATAGGTCTGGTTTAGTGTGGCTTTTGCTTGTTTAACTCTCTACCTACTAACAACATATATTTTTCCATCTGGTCATTTTATATATTTTCATGGGGTGTAATGAGGAAAGCATCAATTTACTTTCTTTTGTGTTGAGACTCTCAAATGGTTCAGTTTCTCAGTTTTATGATCGTCTTGCATTGTCAGGTGGAACCTGCAACTCTTGGCAACTGGATGTAATTAAGCATTTTTTGTATATTTACGATGAAAATTCTTGTTTAGTACTTCTCACTCATTAGTAGCATACCATTTCTCTTCTTGCAAAGCATAGGATTCCATCTTCTGAATCAGTATTCAAATATTCGTTCATCTGAAACAGATAAGAATCTTACCTTTAATGGAGTTCTATGATGAGGCACTGGAAGATGGATAAGATGTCAAAGATTATACTACCCGTGACTGGCACAAGTACATCTGCTTTGAACCATTTTCCTCAGCCCACTGGAAGTTGAATTTGTCCTGTTTCATAAATTGGTTAGCATGTATCCAGAGCTCATGTCAAGTTCTCAGCTGGCCGTTATATCCCCTTATAGACATCAGGTCAAGCAATTCCAAGAATGGTTTAAGGAAACTTTTGGACATTTGACTTGCAAAAAGTAGTGGATAGGCCTACTATTGATGGCTGCCAAGTAATGTGGCAATGCTTCTCTTCTTTAAAAACCATCCTTATCTGTTTCCATTTTCCTCTGGGAAATGTATTTCTTAAATCAACATTTGATTTCTGCAAAGTGATGATCATGTTTAGCCATGTAAATTTCTAAATTTTGTGCCATGCACTCTTGCACCCTTCATCCATGTATGTGTTTCTGAGAGTGCAACAGCAGAACTACTCGCCCTTATTTCAAAATTGTACTTCAGATAATTCATAGGGATTAAAAATCATTCTAAAGTGCGGATGTCTGTAGTTTTTAAAATACAGATTCAGTGTTTTGCAACGTTGTCAAATATCGAATCTGCACTAGTGTGGATATCTACACTAACGAAGCACTATAGGGAATAATATGACATTTCCACTTTCTCTTTCTAAGATCTGGACTTTGCTGCTGGTATATGGCAATGGTTCAAACATCAATATTGAACACATTAATTTATTTGTTTCATTTCTTTCCTCCCAATAGGCCAGAATTTCAAATTATACCCATCTGGCCATGCTTTATTTTCTGGGATTTACTATGAGGTCTAACAGAAATTTCTTCAGTCCTTTTTCGAGGGCGAGAGAAGGATGTTACAACTTTTTCCTGTGTTAGGGAAAGCAATAAGGATAGCCTAGGATTTCTTGCAGATCATCCGGTGGATGGATGTGGGGATTACCATGGAAAACTCTTTTATATTGGTAGCGAACTAAAGTGAGGTTATAGGACATGGCATTTGATATCCATATGAACAAATGTTGTGGCTTCTTTGTTTAGATGGTAGGCAGTGCATCATGCTAAATTAATTTCCGTAAATAGCTGAGAGGCATTGGATATCAAATGAAATGAATACATACCTTCTAACGAACCCAAATATAAATAACAGTTGTTGGTTTACAATTTAGAGCAAAAGACAATCACAGGAAGTGGTTTCTTTCCGCTGTTTCGTTAATTGTTTTGCATTTTTTCACTCAACATCAGCATACTACTATGTGGTGCCACCAGTGGAGACAGATAGGAAAGTTTTATTCTCGCTTGAAACACTTATTATTTTCTTTTCTCTGATGAGTAGTGATAAATTTTTCATTTATCATCTCTTAAAGTGTATGAACATTCAGTAAGATAATCAGGTCTAGCTATATTGTCTGCATAGGTCACTTCCTAAAGGGGAATATTTACCGTCATCACAACATCAAAGTATGCTACAATTAACAAGTTGCTGAAGGCAAGCAGTATTCCTTGAATTTAATTTAACTTTTTAGTTTAACTGTTTCTTCCTATCTGTCGGCATAGGTCTGTAAAAGATATATTGGTTAGAAGTTGCAGAAGGAGCTTCAATGGAAAATCTCGCTAGTGAGTTCTTCAAACTACCATTGTTGGATGTTACTTGAATAAATGATGCATTTTGACGACTTTTTAATATTAAAATATGCATTTTTAAATTATGATATGCAGGCATGAAAGGAGGATATTATTATTATTATTATTATTTTAAATTATGATATGCAGGCATGAAAGGAGGATATTATTATTATTATTATTATTATTATTATTATTATTATTATTATTATTATTATTATTATTATTATTATTATTATTATTACAAATAATAATAATAGTTATTATTATAATTAACTAAGGGCATTTCAGTAACTTCAAATAATTCAGCTTATTCCGATTCCGATTCCAATTCTTGCAGCTTAAGTAAACAACTTATTCTGATTCCCATTCCATCTCATTCCCATTGTAACTTATTTCAATTACTGACAAGCAAACGCAGCATTAAAGTAAATTTAATTAGCATTAAGATTTTCGGAAAATTAGCATTAAGACTTTCAGAAATTTACTAGGAGAGGAATAGCTAGAACAACTGATAATGCATATCCCATAAGTGCATGCAATCAGAAAGAAAACTCATAGCATATAATTCAGAATATTACAGTTCATTGCATTGGTACAAAATCTTATGTGTGCTTCCTTATTTGCAATAAATGGGTACAAAATTTAATTAGTTTCTAAATAAACATTATTACACCTGATTCTGATTAATCTCTATTAGAAAAGCTATCTAAGCTCATCCTACAACGGTATAGAAATTAGTGATTCCAACAAGTGATTAGTTGTAATTGCTAGATGCTTGCCATATCAAGGAAAATGAATATGGAAGCTTATTAAATGAGTCAATTCTCTTAAGTCACAGTTCACAAAATAAATAGTGTGTGTTAGCTTCACCTAATTAAACATGAAGCATATAACAATGGCTAAGAATGGATTCCTCCTCTTCAATTTCTTGTCCTTTATTCTTATCCTCCCAATGACCATATTGGGTGGTGCTACTACTTCTCAGGATGGCAGAAAGGCAAGTATGGATCTTTGTTCTTCAGCATTAGTTATTCTGAATTTCCTAATGATTATTGTACATATATACTTCAATGGACCATATTCTTCCCCATTTCCTATATTTAATGACACAGGTAACTGATGAAAATGGCCAATTTACACATTTAAATCTATCAAATCATTCTCTGATGCAGACATCCACGCTTGATACATTTCAAAAAAATTTGTAATAGACTAAATTCTTGCTTCTTTATCTTCTTCATCTTTTTTTATTTTTCATATGATGCAGGTCTATATTGCCTACTTGGGGTCACTTTCTAGAGGGCAATATGAAACATCATCACAGCATCAGAGTATTTTGCAAGAAGTTGTTGAGGGCAGGTAGTATTCCTAAAAATTGAGTCTAATATTTGCGTAAATTCTCTGCTAAACTCTTTCTTTCTCTCTCTCAATATGTGAGTGCAGCTCAGTAGAAAATGTATTCGTTAGAAGTTACAGAAGGAGTTTCAATGGATTTGCAGCCAAGCTTACTGATCACGAGAGACAAAAGCTGGCCAGTGAGTATTGCACAGTGCATTCCTATATATATATATGTGTGTGTGTGTTTGAATTATGGCTTTTATTTTGCAACTGTGATATGCAGGCATGGAAGGAGTTGTATCTGTTTTTCCAAGCAGAACTCTCCAACTCCACACCACAAGATCTTGGGATTTCATGGGTTTAAATCAATCTATTACTAGAAAACGTAGCATAGAGAGTGATATTATAGTAGGCGTCATAGACAGTGGAATCTGGCCTGAATCGGAGAGTTTCACCGATGAAGGTTTTGGCCCTGTTCCCAAGAAGTGGAAAGGTGCTTGCAAAGGTGGCAAAAATTTCACTTGCAACAAGTAATGTATCTCTACATAGTGATGTGCCCAGCCTTTTCTGAAACTTAAGAAATTTTAGCAATTACATTTTAACACTGATTGATGATATTGCAGCAAAATAATTGGAGCTCGATATTACACAACAGATGAAATATCCGGTTATACTGCTAGGGATATAGAGGGTCATGGAACCCATACGGCCTCTACAGCCTCTGGAAATGAAGTGAAGGATGCTAGTTTTTTCGGACTAGGACAAGGCGCTGCCAGAGGGGGGGTTCCATCGGCAAGAATTGCTGCTTATAAAGTCTGTTCTCCTGAACTAGGATGTGCCAGCCATATTGGGTGCATTTGACGATGCTATTGCTGATGGGGTTGACATTATAACAGTATCATTAGGAGGACAAAATCCACTGAACTTTACTGAGGACCCCATTGCAATTGGTTCTTTTCATGCTATGGCAAAAGGAGTACTGACCTTACATTCAGCTGGCAATAATGGTCCTATTCTAGGCTCCACAGTTAGCGTAGCTCCGTGGTTGATGTCTGTAGCAGCCAGCACCACAGATCGCCTATTTGTTGATAAAGTTGTCCTTGGGAGTGGACAAACATTAGTGGTAATATGAATTACAGACTCTTTGTATTTGCAAATACTTTTATAAGTAAGCATTCTGACAATCAGTATACACCAACAGGGTTATTCAATTAATTCTTTCTCTACGAGAGGGAAAACGTTTCCCCTGGTAGATGGGATAGATGTTTCAGGATCATGTGAAAGTGATTTTGACCCTCAGTAGGTTTACTAACTCTTCAATGATTCATTTCAACTCCTTATTATTCCTCATAAAATAAACAAACAGAAATTTAGAATTCGTCTTTCATTGCAGGTGGTGTACCGATGGCCAAGGTTGTGTTGATAGTAGTTTAGCGAAGGGAAAGATTGTGATATGTCAATCCTTTGACGGGTTTAATGAGGTTCACAAAGCTGGTGCTGAAGGATCCGTCTCGTTAAATGATGACAAATTCAACAAAGTTTCCTCTGTTGTTTCATTGCCAGCAGTGGCAGTAAGCGAGGACAACTTCAACAGCATCTACTCCTACTTGAAATCTACAAAGTACTATATATAGTTATATATTAACCACAATAAGTTTGAACATTTCTTTTATTTTTTACTTTATTCTAGAAAACTAATCCAATCTTTACATCTGGGTTACAGAAAACCCGAAGCAAAAATATTGAGTACTGAAGCAGTTAAGGATTCCGAAGCTCCTGTTGTCGCTGACTTCTCTTCACGCGGACCAAATGAAATTGTACCAGACATCTTGAAGGTATATATGTTCTTTTAAAACTTGTTGTCTCGTATAAAAATATTTATATCAATTATGTCGATTTGACGGTTGTTTAACATCATTCAGCCAGATATAAGCGCCCCTGGAGTTGATATATTGGCTGCGTTTTCACCTCTTGGTGCAGTTTCTAGCGATCCAGAAGATAAGAGGCAAGTTAAATACAAAATAGTATCTGGAACATCCATGTCTTGTCCTCATGCCGCTGGAGTAGCTGCATATGTTAAGTCGTTCCATCCTGACTGGTCTCCTTCTGCCATCAAATCAGCCATAATGACTACTGGTAATCTTCTGTCATCAAAACACAAATATTCGGTAACTTAATATGCAATTTAGCATTCCTAAATCACCAAATTTTGTTCTCCCTGTAGCATGGCCCATGAATTCTTCCAAAAATAAAGATGCTGAATTTGCATTTGGTTCGGGGCATATCAATCCTGTAGAAGCCGTAAATCCAGGACTTGTGTATGAAACTTCCAAACAAGATTACATAACAATGCTCTGCAGCATAGGTTATAACGAGGGCAACATCAGAAGAATTTCAGGAAATATCAGCACTTGTCCTAAAGGTTCAGATAAAGCAACACCAAAAGATCTCAATTACCCTTCAATGGCAGCTCAAGTTTCACCAGGAAAGTCTTTCACAATCAACTTTCCAAGGACTGTTACTAACGTTGGCCTTGCAAATTCCACTTACAAGGCCAAAATCTTGCAAAAGTCGAAAATAATTGATATCAAAATTGTCCCTGAAGCTCTCTCCTTTAGGTCCTTGAATGAGAAGAAGTCTTTCAGTGTTACTGTCACTGGGAAAGGTTTGCCAAATGGAGCTATTGTTTCTACTTCCTTGATGTGGTCTGATGGCAATCACAGTGTCAGAAGTCCAATTGTTGTACATTCACAAGAGTGACCCCACTAAAATTCAACATGATTGTACGACCAGTACTGGCGAAAAAGATGCCATAAAAATATGTACAATTATTGATTCAATTAGTTAATATCAATTTAATTAATAAATTTCTTTTCATTCTGTGGGTATTAAATTTATTGAGATTATATTTTATATCCCAATCTTGAATATTTCAATAGTGTTGTATCTTCAGATGCAACAGTAACTAATTTACATATTATTACACCCGATTCCGACATCTCTCTATTATAAAACTTGACCACATGCATCCCGAAATGATATAAAAATTGGGAATTACTGATTAATTTGGTTGGCTGTAATAGCTTGATGCATTCCATGTCAAAGAAAATGAATATGGAAGCTTGTTAAACATGAGTTCATTCTGAATTATTCTGAATCACCACAGAATATGATATGATACCCCATCAATATTGATGGTGAGTTTTTCTTGGCCTGCACCAAATCAGTGGACTTTCTCTTTTATGCTCATTGTTCCAGAGCGTGGGGGTGTACTTGCAAGGACAGCGCTCAAGTAAGATTTTTAGTTTTATGTGTAAAAGTGATGAGCTAAAAAAGAATTTCGTCAGGTGCTCACTTAGTGATTTTACTTTATTTTTTAGTTTAACTATTTCTTCCTATCTGTCGGGGTAGGTCTGTAAAAGGTCAATTGCTTAAAAGTTACAGAAGGAGTTTCAAAGCAAAATATGGCTGATGAGCTCTTCACAGTACTACTACTACATGTCACTTGAATAAATGATACATTTTAAAGAATTTTTAAAATTGAAACATGCATTTTCAAACTATGATAGCCTGATGCAGGCTATGAAAGGAGTTGTCTCTATCTTTCCACGGAAAACACTTCAGCTTCATACACGAGATCTTGGAATGTTGTACGTTTCAATGGATCCATTTATCAAAACCTGCAATGCTGAGCGTTATATTATTGTAGCCCTTATTGACTCTGGGATTTGCCCTGAATCAGAAGTGGAAAGGTCCATGCAACGGTGGCAAAAATTTCACTTGCAACAAGTAATGTGATTCCTCAATATACTAAACTATAAAACATCATCTTAATGGTTGTTAATTTTCAGCTAGTATGACCTGTTGCTATATCTTTTTCCCCATGGAAGGCTGATTTGATTATTGCATTGAATGATTTTTATTTTTTAATTTATTTTGGCAGTAAGATAATTGGAGCTGGGTATTACCCTTCATCAGAAGCTGGAAATTATACTACTAGAGATATTGAGAATCATGGAACCTGTACTTCCTCTACAGCTGAAGGAAACAAAGTAAAGGATGTTAGTTTTTTTCCGGACTGGGGCAAGGTACTGTAAGAGGTGGTCTTCCTTCGGCAAGAATTGCGGCATATAAAGTTTGAATCCGTCTCTTAGTCTGGATGTGAAGAAGCAAATCTCTAAGATGCTTTTGATGATGCCACTGCCGATGGAGTTGATCTTAAAACAATTTCAATAGGGCATGCACATGCTTTGAACTTTAGAGATGAATCCATTTATGTTGTGTGCAATCGGAAGTGTAGAAAAAATTTTATTTAAGAACAGAGTTTGTTATTGAAAAACTTTTAATTCATTGCTTAATTCTCATCTGTTATGTCTTAGTACAACTAGAGTTACAACTAGAGTTCATATTTATAAGCATTACCAAACTCTAGAAATTACATTAATCATGCTTTAGATTTCCCAAGCCATATTGCAAGCATAAATGCTACTCTTTAATTCATGTAGAAAACAAACCATGGAACCCTTCAAACTTCTTGCTCAATTTACTAGATTACTAATTACATGTCAGCACCCCCTCTTAATTAGTAATCTTCAATTGCTTCTTGAATTTTTCAAACTTCTCAGTGCTCAATGTGCTTAATCATAGCAATGGCTGACATGTTGTCACAATAAATTGTTGTTGCGGTTTCTTGATCGAACTACAAATCCTTGAGAATTCTTCTAAGCCAAACAGCTTCACAAGCTGATTCAATTGCTGCAATGTACTCTGCCTCGGTTGAGGATAAAACTAATGACTTTTGCTTCCCTGAGCTCTATGAAATAACATTTATGCCAAGACAAAATAAATATCCTGATGTGCTTTTTCTATCATCAAGGGAACCAGCCCAGTCACTATCAGTAAAACCAACAAGCTTGCAATTGTCTTCTTTTTTATACATAATCCCTTGTTTTTTTGCTCCTTGAAGATACCTTAAGATTCTTTTTGCTGCAATATAATGGAACTTCCTTGGATCATTCATGAATCTGGAAAGAACACTAACTGAGTGCACAATGTCAGGTCTTGAGTTGGTGAGATAAATCAACGAACCAACCAAGCTTCTATAGATTCTTGCGTCTGCGTGTTTTTCTTTTTCATCATGCTTCAATTTTTCATTCAAACCCATAGGAGTAGGTGCTGCTGGTTTGCATTTGAACATGTGGAATTTCTTCAGCAAATCTTCTATGTATTTTTCTTGATAAAAAAAGATTTTTCCTTTGGCTTGCTTCACTTGAATGCCCAGAAAATACTTCATTAAGCCCAAGTCTGTCGTCTCAAATTCATCCAACATGTTTTTTTTAAACTCTTCCACTACTTTCAGATTAGTGCCACAATGAATTAGATCATCAACATATAGGCAAACAATAAGAACATTAGTGCTTTCCTTTTTGACATAAAGAGAAGGTTCACTTGAGCTTTTGTCAAATCCATTTTTAATGAAGTATCGATCAATTCTGCTATTCCATGCTCGAGGGGCTTGCTTCAAGCCATACAAGGCTTTTCGAAGTCGATAAACTTTGTTTTCTTCACCTTTTACTTCATATCCCTTAGGCTGCTCAACATAGACCTCTTTTTTAATTTCACCATTTAGAAATGTAGATTGTACATCCAGCTGAAATAAATTCAATTTCATTGGGGCTGCCAAGGCAAGAACAGTTCGAATAGTCTCCATCTAGCTACGAGAGCAAAAGTTTCTGTAAAATCAACTCCAAGCAGCTGTGAGTAGCCTTTCGCAACAAGCCGTGCCTTGTGTTTTTGAATCGAACCGTCTTCATTGTCTTTGATTTTGAAGATCCATTTCAGTCCAATTGTTTATTTTCCATGTGGCAAATTAACCAGCTCCTAAACTTTATTTTTCACAACGGTGGCCATTTCCTCATTCATTGCATTGATCCAATCTTCATTTCTTAAAGCCTCTTCAAAGTCTTGAGGCTCACAAGAAAATAAAGCAAGTTCACATGACTAATAAATTTCTCCCAATGACTTTATCTTCCTTGGAGAGTTTTCATCATCTCAAGAACTGAATTTGGAGAATTTTGTTCCAAATTATTTTGCTGTGAAGAATTTGGTGGAGATGCAGGAGCTTCAAAAAAGCTAGATGCTTGAGATTGATCTTTTTCCCACTGCCGAGTTGATGCCTCATCACATACAACATCTCTTGAGATAACAAGCTTATTTGTTGTAGGATTCAACAACCAATACCCTTTAGACTCATTGCTGTAGCCAATAAACAAATACTCCTTCACCTTTTCATCAAACTTCTCCCTGTTCTGAGCAAGAATAAGAGCATAAGCAATACTCCCAAAAATCTTCAGATGATCACAGTTAGCTTTTAGTCGTGCCAAGCTTCAAATGGAGTTTTGTCTCTGATAGCCTTTGTACAGGACCCATTAAGAATGTACACAATTGTGTGACATGCTTCTACCCATAAGTTGTTAAGAATGCCTTTGCCTTTCAACATGCTTCTTGCCATCTCTACAATCGTATGATTCTTCCGTTCTGCCACTCCGTTTTGCTGTGGACTTTGGCTGACAATAAGTTGCCTTTGAATCCCATTGTCCTTGTAATAATTCATTAATAGAGTGTAGATAAATACACCACCATGATCAGTTCTCAAGGTCTTCATTTTGCATCCACTTTGCCTTTGTGCAAGAGCTTTAAATTGGAGGAAAGTTGAGAAAGCTTCTGTAACACCCCAAATCCAACACGTGCGGAGCACACGATGAAGGAGGTTACTTTCAGATTAAAATCCTTACACAAAATCTCAAACTGAAATACCTCAATTTTTTTATCAAACAAAACCATAAATCCATGTGTCTAACACTAAATAGTCTCTCTCAAGGACAAAAATATTCTAAAAGACTAGAAACTCTTGAATTACAAGTTCATAAAATAAATAAAACGCAAAGGAAACATGAGTTAATCCTTCACTTATTCAACTACGAAAAATTAACTGAATCTCTAGCTCCAAAGATAAGCACACCTCTCAATATGGTACTTAATCTGCAAAAAGTAATGACGATGGGTGAGCAGTCAACTCAGTAAATAAAACTACTCCCAACACACTAGGGTTATTGAGTACTAAAAATATTACAAACCCTCTTTTTATTAAAACATATATTATGATTCATAAATTTCATAATACAACATATTATAATAATATAACATAAATTCATAATAATTCAGAATATCAAAGCAGAGCCAATAATGAAAGCGAATCATTTACCACATACACAGAAAACAAAAGGTTAGCTCATGTCACATAGTGTCACCTATACTCCCGGTGACCCGACCAGAAACAGAATCAGAATATCGTGTGCACACTCAGAACAGAAACCCAGTACTGGTCCAGAACATATACATATATCGTATTATACGATCAGAATCAAAATCAGAATAACTACAGACATTGAGCCAACACATTCAAATTAGTTTTTCGTATGTAATGACTTGTACGTGGCACTTTGCACTGTATGTGGCACTTCGCGGCGCTTTGGCCCTCTAGAGGTGGCCCCCATATAGTCTCAAGAGATGGCCCCCGTACAATCATAAATAATTTAAATCGTATATAGGCACAAAATATTAGTATCATATTTATAAATGTAATGACTTGTACGTGACACTTTACACTGTATGTGGCACTTCGCAGCGCTTTAGCCCTCGAGAAGTGGCCCTCGAGAAGTGGCCCCCATATAGTCTCAAGAGGTGGCCCCCGTACAATCATAAATAATTTAAATCGTATATGGGCACAAAATATTTGTATAAGATTCATAAATGTCCATAACAATAATTTAGGCTTGCAAAATATTTTATAGGCAAAATCATAAAGGTAAGCATGTAACAAAATAAATTAAATATTCAAAAGCATTTATAATATTTTGTTAAAAAGAATAAATAATTTTGAAAACATTTACATAAACTAATTTTGTCGTGCAAATCAATTAATCTTTTAAGTAGTATAAAAATACTAATATTTATAATAATATCAAAATAATCATACATATCAAGTACATTAGGAATAAAGTTACTTACCTCGATAAAAGAATTGATATCAAACACCTCTAAGTCTCTAAGAGCTTTAAACACCTCCAACACCTTAAATAAATATGAGATATAACTATTAAGAACTTATTCTAATAACCTGATTTTCTAAATCATACCCGTACAAGTCTGATTCTCGAAATTTTAACTCTTAATCTAAAAATCAGAATGATGCAATATTTTACGGAACTATTTTGGACATCCATGGGTATCTCATGTAAAATTTTTAAGAAGATCTGATTGCAAAAATATTTTCAAAACTATTTGTTTCTTGATAAATTCGAAACTGTTTCACAGTACCTTAATTGAACAGAGTAGGTTCCGAGATTTTTATAAAATCATAAATTGATCAGAAAATTATGAAATTAAAACTGTGAATATTATACACATATATTAATCTCTGTTAAAAATTTCAGAATTTTTCGAATTCATTTGATGGCACAAATAATTTTACGAATCTGATTGTTCTGCTGGAATTGCAGTTTTTCAGTGCAACAGTGTTAGATTCGAAAATCTATATAAAATTGAAAACGAAGTCAAATCTTATAAAACAAAATTTGTTCAATAAGCTCTACATTTCTAATTTTCAGAAAGATAAGGTTGTTTTTTAAAAATTTCATAAAATTCGTGTTTAATTTCAAGATATCCATACTGTCCATAATTGTCCAGTTGAACAACAAAACTCAATAATAACTCCAAGCCCTAAACACAACTTAGACACATCCTAAATCATGCATAATAGTCTATATTATTCTAAAATCATGTCAAAAAACCCAAAATAGAGCACAATGACAGGAAATCAATTAGAACATAAAGGGAGTAAAACTTACCAACCGTTAAAACTCTCTCTCCCCTCCCCCCCAAGCAAAAGTTTGAATCCTAGTGTATGAGTGAAGAATAATGCACAGCAGCATAGAGAAGTAAAAAGGACGCTGTAGATTTAGGGTTATGGAGAGGGAAAAGTATAAATTTATAAAAAGTCTTAGGAAGCCCTATTAATTAAGGAAAGAATAAGCATTTTTCAAAATTACCCCATAAGTAATCTTTATTCATAAGGGTAATATTGCCGTTTATAAATTTCCCATAAACAAAATTTCCCTACTTTAAAATTAGAGCACTTTTTTTTGGGCGTTACAGCTTCTAATTTTTATTTCAAAAAATAAATCCACTTCATCCTTGTATAATCATCAACAAAAAGAATGAAATATCTCATATTATTGAGGGAGAGAGTCCTTATAAGACCACAAATATCAGGATGCACCAACTTCAATGGAGCTTTGGCTCACCAGGAAATGGAAGTCTACACATTTTTCCATATACATAGCCCTCACAAACTTTTTCATGTCTTCCAACATTAGGTAAGCCAATTAACATATTCTTTTGCTTGAGCAAATTTAGCCCTTTATAATTCAAATGCTTATATCTGAGAAGCCATAAGTTTGACAAATCCGAATTTTCAGTTTTGAGAGCAACATTCTCATCAAGTGGCATAACAAGAGGAAAAACCTTGTTCTTTGACATTTCAACAATGGCCATTATTCGATTGTTACTTTTATTAATAATTTTGCATTTTTCATCATCAAAATAAATTGAAAACCCCTTTTGAATTAACTACTCCACACTCAAGAGGTTCTACGTTAAATTTGGAACAAAAAGAATATTAGAAATGAGCTTTTTGTTACCTCCCTTTGTATGGACAGCAGTAGTGCCTTTTCCCACAACTTTCTGCATCTTTCCATCTCCAAGCTGCACTTGCGAATTAAAACTTTCGTCAAGGCTGATGAAAATATCTCGTTCTCCAGTCATGTGGTTACTGCAGCCACTATCCAAGTGCCACAAATTTTGTGACTCACGATCAGCATATTTATTTGAATAAAACAAGTAATCTCCATCACCTTCCTTTGTAAAATTTGCCTCATATTTGCCTTTTTTTATTTTGATACCAGCAATCCCTTTGAGAATGGTTAAGAATGTGACACCTTGTGCATTTATAACGGCAATCTTTTGATTCATGATTAGACCAATTACAAATAATGCACTGAGAATCAGAATTTTACTGTGAACTCCCTTTATCATTTTTCCACTTGTTGCAGTTGTCATTCTGGTCTCTCTGTCCTTTGCCATGTTGTCCATTTCTTTGAGACGAGCCTCAATTCTTTTGATCTTTCTTGCTGCTTCTATTCTGATCTGGATTATTAATCTTGGATTGAAAAGGTTGCTCTGTAGGCTGACTTAAAGATCGATTGATCCTTTGCTCATGAGACCATAACGATTGTGACAAATCTGAAAAAGTCATCTTGGACAAATCCCTTGATTCTTCAATGGCTTCTACTGCATGATCAAACTTTGGAGGAAGACATCTCAACACCTTTTCATTGAGCTTCTTATCTTCAATGATGTCTTCGCAACCTTTAATCTGGTTCACAATCTCAATTACTCTGCTGTAAAAATCTTGAACTGCTTCATAGTCTTTCATTGATAAATTATCGAACTCTTTCCACAAAGTCTGCAACTTGATGGTGACTGCCTTTTCGAAATCTTGAATTTCTTCTTTTAGAATTTCCCAAGTATTTTTGGCCTTTTTGACACCAAAAATTCCGAGAAAAATTGACTTACTAACACCTTGCTGGATATATCGAAGTGTTGTGGCATTTCTCTATATGTTTTCTTTGTACTGTTGTTGATGTGCTTGAGTCCGATCTGAAGAACTCACGGATTCTATTGGTTCAGTATATCTATTTTCAACAACATCCCATAAATTTTGAGAGAGAAAAAAGGTTTCCAATTGATTACTCCAATATTCAAAATGTACTCCTTCAAATATTGGAACTTGACTGGAGCATACGAAAATAATGTGGGCAGGGTATTTGATGTCATTTTGAGGGTGTTTTAGAAAAGCTATGATACCGAATTTGTTGGGATCAATTAGAAGTGTAGAAAAAATTTTATTTAAAAACAGAGTTTGTTGTTGAAAAGCTTTTAGTTCATTGCTCAATTCTTATCTGTTACTTTTTAGTACAATTAGAGTTCATATTTATAAGCATTACCAAACTCTAGAGATTACATTAATCATGCTTTAGATTTCCCAAGCCATATTGCAAGCATAAATGCTACTCTTTAGTTCATGTAGAAAACAAAGCATAGAACCCTTCGAACTTCTTACTCAATTTACTAGATTACTAATTCCATCTCAACAATTTATGCTGACCTTAAATTCTGCTGGCAATAGTGATCCCTATAACTTATGAATTGCTAGTTTATCTCCATGGATGTGCCTGTTGCAGCTAGCACTGCAGATCATCTCTTTAGATATAAGGTTGTTACAGAGTGAAAAGACAATAGTTGTACATATCATTGTCCGTGACAAGAGTGACTTTAATTATAAGCGAACTAAGCGGTTGCATAAGGTCTTATATTTTAAGAAGGCAGTCATCTAGACCTTATATATTAGAAAGTCTTTTTTTTTTTTAATTTCCTTAATGTACTCAATAGGTTCTTTAAGTTACTTATAGTAGGAAAGTCTATTTTTTAGTTCTCTCCATAATTATTACTTATCTTATGATTAAGAATTTTTATACAAATTTTTTATTTGAAAAACTTAATATTAAAAAGTATAATTAATAATTTTGTCCAACTATTAATTCATTAGTAGCTTTCAAGAAAAAGATTAAATTCTTTATCTACCCGGTTTAAAAAAAAAAACCTTAATTATTTAGCATTATGAATTTCTTGCAGTCTTCTCTATAAAGAAAATTATCATATTTATTGACTTACTTTTGAAGTAAAAACCAAAAATAGTTTCTTGAGATAGCAATTTTAAAGAAGTAAAATAAATATATTCTTGACTATTTTTCTTTTTTGAAATTTCTTAGTATCTTGATGATTGTTGATATTCGAGATATAACTAAAACTTAATTGAATTTTGAGTTTTTTTTTTTTATATTGATTTAACTGTTCAAGCTAAGCAATGTAAGCAGATCTCATAAAAAATTTCTGCCTAAGGCCCCCGGTACACTAGAGTTGGCCCTAGTCCATGGACTCTTTAATTAACCTTTATACACAATGAAATTACAATGCTAGCTAATTATGGGTTATTTGAGATAGAGTTATTCATTAAATATCAATTTTCGGAAACAAGATTATTCGATTAATACTTTCACTATGGCAGGGAAAAAAAATATCCTTTGGCCTTTTCACATAGTGTTCCAAGTAATTGCTCTGGGAGATCGAGTAGTGGTAAGGGCTTAGCCTATGATTTTCTAAATATTTAACTTATAAGAATAACCTATTGCGTAGAGGAACATATCCTATTTATAAACTCAAATACCTTCCCTTTACTAGCTAATGTGGAATACAACCTAATAATTCACCATTAGATGAAATCATTGCTGGACCCCGAACTTTAGTCCAACACACTTGAGTTGTTCCACAATCATATTTTAGCTAATAAGATCTAGCTTTGTTATCACTTGTTAGGGAGTTTTAACCCCACAAAAGATCTTACAAGCAAAAATATCAAACAAACAATAAGCAAAAAACATAAATGATAAATAAAACTATTTACATAACACAAAAATTTACATGTAAAACTCCTATACCGAAGAAAAACTATAGCCGCCAAAGACAATGAGAGAAAAATTCATTATGTGAAAAATTATTACAATCGTTTTAATATTTTCCTTAGACCGAAAACTCTATTGACATCTAATTTTTCAATGGACTTATCATTTCTCTCACGCTAAAAACTGTCTGCTTAAAGAGAAATTGAAATCCTTGGTAACGAGTGAACCTAACCTCCTTATATATTGTTTCTTGTTGAAGAATTATTTATTTCCTTGTACAAACTGAATTCCTCCTTGAATAAACTAAGCCTTAAGAGGAAATTACTTATTCTTTAACTAGGATTCCTCCTAAATAAGAAAATATCTTAAAAAATGTAACGCCCGAAACTTTATTTTTAGGAAAAAAAGAAAAAGAAATTATGAGAGTAGAAGGGCTCTTACGTGTAGAAATTTTCTTTCCTCATTAAAAAGATTATTAAACTCATAATTAGGATTCATGGGGGATAATTGTGGAAAAATACTTATTCTTTCCTTAATTAATAAGGTTTTCTAAGACTCCCTATAAATTCATACTTTTCCCTCTTCCATAGCCCTAAGTCCACAACGTTTTCTTCTATTTTCTCTACTGCTCATTACTCTTTCACTCATACCCTTACATTCAAACTTTTGTTTAGCGGAGAGAGAGAGTCTTAACGGTTGGTAAGTTTTACTTTCTCTATGCTCTATTTGATTTCCTATCATTGTGCTCTATTTAGGGTTTTATTGACATGGTTTTAGATCGTTACAGACCATTATGCATGATTTAAGATGTGTTTAAGTTGTGTTTAGGGTTTTTATTTATTGTTGAGTCTTGTTAATCAATCCCTAATGCAATAAATGCAATAGACAATTCTGGACAACATGAATATCTTGAAATTAAAAACATATTTTATGAAAGATTCTTAAGACTAGCCTTTCCTTTCTGAAAACTATACATGTAGGGCTTATTGAATAAATTTTGTTTCATAAGATTTGACTTCGTTTTCAATTTTATATAGATTTTCGAAATTGGCATTATTGCACTAGAAAACTGTGATTCCAGCAGAATGACCAGATTCACAAAATTATTTGTACCAACAAATGAATTCGAAAAATGATGAAATTTTGAGGAAGTACACCTATTGTGTCTAAGAGTCATCTCCCTTTAGGTAGCGCTGATTTCCTATCAGTATTGAATAGAACCGAAATAGAAGGAATAGGTTGAATCCCCTGCTTTCTATCAGAGATTAATATATGTGTCTAGCATTCACAGTTTTAATTTCATAATTTTCTGATATATTTCTGATTTTATATAAATCTCGGAAGTGCTCTGTTCAGTTAAGGCACTGTGAAACAATTTCGAATTTGTTAAGAAATAAATAGTTTTGAAAATTTTTTGGTATCAGATCTCCTTGAAAATTTTACATGAGATACCCATGGATGTCTAGAATAGTTATATAAAATATTATGTCATTCTGATTTTTAGATTAAAAGTTAAAATTCCAAGAATCTGACTTGTACGGGTATAAATAAAAAAATCAGGTTCTTAGAATAAGTTCTTAATAGTTATATCTTATATTTATTTAAGGTATTGGAGGTGTTTAAGGCTCTTAGAGGCTTAGAGGTGTTTGATATTAATTCTTTTATCGATGTAAGTAACTTTATTCCTAATGTACTTTATATGTATGATTATTTTGATATTATTATAAATATTAATATTTTTATACTACTTAAAAGATTAATTGATTTGCACGACAAAATTAGTTTATGTAAATGTTTTCAAAATTATTTCTTCTTTTTAACAAAATATTATAAATGCTTTTGAATATGTAATTTATTTTGTTACATGATTATCTTTTGTGATTTTGCCTATAAAATATTTTACAAGCCTAAATTATTGTCATGGACATTTATGAATCTGATACGAATGTTTTGTGCCTATGTACAATTTAAATTATTTATGATTGTATGGGGGCCACCTCTTGAAACTATATAAGGGCTACCTCTCGAGGGCCAAAGCACCGCGAAGTGCCACATACAGTGCAAAGTGCCACGTACAAGTCATTACATATGAAAAAACTAATTTGAATGTTTTGTCTCATTGTCCATAGTTATTCTAATTCTGAACGTACAATACGATATATATAGATTCTGGGCCAGTACTAGATTTTCTATTCTGAGTGTGCACACGATATTCTGATTCTAATATGTTTCTGGTCGGGGCACCGGGAGTATAGGTAACACTATATGATATGAGCTAACCTTTTATTTTCTCTGTATGTGTTATACAATTTGCTTTCATAATTAGCTATGCTTTGATATTCTGAATTACTACAAATTTATGTTATCTTATTATAATATGTTGTTTTATGAAATTTATGTATTATAATATATGTTTTAGTAAAAGAGGGCTAGCAATATTTTCTTGGTACACGATAACCCTATTGTATTGGGAATGGTTTTATTTACCGAGTTGACGTCTCACCCCTCGTCATTACTTTTTACAGATTAAGTAACTTGTTGAGAGGTGTGTTTATCTTTGGAGTTAGAGATTTGATTCCTTTTGCTAGTTGAATAAGAGAAGAAAAACTCATGTTTGTTTCAAGTTTATTTATTCTATGAACTTGTAATTAGGTAGTTCTGAGACTTTTGTTATATTTATGTCTTGAAGGGAGATTATTTAGTGTTAAACACATAGATTTGTAGTATTATTTGATAAAAAATTTGAGGTATTCAATTTGAGATTTCTGTGTAAGGATTTTGATATGAAAGCAACCTCCTTCATCCCGTGTGCTCTGCATGTGTTAGATTTGGGGTGTTACAAAAAGATTCCTGACAATTATGATACAAATCTTTATTAAAAAATGGAGACATATTTCCTAACAAGGAGGTTCCAATTAATGAATCAATTCGGCTCCTAAGTTGTTTGAAAATGTAAAATAATGAAAGGTCTGAAACTATTTGCGTTGCAGGGACTATTCTATTCTCTGTCTCAATATAGCTAGTAAACAGAAAGATTATGTCATGGATACAATACACCAAGATTTTGAGGTTCAGTAAGCAGGTGCAGCAGGATCAATCATGACAACCTGAATGCATCTAAATGTTTTTGCTGTTGTTTCATTGTATATGAAGTCTAATAAATTAACGCAAAACTAAAAAAACAAAAAAAAAAGTGAGACATTTTTTTCATTGCCTTTTTTTTTTTTTCCATAAGCAGCCAAAAGCCGAATTCGAATACCAGTCCGGTTAAAGCTGTAAATTCGGGACTTGTATACGATGCTTCCAAAGAAGACAACTTAAAAATGCTCTCCAGTATGCATATCATGTTCTATAGAAAATAAAATTTGATTAATAACCCTTAACATCTAAATTCATGTTGCAACACTGTCTGAAAAAGAGAAGGGAAAAAAAAAACATTTGAAGTAAATTTAATTAGCATTAAGACTTTTGAAAATTTACAAGGAGAGAAATAGACTGAACAACTGATAATGCATTTTACATAAGCGCATGCAATTAGAAAGAAAACTTTAACATTTAACTCAGAGTATCACACAGTTCATTGCATTGATACAGAATCTTATGTGTGCTTCCTTATTTGCAGTACGCAGTTAAAAAATTTAATTACATTCTCTAACTACACCTGATTCCTATTAATCTCTATGAGAAAATGTCTAAGTTCATCCAATAATGGTATAGACATAGAAATTTATAAGGAAATTCATTTTTCTTGACGTGGAAATTACACCTGATAAATGCATTTTGAAAACTCTAGCATTTACTTGAAAATATAACAGTTCATTGCATTGGTTCACAATCTAATATGTGTACTGTCTTATTTGCAATACGCAGGTAAAATATTTAATTAGTTTGCAATTACACATTGTTACGCCAGATTTTTATTCATCTCTATCAGACAACTTTTATACGTTCATCCTATTATGGTATAGAAATTGGTGATTCCAACAAGTGATTAGCTGGGATTTCAACGTGCTTTCCATATCAAGGAAAATGAATATGGAAGCTTTTTGAACATATCAGTTCTCTTAAGTCACAATTCACAAAATAAATAGAGTGAGTTTCATTTAATTAAAACATGAAGAATAGAGAAATGGCTAAGAACGGATTCCTTCTCATCAGTTTCTTACCCTTCATTCTTTTCGTCCAAATGAGCGTATTGGGTGGTGCCACTACCACTCATGACGATAGAAAGGCAAGTAGGATCTTCGCTCTTCAGCATTAGTTGTTCTGAATTTCTTGATGATTAATGAACATATATACATTTTCCTCCAAAATATTCTTTGGTGCGGAAATCGCTCTTTATAAAGTGCTTATATGACCTTTACAATGGTTTAAAGTCGTGCAATCAAGCGAGTGCAGACGTCCACATCTGCGAATAATTTCAAATCTACAAACTATGCATACTTTCCATTTTCTTTTTCGTCTGAAAAACAATTATAAATGATGCAGGTCTATATTGTCTACTTGGGGTCACTTTCTAGAGGGGAATATGAAACATCATTACAGCATCAGAGTATTTTGCAAGAAGTTGTTGAGGGCAGGTAGTATTCCTTAAAATTTAAGTCGAAATATTTACTTAAGTTATCTTCTAAACTCTCTCTCTCTGTCTCAATATGTGAGAGCAGCTCAGTAGAAAATGTATTGGTTAGAAGTTATAAAAGGAGTTTCAGTGGATTTGCAGCCAAGCTCACTGATCATGAGAGACAAAAGCTGGCCAGTAAGTATTGCACAGTACTTTCTTTTATATATATATATATTTGAATTATGGCTTTTATTTTTGTAACTGTGACATGCAGGCATGGAACAAGTTGTATCGGTTTTTCCAAGTAGAACACTCCAACTCCAGACGACAAGATCTTGGGATTTCATGGGTTTTAATCAATCTATTACTAGAAAACGTAGCGTCGAGAGTGATATTATAGTAGGCGTCATAGACAGTGGAATCTGGCCTGAGTCGGTGAGTTTCAGAGATGAAGGCTTTGGTCCTCCTCCCAAGAAGTGGAAAGGCGCTTGCAAAGGTGGCATAAATTTCGCTTGCAACAAGTAATGTGTTTCTGTAGTTTGTGGTATAGCCAGTCTTCTGAAGCTTAACAAGTTTGAGCAATAAAATTTTAACACTGACTGATGTATTGCAGCAAAATAATTGGAGCTCGATATTACGCAACACATTTTATAAGTGATAATAATGCTAGGGATAACGATGGTCATGGAACCCATACGGCCTCTATAGCTTCTGGAAATGAAGCAAAGAATGCTAGTTTTTTCGGAGTGGGACAAGGCACTGCCAGAGGGGGAGTTCCATCAGCAAGAGTTGCTGCTTATAAAGTCTGTTCTCGGATATGGTGCACGCAAGAAGCCATATTGGCTGCATTTGACGATGCTATTGCAGATGGGGTTGACATTATAACAATATCAATTGGAGGTGCGCATCCAATAAACTTTAGTGTGGATCCCATTGCAATTGGTTCTTTCCACGCTATGGCAAAAGGAATACTGACCTTACAGTCAGCTGGCAATAGCGGCCCTAATCTGAGCTCCACAGTTAGCCTAGCTCCGTGGTTAATGTCTGTAGCAGCCAGCACCACAGATCGCCTATTTGTTGATAAAGTTGTTCTTGGAAGCGGACAGACATTAGTGGTATGATATGAATCACAATCTCTTGTATTCACAAATACTCTATTAGTAAGTATTCTGACAATCAGTACACCAACAGGGTTATTCGATTAATACTTTCTCTATGAAAGGGAAGAAGTTTCCCCTGGTAGATGGGAGAAATGTTTCAAGTCCATGCAAACTTCCGTTGGAATTTGATCAGTAGGTTCCCTGACCCTGGTTCAGTTCAACTTCTTAATTAATTCCCCATAAAACAAGCAAACAGAAATTTAGAATTCATCTTGCATTGCAGGGAGTGTACCGGTGGCCACGGGTGTCTTAATAGTACCTTAGCAAAGGGAAAGATTTTGATATGTCAATCAAGTGACGCGTTTTCTGAGGTTCTCCGATCTGGTGCTGAAGGAACAGTCACATTACATGATGACAAAATGGGAAAAGTTTCTTTTGTTGTTTCATTGCCAGCAGTGACTGTAAGCAAGGATAACTTCACCAGCATTTACTCCTACTTGAAATCTACAAAGTATTGTATTGACTGTTATACGTTGGCCATTTCTTTCGATTTTAATTTCATTCAAGAAAAATAATCCAACCTTATCTGGGTTACAGAAAGCCCGAAGCAGAAATATTAATTACTGAAACAATTAAGGATTCTGATGCTCCTGTTGTCGCTGACTTTTCTTCACGCGGGCCAAATGAAATTGTACCAGACATCTTGAAGGTATATATATTCTTTTAAAACATAGTGTTGTCTCATATAGAAATATTTATATGACTTACGTTGATTTGATGGTTGTTTAACATCATTCAGCCGGATATAAGCGCTCCCGGAGTAGATATATTGGCTGCATTTTCACCTTTTGGTCAATTACCTGCCGATCTAATATTTTGGAGGATTAGTAATTTCAGTATACAATCTGGAACATCCATGTCTTGTCCTCATGCTGCTGGAGTAGCTGCATATGTTAAATCGTTCCATCCCGACTGGTCTCCATCTGCAATCAAATCAGCTATAATGACTACTGGTAATCTAATCATCTATCATCAAAACATATAATGATCAGATAACTTAATTTGCAAGATAGCGTTCCTAAATCACCAAATTTTGTTTTCCCCTGTAGCATGGCCCATGAATTCTTCCAAAAATAAAGATGCTGAATTTGCATTTGGTTCGGGGCATATCAATCCTGTTGAAGCTGTAAATCCAGGACTTGTGTATGAAACTTTCGAACAAGATTACATAATAATGCTCTGCAGCATGGGTTATGATGAGGGCAGTATTGGCAAAATCTCAGGAAATATCAGCGCCTGTCCTAAAGGTTCAGATAAAGCAACACCAAAAGATCTCAATTACCCTTCAATGGCAGCTCGAGTTTCACCTGGAAGGTCATTCACAATAAACTTTCCAAGGACTGTTACTAACGTTGGCCTTGCAAACTCCACTTACAAGGCAAAAATCGTGCAAAATTCGAAAATTGGCGTCAAAGTTGTCCCCCAAGCTCTCACCTTCAAGTCCTTGAATGAGAAGAAGTCATTCAGTGTGACTGTCACTGGAAAAGGTTTGCCAAATGGAGCAATTGTTTCTACTTCCTTGATGTGGTCTGATGGCAATCACAGTGTCAGAAGTCCAATTGTTGTACATTCACTAGGATGACAAAAGCTGAAATTCAACATGAAATGTGCATCTAGTATTGGAAAAAAGAAATGCCGTAAAATATGGACAATTGCATGGTAGTTAATAAAATTTTCTTGATTCTGGGAATATTAATTTATCGAGCTTAAGCCCAATCCTCCAATATTAAAAGTCCCAAATTTTATATTTCAAATAACGCTTTCCATGAGTTTCTAATTAGACATTATTACACTCGATTCTGATTAATCTCTACTATAAAACATAGCTACGGTATCCAATTAAGATATAAAAATTGGTGATTACTTCCAACAAGTGATTAGCTGTAATAGCAAGATGCATTCTATATCAAGGAAAATGAATATCGAAGCTTATTAAACATGAGTTCATTACCGCCGTGGCATTTGCCAACTGATTTTCGAATAACTTTATTTAATTGACCACCGAGTTTAAGTCATAAGAAAGGTAAGGGTTAACGATTGATTCAGGCTTTGTTCACTCCCTACTTTTTAAAGAAATTAAAAATAATAATAATAAGGAAAAAAACATGAGTTCATTATCGATTATTTTGATTCACAACTGAAAATATAAACAGAATTGGTTTCTTATCAACATGAACATATTGTGGGCTGCCGCTCATTACAATATAAAGTCTAAGTACTAATCTTTTCTAATGATAATGAACTGTTAGGATTTTAGCTCAGCTGTAGTAGTAGCTTATTTTAATTTTTTTAATATTCGTATTATATACGTTTTTATTTAAAAAAAAGATTTAGGATTATTGTCTTATTAGAATTACGATTTTGTTGAGCTACTAATTGTGTTGAGTTAACATAAATAAGTAATTCGCACTATACCTTACTTACAAAGAAGAAATTAATTGCAAACCTCTCTCTTAAATTTATTTGATAAGTAACAACAAATGTTAATATCCAACATAGGGGAAAAAGAAAATAAAAAAAAAAAAGAGTTGGGCCACCTGGACCATGTTGGGCCATACCCATGCTCGCCACACCTTTGCTCTTACCTAATGGCATTGATATCCCATCAGCATTGAAGTTGTATTTTTCTTTGCCTTCACAAAAATAGTGAACTTTCTCTTTTATGCTCGTTGTTCCAGTCTTCCAGAGCGTGGGAGTGTACCCCGCAAAGTCACTGCTCATGTAAGATTTTTAGTTAAGCTTTAAAAAATGATGAGCTAAGAAATAATTTTGTCGGCGGGGCACTTAGTAGGCATTTAAAATCGTCGACTTATGCATGAATATCCGCATAAATGTCGAGTAGTGAGCTTATAAACACAGATCGTGATGGGTTTGGTTTCCTAATAATTGTGCCACGCCATATTGAAATTAGGACATGTCACTACAGGAAATTAAAAAAAAAAAAAACCAATAGATGATGAGAAATAACTATCCTAAAAAGAAATGTATAACAGATAATTTATCCGTTGCTTATGCTAGTGCACTCATTTATGACCGAATTTTTCTTACCATGATTTGATAATAGCTTTTAATAGTAATATGTATGTCACATTTAATTTTAGAGAGATTCAAAATTATTCAAATTTTTTGCCTATCTCAAATTTTAGCCAAAAATTGATTTAATTTCAATTAAAATTGATTTAAAATTTATATTATTGATAATATTTTGAATTTTTTTATTATTGTTTTGAATTGAATTAATATTAATTTTACTTACTATTATTTGAATTGTATTTTTTATTATTTATTTTATAAATTATCAAGTTCTGCAATATTATTTTCAAAAATAAAATTTTAAATATGAAACTAATATAAAATGTAATATTAAATGAAATTCAAAGTACAACCAAATATCAAAAAATCAAAAGTTATAAACAAATTATATATCCATTCTGACCATCAACAATACAATAAACAACCCAAAGTCTAGCAATTGTATGTTCAAATTCCAGCCCAATAGCAAGCAGAATCGCAGAATCACTTTCTATCAATCCTGCAATTAATTTTTCAACAAAAATGCACTCCAATTGCAACAGCACATGAATATACCCAAAACCAGCCAGTAGTTAATTTTCCTGCAAAACTGCACTTTAATTCCAACAACAATATCATATGCAACTTAACTTCTAATCCTAAACTAAAGAAGAAACCTTGAAACACAACAAAGCAAATTATCGAAACCCAACAATATGCTACTAGAAGAAAGTGACTTAAACAATAAGACACCAACTAATGTGTCATTGATAAAAAGAATACAATTTGAAATCAAAACACAGACAAAGCAACAATGAAAGAAAAATTGTAGATGCACATAATGAGAGCAATAAGTGCTATATTCCAATAAACTTGAACAAGCACAAGCACAAGCACTAAGCTTTCTTCATTTTTTTGACTTTAATTATTTGGTTACATCTGTTAGTTTTAAGAATGTAATTAAGGAAAATAAAAGTAACACTATTATAGTACGAGAAACATCAAAGAATTTAAAGTTGTGCTATCAGTCCATAAGTGATAGATTGTTAAATGTTAATAGCCAACTGTAAAAAATTCCTTAAGTGTAGAAGTGGTCATGCTCTTCGATAAATTTCATCAAGCATGAAATAGGGGCTGGAACTTGAAATATTGAAATAATAATAGTAAAAGAGAATAAAAGGCACAAAGCATGTGTGATTAATCATTACTCAACAGCCTATATATGTTAACATTGAACCTGACAATTAGAAAGTACTCTAAGCTCTTTCAACCATAAATTTAACAGTTAGAAGTAATAATTCAAATGACATACTAATTCAGTATACTAACAAGATTTTTACAGATAACTGCATATAGGTGCCATCTATTCATCCTATGTCCAAGGCGTAATCACTGATTCAGTATGCCAAGGGGGATCAAACTCTCAACGCTAATCTATAATTAAGCTTTCAAGAGAGCAAAAGATATAAAATATTGAAAGGGAAAAAAATGAAAAGAAAATTGATACATAGCAATGAACTCATCAGGCTTCGAAAATTAATTAAGCTTTTAAGAAAGCAAAAGATGTAAAATATTTAAAAAGAAAAAAGAAAGTTAATACAGAGCAGTGAACTTACCAGGCTTTGAAAATCCTCGGCCATCAAATCAACATTTGCATTTTCCCCTAGGTGAAAAGCTGCAACAATCATCAGCATATGTATATATGAGTTTTTCCTCCTTCAATATATATTTGTCTGAAAGCTAAGTATTAATAAAGCTAGAAGTAAGACCTTATCGCTTACATCTAACATTTTCACAAACACTTTCACACATTCCTCCCATTTATAACCCACTTCCATTTTCTTTTTCTTTTAACTCACTCAGATACAAATACAAACAATCAAACCTGATTTTTTTTCTGTTTTCCGAACAATTTGCCAGTCATGTATAGAATGATGGAACAAGTAATTTAACAAGATATAGTTAATAGGTTTGATAAGCTTAGCAATAGAGGTCGTGGGTAGTTGACATCAAATTGATTATCAACAGAATATTACTACCAAAAATCTAATGGCACCATTAAATCCAGCAAATCAAATGAACAAGGCAAATATGCATAATATATATTAAGTTCTATGTGAGTCTATTATATTTTTATGTCATAAGTCATTTTATTAAGAATCTATCACAAATTTTATTTGTTATTTATTGTTTGTTTTCTTACAGCTCATAATATTATTAATAAGGGCTACTATTTTAGGTCTTTAATGGTGCTGCAGAGATACAGAGCTATCAGTTAGTGTCGTATGCCTTTTAAATGAAACAAATAACTTCCCTTAAAAAGATTTCTGGTTGAACGTGTCTTTTAGAACGGACAAACGTCGTGTTATTAGGTTATAGTAAAATGTGACAGACAGCTATACTAGAATTAGTCTTTCAAATAACACTCTGCCACTAGATTTGGACGTTTGAATTGATGCAATAACAAGCTTTTTGCACTAGCAAACTTTCATGACAAATGAGAAAAAAAATTCTCAATATGAGGTATGAAGAACTCAAACTAGAACAAACACCAAAACAACAAAAAGAAAAAGAATCATAAATTAAAATGTGGGTGGAGAAAAAACTACCTTCACATGAGGAGTTGAGACTATTTAATTTGGTTGAGTAAAGGCTTAGAATTGAAATAAACCTAAACTAATTTGTTTATCAATTTTTTTAATTAAATACGAATCAAACAGTAGAACCAAACCAAACTTAATTAAATTAACTCAATTTAGTTCATTTTAGTTCTATAGTTTTGCTGTATGAACCGAACTAAATCGAACTGTTCTAATATAGTTTGCTTTGACTTGATTTGAACTAAATCGAACCAAATGCCCACCTCTACTTTACACAATGAGGAAATAAAATAAATAATTAAAATCAACTTTTTCCTGGATAGATAATGGCTTAACTAATCTTTAGAGAAGGCCGATGAGAGAGAAAAGCTTCAAAAGGGAGATATTATAATTTTACTAAAATTTATGTGCCCTTTAAACCTTTATTATTAATTGTTACTTCAAATTTGACTCAATTATGTTGAGACATTTGGATTGAGGTGCTATGCCTTATGATTCACAGTTGTTGAAAATAAATTTACTAGTAGATTAAAAAAACAAAATCCATGTAGCATTAGCTAGTAACAATAATAATATAATGGTTTGTTAAACGAATTTGTGCCACACATGTATTTCTATTTAGGCATGGTTAAGAATTAAGATATTTTTGATATTTTTATTTTAAAAATAAATTAAAATATTAAAATATTTTTATTCAATAACTATCGATCATATTTTTTAAAATAATGAAACGAAATTCGATCGGTGGATCTAAATCCAAATCTAAAACATTTTAATTATTGTGCTTTAAAGGTAGGTTTTGTCTTATACGTTTGGTAATAAGGAAAATTCATAAATAAGGTAAATAAAAACGCCTGCTTAGCAAAACCAAAACTCTCAAACAATTGAATTTCTTTTTATTTTTTATTTTTCCTTTTTCATTTGAAATATTTTTAGGTGTGTTTTATCTTTGTGACTTTGTGTTGTGGGTCTGCCAGTCTAGTCTCTTGCCAAGGGCAGGGGCTATCAAGTCCTCAGCTGAGAGTTTCTTAATTCGAGATCCACCATTTTTGCTTGGGTTTGGCTCTCTCTATCTGTTCTGCATATGTATGTAGTGTTAAATATCTTCTCTTAAGCTTTTTGTTTCAATGCATATAAATAAGTTATGCGTATATTTAATTCTCAGTATCAGTAGCGTTTTCCTTCTTTTCTCAGCTCTTTGATTACACTTTGTGCATGGAACAATTTTCGTAATCTGGGTATTGGCAATTTTGTTGATTTAGGTGGTTTGCTTGAAAATTCGGATGATATGCTATCTGGGTTTCTGATATTTGTGTATTTGTTGATGATTAGATGTGTGTTTGTTGAATTTCTAGGGATCTCTAGGTGTTTTTTTTTAATTATTGGATTTTCTTAATTGTATTTGTAATTATTTAAAACTCTTGAGATTCTTGCAAGGTCAATCGGTTCTCTGAAAACGTTATGATATTTTAAGTACAGGTTTTGGGAATATTTGGGTTTTGATCTTTGATTGAGTTCAATGTGAGTTTAAACTGTATTCCTATTTGGGATCTGATGCATTTTCTAAAACCTCAGGTAGCTTTGTGAATCCTTGGAGTATTCTTAGGAGGTCTATCTGAGAGTTGTCACAATGCCGTCTACGGATAATCAGGGTTCTTCCTCACCATTTCACTCATTTGGTCACTCAATTTGGAGTACTAGACGCGAACAGGTTCATTCCATAGAAGCACATCATGATTCCAGTGCTGAGGAGTTGGAGCTTGAATCCTTTCATAGACAGATTTCAGACCATTTTAATGCCCTATCAGCTGTTGCTGATGATGAACTGCTCTCTATTGCATGGATACAAAAGCTTTTATATGCATTTGTTTGCTGCCTGGAGGAATTCAGGGGTATTTTGTTGAAAGACAAAGCACTAGTGTCGAAACCACCATTGGATCGATTTGTTTCTGAATTTTTTGAAAGAAGTTTGAAGGCACTTGATATATTTAATGCAACTCGTGATGGAATCGAAAAGATTCGATTGTGGCAAAAGCATTTGGAGATTGTCCAATGTGCCCTGGATTCTCATAAGAGGACAACCAGTGAGGGTCAGTACCGTCGAGCAAGAAAAGCTTTGATGGATTTGGCTCTCACAATGCTTGATGAGAAGGATTCTGGGTCAGTATTTTCACAAAGAAATCGGTCGTTTGGTCGCCATAATGCCAGTAAAGATCACCATCATCGCCTGCCAGGGCATTCTCGTTCTCTCTCATGGAGTGTTTCTCGATCTTGGTCAGCTGCTAAGCAACTCCAGTCAATTGCTAACAGTTTGGCACCGCCTCGTGGAAATGAGATTGTAGCTACAAATGGGCTTGTGGTCCCTGTTTTTGCAATGAGTTCCCTACTCTTGTTTGTATTGTGGACTCTTGTTGCTGCAATCCCTTGTCAGGATAGAGGCTTAAATGTACATTTTTCAATCCCGCGTCAATTCTCATGGGGTGTTCCACTCATATCACTCCATGAGCGCATTATAGAGGAATCTAAGAAGCGAGAGCGACGGAATTCTAATGGGCTGCTATATGAAATTTATTTGATTGACAAATGTGCTCGGCAATTGACAGACTTGTTGGATGTGGCTCAGTTTCCACTGCCAGAGGAGCAAAAAATTGAACTAGATTATGGAATTCAGGAGTTAACACTGGTTTGTGAATTGTTGAAGAACGAATTGGATCCACTGGAACGTCAAATGAGGGAAGTGTTTCGCAGTATCATGAATATGAGAACTGAGGGTCTTGAATTCTTGGGTAGTGGAAGCGAGTAATTTAGTGGAAGTGAGTAATTTAAGAAGTGACTTGCTACTTGCTAGTGAGCATCAAGTGTAAAAATTTGTGACAGTTGTTGCTGGCCATTTGCAAGCAGGATGACTGACTGGAGATGGTTGGAAACAATAAAATTTGAACAGGTAGCTTTCTTGTATTTATTTTTGTACTTTCTGTAAAGAACACAGTATCGGTATTGTAAGTTGTTTTTTCCGGTTTATTTCTTATCATTTTATTGGTTTCTTTTCTCTTATGGTTTTCATGCTTGTTGGAAGCTCAGATGTTACAGTTTCAAGTCAATTTCTGTGTGGCACCATGTATGTTTCAGAGCACTTATTCACCAGAGTTTGGACATATCTGGACAGATCTTGGCTCATACACGATTAGTTAATATATTCTGGTGGTCTAGTTTGTTTTGCTTTGGTTATGAGATGTGATTCCACTTTAGCTGTTCTTATAGTGTAATTTAAATGAAGCTAATATGAGTGTGCTAGCAAAGTGTTACATGCACTGCAGATTAGGCAAGATCCTTAATTTTGCCTGAAGAAAGGAACAAGACTACACAATGACTGTACAAAGCATAACCAAGAAGGATTAGTGTTAAAATGTCATTACCACCAGCTGCATAAAGAAATGGCGATAAATCTCCATCAAGAAACAGCTCTGAGCTCGCAATTGCGCCTTTGTAACTTGTAAGATAACTGAAATGACTAAAGGCCTTGCTTTTGTGTAATATCAAAACTACCCTTTTTATTTAATCAAAATCAAACAGATAAGCAAAGAAAAAGAAAACCCTCATTTTTTCTTACGAAATATTAGCTTCGTGCAACAAAAATGAACTAATCATTAAATACAATTCTTCATTTTTGGCTTAACAAGTAATTGATAGGATGGTATAAGAAGAATAAAATTTGCTCTCATGCTTTCTGGACCAAAAAATGAGGCTCCAATTGGTATAAAAAGAACCACAGTCCCTTGGATTCATAAGGAGTAGCGAAAGGAGGAAAAAAAATAGTGGTAATTTGATTCTTTCCAGGGTACTAAATAGGAGAGCGAATCAGATTATTTTTTCTTTATTGTTTACTTTTTAAAATTTACAAAAGAAAAAAATTATAGGAGTCAATTCATTATAACACATCCACTAAAAAATAAAAAAAGAAAAATCTCTTTGTATCGAATCATTTATTAACTAAAATTCATAAATTTAATATGAGAGCAGAAAAATAATAATAACTTGGTGACGGCCATCTACCATTACACATACCACTACACTATACTTACAATGGTCGACCTAGGTAGGGATGGCAAAATCTGGATCCGGATCCAGATGTAGGTGCATTTGGATCTAGATCTGGATTAATATTCTTATATCTGGATCCGTAAAAAAATATATGGATCCGAACGCAGGTAATATTTGCATGGATTGAGGGTGGATATTTCGGATATCCGGATCCACAAAAAGTAAAATCAATAATTTACTTAATGATATCAAATAAAATCCAATCATAATTCAACAATCAACAATTTAATACCTATAACAACATACAACACCATAAAATTACAAATAAAAATACCGCAACATAAATCAAATATCAAGAATAATATAAATCCAAGTCTAGCATCACCACAAATCCATAAATAAAATTACAATAACCCCACAAATCCATATAAAAATAATGCGGATCCCAATGTATTTCTTAATTTAATTTAACTTCTATATTTTTTAATTAATTCTATTATGTTTTTTCATTTAATTTATATCTGTCATTTAATTTTAATTTAATAAATAATTTAATTAAAAAATAATGTGGATCCCAATATATTTTTATAACTTAATTTAACTATATTTTTTTTAATTAATCCTATTATGTTTTTCATTTAACTTATATTTTTCATTTAATTTTAATTTAATAAATAATTTAATTAAAAAATCATGTGGATCCCAATATATTTTTTAACTTAATTTAGCTATATATATATATATATATTTTAATTAATCCTATTATATTTTTCATTTAACTTATATTTTTCATTTAATTTTAATTTAATAAATAATTTAATTAAAAAAATAATGTGGATCCCAATATATTTCTTAACTTAATTTAACTATATATATTTTTAATTAATTCGATTATGTTTTTCATTTAACTTATATATTTTTTCATTTACTTTTAATTTAATAAATAATTTAATTAAAAAAATAATGCGGATCCGAATATCTATTTTTCTAGATGCACTTACATCTGGATTCCGATTAGGATATGCATGGATCCAGATTAAAGATTCGGATCTATATTTTAAGGATCCAGATTTGGATCTTCCGGATCTTTGCAGATCTAGGCCGGATCCGGATATTTTTATCATCCCTATGCCTAAGAATGCAATAGTATAAACGGCAGCGAAACTAATAATTTAGTTGGTCATAATTGAGGGACTATAAATTTTGAGTTTTTCTAAATTGAAAGGCCAATATGAAGGGCCAAATACAAAGTTTAAAGTTTGTTATGTTAATACAGAAAATAAATAAATTTTGAGCGGCTAAACGTAATTATTGTTAGAACATAAGAGGGTTTTAATTAAATATATCCAAAAATAGGGTATTTAATTAAATATACCCCATGCTTGATAATTATGTGGATATACCATTTTGTGTGATGTATTGTCTAAAAATATCTCTAAAGAAAAATATAAAGCACACACACAAATCACCTCCAACACACACTCTTTTACTCTGATACTATTTCGCTCTACACAACAAAAAATCACTCTATACTCTCAAAATCACTTATGAACAACCCATGTGTTAAGATTTTAGTTTGCAACTAGGTGCATTATTTATCCAATGAATAAGGTACTTTAAACTTTATATTTATTTTGTATTATTTATTTATTTTCTTGACATTATGTTATATTTAGGGTTTTGTTTGGTTTGTGATAAATAACAAAACAATTGATATTTTCATTACATTTGCTTCATATCATTATTATATGATTGATTTTCTAATTATATTTGTTGAAATCTCACTTTGTTCTTTATTTTTTGTTTGCACCCATTTTACACGACTACAATCGTGTAAGCATGAATTTACACGACTGTAGTTGTGTAAGTGTGCAAAATGTTTCAATCGTTATAATATCTCGGCATTTTATTAGTGCAAAAAATATATATATTTTTACTAAATATGTCCTCTGACCATTATTGCACTACAAACGTATATTTTGATAAGTTATACAACTGATGTTGTGTGTATATGAAATTACACGACTACAATCGTGCAAGTGTGTAAAATATTTACATCTGGATCTAGATTCGCATTGAAGTTTTGATAATTGGATCCGCAAAAAAAATATGCGGATCAGGATGCAGATAATATCCACACAGATTGTAGGCAGGTTTTTGGATATTGGGATCCTAATAATAATAAATTTAAATATAATTTTTAATTCAACAAATTAACTTAATAATATCAAATAAAATCCAAATATAATTCAACAATCAACAATTCAACATCAATTCAAAATAAATAACATACAAGAAAACCATATATTCACAAATAAAAATTTTACAACATAAATCAAACATAAAAATTTAAAAAAATCTAAGGTAAACCGATTAATTACAATATTCTCTAATTATTATTACAATTATTTTTTAAGTTTCTTAAAATATTTTTCAAAGTCAATGAAGATTATAAAGTTAATTATGCTTATACATATTAAATAAATAATTTAACTTATATATTTTTCAATTAAAATTTAATTAAATAAATAATTTAATTATAAAATAATGTGGTGTGGATCCGGATGCACTTGCATCTAGATCTGAATTCGGATCCGCTTGGATATTAGATTTGAGGATCTAGATTTTTATTTTTTAATATACGGATCTGAATTTTTCTTGATCTGGATCTTTGGATCTTTGTGGATGTGGGTTGAATTCGAAGTATATTCCCATCCCTATGTCCTCTGACTATTTACTAGATTGTGCTCGTGAATTTTTGTAGGTTACACGATTGTTATCGTGTGTGTATGAATTTACATGACTGTAGTTGTGTAAGTATGAAAAATATTGTATTGTGTGACAACAAACATGGATGAATAAAGGTGGCCACAAGAAATTAGGATAACATTACAAGGCGAAGAGAAGTTACGTCGTAATTGTAGTAGGTGCAGTTCTTGAGGGCATTATTGAATAACTTGTAGCGCACCAATTCCACTATCTAACAATAAGCCTATAGTAGGACTGAGACAAAAACATGTGTAATATACTCAAGATTACATACTTGTCCTTTTTATTATCTTAATTTCTTTAGTATCTATAGTAGTTTGCTGATAAATTTATATTTTCTTATTTCGCAAGTTATATTTTTTATTTTTATTTTTTATTATCTCAAACTTATTTCTTATTTCTTATGTTGTTTTCAAATGGAGGAGACCAGGGGTTTATAATAGATGAGTTGAGTGTTTTGAGTAAATTAATAGCTTTGATAATTGAGCAGCAACTTGTGTTCTTTTAAAACTTATTATGATTCGGACTTATTTATGATTCGGACATGTATTAGACCTACATTGTTTGATATATAAAAGCTTTTGTTGTTTGATGAATTGATGTTTGATATGTTACAATTTATGTTGATTGTGTTATTATTCTAATGAGTATTTTAATTATTTTTTGTTCTATGTCCATACTCCACTATAGTAATGTATTTATGAAGTTACCCAAATGTTATCATGCATATATGATTTTACTCTACTACAGTAATTTATTAAGAGATGAATAATTAATGTTTAAATAATGGCTAATGATTTACAAATGTCAAATGATCAATAAAACACAAGAAGATACAACAAATATATAGTGAGAGGTGTATATTTATGAAGGTAATTGACTGTAGTCGTATATCTATAAAAATATTAGACTACAATCGTGTAATTATAAAGTTATCCGACTGTAGTCATGTACACGACTTGGTCGTAGATGATTGTAGATGATTGTGACGCATTATGTTTTAAATTAGGGTAATTCGGTAATTGCACGTGAAAAAAAAAAGGCATATATGAGAAATTTTGAAGTTCGAGGGTATATTGAGATAAATACAATAATTTTAGGGTATGGCGGGACAAATTCAGGCGCCGCCAAATACAATTGAAGTTGCGCTTGCGAAAGCGGACGACGGCAGCAAAAATGGCGGAGACAGAGAAACTCAAGAGCTTAGCCTTGTTAGGAACTGGGGCTGTTTTGGGCTCTGTTTCTACCTTCTTTCTTTATAAGCTTCTTTCAAGGTAACTTGTACTTCTTTCAAGGTAACTATACACGTTACCTTGAAAATCAATTTAAAAAATATATTTTTGGATATATATTACATGAAACAAACGTATTTTATTGATTTTTAAGATGATGGAAGCTTTGGTAAATGTTAATTATCAAGCTCCCCTGAATCAAAATTGGAACCCCATTCGTGACTACTCTTTTTTTTTTATAATTTTTTCCCTTTGTTATTTGCAGAAATATAGCGAGGTCACAATCCAAAAATGAACCTAACTGCATGACACATAATGGGATGCCTGCTTTAGATCTTGTAAAAGATGAAATAGTTGCTGAACAATTGACCAGGTGCCATTATTTTCACTTGCTAATCAATTATTGTTTTAATTTTACTATGAAGCTAATTTTTCAGCATTTAAGTGAGTTTTGTATATTATCATATTCATTGTTACTAGGAATATTCAATTCTTTGGCCTTGAGTCTCAGCAGAAAGTGACTGGATCTTATGTTGTCATCATTGGTCTTGGAGGGGTTGGGAGTCATGCTGCTGCCATGCTCTTGAGATCAGGAGTCGGTAGGCTACTCCTTGTTGATTTTGACCAGGTTAGCATGCCATTCTATATTTATAGCTTTTAATATCTTGCTTTGTTTTCTTAGTGTTTTGCCTCATTCGATTCCTAGAGGGTTTCGCCCATTACACCTTTAATAAAGATATTCAAGTTTTGTTGAAGAATCAACTTTTTCATCTTTGACTTTCAACTTTGCTTCCTAATGCAATAAGTTTTCCATTAATCATTTAATGACACTCAGCATTGAGTATTAAAAATACTTGACACCGAATGGCTATTTGTCACTCACTCAATTCAAAGTTCAAATTTTAGCTAACTATAGCTTATGGCAAACTTTATACTTGTGGTTTATTAGATCAGTCTAGAAGACCGAGTGCTTATTTGTCTTTATTGGTTTGTGATGTGTAAGGAGTTGTAGAATTTGATCATTTGTGTTTTTTTACTGTTGTACATATTCAGATTTGTGGTGTAGATTGTTCAACTTTGGTTTTTACTAAGGTTGCTTCTCCATCTTAAGTTTCTTCACTTGAATAGAACTTTTGTGCCTTGGGGAAGTGGTAGAAATACGCTGGATTTTTTTTGATGCTGTGTGCTTGCTGTTTTTTTGGGTTCTTTGGTTGGGATGAAAGATTTCAATGTAGCTGGAAAGAACAAGTTGCTTTTTTGTTGAACCATATTTAGTTTCTTGCTCCGCTTGTGGCATTGATTTCTGATAGTTGGAAAGAACAAGTTTAACTTTGTGGAACCATATTTAGTTTCTTGCTTCACTTTTGGAATTGATTTCCAATGAATTCAAGGTTTTTTTCTTTCTTTTTCTACAAAATTAGGCAGCCATTATTAGAATTTTTTTTTTCTGTTTTTGCCTGTTTTAGTGACTTTTTTTCTGCCATCAAAGAATTTAGGAAGCCATACATTGATAAGTTTCTAGTTTCTTGTCATATAAAAAGGAAATGCATGTGTAAGAAATAACTAGCCACCTGGCAAACAAAACATTATGTTTCATTTCTTGTATTAGTGCATTTATATTCTGAAATTTGAAATAGACATGTTAGGAGAATAAATATTTTGCATGTGCTTTCCAAAATAAAGTTGTTGCGTGAAACTTTGAAGTTCAATGTTATTCTATTCAATCTGCCATCAAAGTTGAATGAATTCATTTGAATACTTTTAGTGCATTGTTGCTGGTATTTGCTTGAATATATGGCTTGGTTACCAATATATTAGATACTCGTCTTCATCTAGGAGTATGCCATGTTTACCCATATATTATATACTTGTGTAGCTATCTGATGCCACTCATTAATGAAAAATCTTTCCTTCTTCAAAGGGTACTCATGTCGGATGCTATGTCATCCTTAATATTGATAAGAGAGTCCAGTTTGACCTAGTTGCTTTACATTTAGGCGTACCTGGAACCATGTGGCCAAATTTATGTTACGTACCGTAATCATATTGCATACTAACATTTTACCATTGATTTGAATTCAATGATTTTTCTATTAAATATATGGTACTATTTTTTCAGATTTTAACTGTTGTTATTGTAATTTTTAGTTGTTGCCTTTGGTTGGCCGTTCTAGCCTCTCGATCGTACTGGTATTAATACATGGAAGTTATTGCTAGCAAAAGTAGGATAATCTTTTGCTTTACCTTTTTTCTTATTTCCCCCATACCCCCCCCCCCCCCCCCCCCTCTTCTTTCGGACAAAGGAAAGAAATAAGATCAAATAAAAAGAGACATTCAGGAGAGGGTCTCAATTGTATAATTTCCAAGCATACTATTTATATGTATTTCTACAAAAGTTACTGATAATTTTGTTCATTACATGAGAAGGTATCAGTTTCATCACTTAATCGGCATGCAGTTGCAACACGAGCAGATGTTGGTACTCCCAAAGCTTTGTGCCTCAAGAAGCATTTCTCTTCGATCTTCCCAGAATGCGTCATAGATGCAAAAGTGCTATTATATGATGCATCATCTGAAGATGAAATTTTGTCTGGCCAGCCTGATTTTGTTTTGGATTGCATTGATAACATTGATACAAAGGTACCTCTTCGTGCTTAAATAGTGGTTAAAGTTTAGAACTAATTTTGATCGTTGCCAGGATTATTTCTTCAATGCTAGATATTTACTATATTTTCATAAATGGTCTTCTTTTTTATAGTTGTCTTGTTAAGTTAAAGATGATCTTTCTTTTCACTTCTTTGATATTGTATACATGACCAATTAATTCCTATAATCATCTGTAGTTATGATACCTAGGAAAAATTTTCATTTTATTTATGTTTTGTTTTTAGGTATGGATGGAACTGGACAACTTTTATTTTGATTTTCAATTTTGATATATGAATGGACATAAACTCGATTGAACTTTAGATAGATCTAAATGGATGAATTTTGTTAAGTTACTGCTATCTAAAACCTTAAGTTGATATGCAGGGCCGTAGGAGGATAAAAATTGTATTTAAAACTCTGAATATTCCCTTAAGTGGCAGCCATGGTGGGCAAGATGAGGTTTTTAGGAAATCAAGAAAAAAGGTCTGTTGTAGGAAAGATTTTATTGAATATTAAAATAATCAACTTTAGCTTTTGCGTAAGAATGAAAATTGGAAATTTAAAGTTTTTGATGAAAATGTCACTGGGGATGTGTTTAGCAAAGAAACAAATCAAATCATATTATCTTAAAAACTTACATTGTGGTATGTTTCTGTTTTAGATTTAGCAGACTGGTTCTTAATGGGATATCTTGTTAGATTTTGAATACCATTACTGGTGACTTTCCTAAAAGCTTAAGCTTTTGGGACTTATATCTATTCCACATAGTGTAAGGGTCTTATTGGACTATGAAATTCATTGTTTTGAATCTTGAATCAACTTTAGATTCAGTTATTTGATCTTAGGTTTAGATGATTCTATGTTGGCAAGTACTTGACGAGCTTATCATTACAGTCAGTCATGCACTGAGGATGTTTATTTGGAGTTTGATATTAAAATTACCATTAGGTCTTTTCTTCTGATCTTAAACTTTTGAAATTAAGAGTTATTTTACACGGTTATCTTTAAATAGAGATAGAGATGTTCACATTGTGAATTGTGAGATTTTATCTGTAGTAGGTGGCACTTCTTGCTGCATGCGTACGTAGGGGTTTAAAGGTTCTATGTGCAACAGGAGCTGGAGCTAGAGCTGACCCAACAAGAATCCGTGTGGCTGATTTAAGAGAGTCAACAAATGACCCATTATCCCGAGCTGTAATATATCTGGCTTGTTTCTATTTAATTCTCTTTAGTTGCTTGGCTGAGTATTAAATGCTTTGTCTTTTCGGTTGTACAGCTGTGTCGTCTAGAAAATTCAATTATGAATTAAGGATGGTAATTTATGCATTTCGTGCTAAAATTTATAGTTCTCCCTTGCAGATATTCCTGAGCAACCTCCCACCTTTTTGCTGTATGGTGAATTTAAAACTATTACGGAATAAATTGATTATTTTCATACGCATGAATGATGTGTGCAAAGCTGGTTCATCTGTTATATTCTAGGAAACAATCTATATATAGAGTAATTTTAAAATAAGGGAATCCCTTACTTTAATAAAGTAAAGGATAAGTTAAAAGACAAAAAAATACACATTCTAATGCAGTGTATTTTGTCCTATGGTGTATTGAAATCTTTGTGTTTTTGTCTTTCAGCTTGTCCTTCACTTTATTAAAGTATGGGATTTCCTTATTGTAAAATCACTATATATATAGAAGATCAGGACAACTTGAAGAAAGAAGATTTCTGGTGAATTTTTCATTTAAAAAGGATTCTGGAATATTATGAACATCTCTACTTTACAAAATGATGTGAGCAAGAAAGAATAATTCTGTTGTTATGAACAAGTATCTTGAAAACCTTGCTTTCTGTTGCAAGTCTCAGTTGTCTGTATTATTAATCAATGGCCTAAATGAGATAATGTACTGTTAATCATCCTTCTCGTTCCAGTGGCAATAATATCCTTTGAAGCTTCATCTTTTCTATTTTCTTCTTTCTATCTTTCTCTTTTGAAGCCTTCCTAACTCTTTCTGGATAGAAAAGCTTTTATGAATTGAAATTCTCATCAAACATAAGAATTTTCATGTTTCTAAATTTTGTAAAGTCATGGAACTATTTTAAACTGTTAGAAATATCGTTGTAAATTCCTAGCTACAATTCATTGGTATGGCACTTGAGCTTCATTTGCAAAGATACGTGTAAGTACAGAGATAGCTGGGTTAACACGCAACTTTTTCAACAATATACTTACGAGTGGTTTGGAGTCAACTTTCCTTGGCCTACATGCATGAACTTGCTATATAAATTTAGGATATGATTTTCTTTTTCCTTTTCAATCAGATAGCACTATATTCAATTCCATTTTCCTTTTTTTATCATTGCACCAAGAATATGCTTGAAACTTGGAGGTGCATCAAGAAGTATATGTGAGTTATAATTTGTTGATGTCCCTAGTTCTTCTAGAATAATTTTTCTCTTTTTTGTATATCACTGTTTATCAAATGGAAGTCTACAATTTCTTTTGTATATCGGAAAAAGAAAGGAAAAAATAAAAAAATAAAAAACTGAAGCTGATACTCTTAGTCTTATGCAGGTTCATAATTTTCATATAGTCCCCAGTTCTTCTAGTATAATTTCTCTGTTTTTTATAACACTGCTTATTAAATAGAAATCTACAATTTCTTTTGTATATCGGGGGAAAAAAAAAAGGAAAAATACACTGAACCTGATACTCTTAATCTTCTGCTGGTTCATAATTTTCATACAATATCACAAACATTTAATTTTTCCTTTATGTGGCTGTAGTAGTAAGTACGTATGATGTTTAGAGTAAATTTATTTCTTCATAATAAATAGAAATGTTATTGGTATCGAAGAATTTTTTTTTGTGTGTGGGGGGGGGGGGGGGGAACCTGAGCCGATTCTCCACCCATTCAGAAGACTTGAATTTTATATACCTAATGGAATTGCTATTTTTCAGGTAAGGCATCGTTTGAGGAAAGATTATGGCATTGAAGGCGGTATTCCTGTTGTTTTCTCATTAGAAAAACCTAAGGCAAAGCTGCTTCCTTTCAAGGGTCCCAGTGGAGAAGAGGAAAACCCTTCAGATTATCAAGTAAAGATGCTTAGCTACTATTTTGAATTATTTTCTTACTTGTAGTTAGTACTTATATTGATAATTCAGCTTTCAGATGATGAGACTCATTTACCAAATCCATAAACATATATATAGCAAGCAATACATTCACATTCATACTTCTTGTCTTCTTTACAGATGGTGCCTGGGTTCAGGGTTCGCATCATACCTGTTTTAGGTAGCATTCCTGCAATATTTGGAATGGTCATGGCCTCCTACGTTGTGACACGACTGGCAGAACTGCAAGTCCAAACTGAGCCTATAGTAAATATGGATATCGACCATTACCGTGTGCTTCATCAACGCCTTATTGAGCATGAGGAGTCATTATATGGCACAGCCAAGGAAGTTCAGGTATGAAAATATTCCTTTACAGCTGTGTTAGCTGAAAATTATAGTTTTTGAGGTTATTTTTCCATTTGTCCAAGCAAAATTTTTGGTACTTTTTTACTCTGTTTAGAAATTTTGTCAACTATGATGATAGGTAGATATAGGTTTTATATTTATTGCTCCAGTGCTTGTGCTTGTGCTTGTGCTTCTGGGGCTTTGGATTTTTTTTTTTTTTAATCTTTTTCTTTAACCTTCTTGCTGAAATTTGATCTATTTATTTTGTACTTGAAGGAATCCCTTATTTTATAATTGTACTTGGAATTCAATAGCACTAGATCTGACATTGCTGGTTGAATAAGTGTTTCCTTTTTGTTTTTCCTCATCTTGTTAAGGTTTTGATTATTTTTTCTATTTAAATAAAAGGTTTTGGCTTTGATACCAACTCATAAATCTTTGGTACTGCATGCTAGGTAATAGATTTTGATTTCTGTAATTATTCACCCTTCTGCATAAAACGAAGTGAAAAGTACTATAGAAACCTATTACAACACATTTGCAATATGTAGTAGATTTAGCGGACAAGGGTACTCTTATTTACCATTTGCCTTAATGTCATTCATGTTGAGTGCCTGAATAGTAGTTTGAGATGTTAACTGGAATTGGAAAATTAGATCCTCTCCTCCCCCCCCCCCCAAAACAAAACTACGGATTGAAAATCCTAATCTTGTCGGTACGTATACTTTGGAATCTTATTTTCTTTTTCCTATGGATTGAAAATCCTAATCTTATCGTACGTATACTTTGGTTGTTGTAATCTCTTTTTACCACTTATATAGAAAATTAATGTATAATTAAAACTCTCTATTAGCAATGATTCTTCACTAGTTGAATTGTGTTTATGGAGTCAGTAGAGCCATTAATGTCCATTTTTAGTTTTCAGTGAAAATTGTTCAACTACTCGCGAACTCAAAGCTACTATGGACAGTTTATGTAATAAATTCATATAATTATTTTCCTGGATTATGTCTTGTGGTTTGGCTTTGAATGAATTTGTCACTGCTAGTTATACCTTATTACTTATCGGGCTTTTATCTTTTACAGGTAGATGTTGAGGAAGTGATGTACCTTGCAAAAGAACTGTGGCATGGACGAAGTGCTAGGGAGCATTCTGCAAAAGATGTGGGGCGTGGGATGTGGCGATCAGTCAATGAGTTAATGCTTGTGAGGTAACATTTGTTTCTTTTCATCATAGATAAAATGATCTTTCAGCATATGGTGATGTTAATAATGCATAACAGAAAGTTCAGGGGATGAACCTTTTTTCTGAACTGTTTTCAGTTTTAGAGATTAATGCTAGGAATTCTATGGTAGGATTAAGGAATAGAGTAGCATATAATGTCAAATTATGAACATTTGATAACTTTTCTGGCCTTCTGGACTATCATATAGTTTGTAGGCTCCAAGTACATATATTGATGAAGGTAATGTTGTGATTTTATGTGCTTAATAATTTTAGGTTTTCTCACTGCCTGTCTTGTCTCGCTTTATATATGGACATAATATTTGTTGGAGATTATATCATTTTTCATTGCCTTATTGAACTCTTGTTGTAGTATCATCGATTTGGGTTACATTATTTCAGTTATCAATGAACTCGTGAAAATTTTGTCAAAATAGAACATAGAATTGATGGTACAAATGTCAAAAGGTTTCTAAGACTGTTCCTTCCAAGCAAGTATGCATAAAATAAGCTGACTTCCTCCAGCCAGTTGGTTGGACTTGCTAATAGAAAGAGAAAATGGGAAATAGAGATGGATAGATGGAAATAGATATATTGAAAAAGCAATAGAAGACAAACACACAATGGTTTTTGATATTCTTAATTCGCTGTTATAGAAGAATCCAACTAAAACAACTAAAATCCTAAACCTGTAAAGATAAAATAATTTTTATCTGTGAATGCATGTAACATCATTATCCATCAATATCCCGCAGCTGAAAGAGTCTGAGCTTTGGCTGGTTATGGTACTAAAAATTTTTCTTGAAAATGTGTTAAAGATATTAAAATCCTTCTGAGCCCAAATATGAGGTGTTTCTACTGGTTTCTTTGGTTAGATCAGAAACTTTAAAGATGATGTTGAAGTTGATAGTTCTAGACATTGGCAGTTACAAGTGAGGTGAATGCTGTCATGGTGTGGTAACAGGTGAAAGACTTGTGAATACAACCAAAGAAATCAAATTGCATCGTGTTAAGCATTCAATGAAAAGCCAGACTGCAGACAAATTAGGCATATATGTAGTTCAGTCAAGCTGTGATTAGCAGCCTTAATCTCTGCAGGCCTATGGGTTACAATGATTGTAATATCCTACATTGCTAGCGAGAGAATATGTGGACTGGTTCATAAGCCATGAGCTTTCCTAAATAAATAGACACGTTTTGGGTTGCAAAGCTCTATAAAAAAACCATGACGGGCTGTGTGCCCAAAGCAAACAATATCTACTTGGTAGGCCTGGGTGGTTATATAATTTCATTATGTTATATTTTTGATGACCCTCACGAGTATGGATATCCTCAAGGGAAAAGAATGCAATATCCTATATCGGTAGCAAGAGAGTTATTTGACTAGTTTATAGACCATGGCTCTTCTAACTAAATAGACGCATTTTGGGTTGCAAAGCCCAATGATAAAACCGTCAAAATTGTGATGGATTATTAGCTCAAAGTGGACAATAGCTACGTGGTGAGACTGGGCTGCTGTTACAATGTTACTGGACTTGAATCTTGTGAAGACTCAAGACGTGTCTATTGGAGACTAAGGAGTGTAGACCTTGGTGATACATTTTTCTCACTCTTCTAATGACATCTTTCGCACTTGACCTATTGAGATGACCTTGCTAGTAACTACAGTATCATTCTCAAGGAGCTCATTGCTATTCTTCCTGATGATCCAGGCTTTCTTAAGATAAGGTAGGTAGTATCATAAATTATTGGCAAATTGTTTAATTGTGTGCTAAATTGTACCTCCACTGTGCGAGACAAAAGAGACAGATTTTTGACTAGTTGTGAACCAGATTTTTGACTACTTGTGAACTCATCTGAAAGTCGATCCTAAGATTTGTTGAACAAGTCAGGAACACTGGTCAATTTAGTACAAAGATCATGGAAGTCTTGATTAAACAGAGTGGAATAAAATTGGGATAGCCAAGCGTTAACTGTATCTGTCACCTCTGTCAGTTGCTTTCAACTTTTTTGTCTCACATACTTGTATCTATTTTTGCTTACGCATTTGGTTGCTTATAGTTGTGTTTCTTGAAACCCTAGTCAGGTATGTAGAGACCTTAGGAACCCTGTAATCTAGCTCCAATGGAAAATTGAAGTACTAATTTTGACGTGTATTAGAATTTCTAATAATATTTTTCTCCACTATAATAATACAATTGCATTCAAAGATCTCATTTAAAATTTCAGTGATGCTGCTGATGTCATTTACGGTCAAATTATTGTTCACCCACCAATCAAAGTATTCTCAGTACAGTGGCTGACTGGCTGTCTATGAATTTACTGATATGGCTGTGTCCCAATGAAATTGTTTCTTTTTAATGGTAACATTGACTGGCATTGTTGTTTGTTTATTCATCCCTTTTTTTTTTTGGGTCTTTCCCAATTCAGGTGGGACCGAGCAAAGCCAGCAACTGTGTCAAACTTGGTTCTCTTGAAATTTAAAGAGGTATCTTGGAGCTTCACTAACTCTGAAAGGCTACAAAGATTTTAAAAGGCGTTTTTGTCTGTCGTAGTATTACTCAATTATTGATTTTAACTATTTTTATTTGGTCACAACTTTTCTGCACTCGTAGTTGCTTTGATCTTTTATCTAATATTTTGTTAGAGAGCCATAATCTAATGGCTTTCTAGCCTATATAATATATATGTGTACTGTTTCTTTTTTATTAATTCTTAAAAACATTTTATCACTGCTGCTGAACTGAATCATTCTTAATTTTTAATGTCCAAAATCTCGGAAGTGAAGATTGTTGTTTTCTATCTGTACCAAATTGTCATGTTACCAGCATGGTTCCTTACTGTTATCACTGTGATTTTGAAAATATTCCATGTTTTTTCAAAATCGTTAGCTTCATATATTTTAACTTCTCTTGTCGTGACTGTGACAACTTAGAGCCTCGATATGAGTTTATGTTCGATTAGATCAAGGTATCAAACCTAGTGGCAGGGCAAACCATTTTATTCTTTCCAGAGAGAGAACAAATAACATATTAGAGTTTCTGAGGAAATAAATAGAGAAAGAGAGCATCTTGTAGTCGGTGACGGGGTTCTGTTTATTCTTCCCTTGCCCTAAAGGCTAAAACCCAAGGGACTTAGAATTTATCAAATTTACTCCTGATGAAATCATGGTATTCATTTTGCACTTAATTATTTTTCTAAATTTCCAACTACCAACAAGCGTAGCATTTGCTTTTGTTTTCTGCAGGCAGATGAACATGAGTCGAGGACACTTGATGATATCAAGGAAAAGGAACCAGGCTTTTTCAAGAGGGTTACATCTGTGCTGAAGCGAGCTGAACTGGAATTTCCATTGTAACTATTCTGAAAGTTTGCAATCCAACTTTTGATGGAGACTGGTCTGTCTGGCTGAGTCTTGACTCCTTTTCATTTTCTTTTTCTTTTTTCCTTTTTGAAATTTAGAATTAATTATTTGTTTTGTTTATATATTTCAACAGATGAATCCAAGAGAAAAACCAGAATTTTTGAGTGAGAGTCGACCAAAACCGGGTTTCGGTTTTGGCCTACCATCTGAGTTTCCGTTTCTCCTTTTTATAAATCATGGAAGAGGGCCTGGCCCTTTCACTGTAATGTCCTCTAGGGAGGCTTAGAAAATTTTTTGTTGAAGTATAGGTTTTCAACCCCTGTAATTTTCAAATTGGATTTTATTGGACATTGCAAAGCCAATTCCAGAAAATTATTCTCAGATATAGCTACGTTTGAAAGTTAGGGATTAGATCGGATCTGAATTATGTGTATGGTTTGTTTCGTATATTATTGGACATGATTAGGTAAAATTTAATTCAATGAAGTTAAACAAATTATTTAAATAATTTAATTATTTTTAAATTATATTACTAATTGTTGAATTTAATATTAAATATACAAGATTATTATAAATAAATAATTAAATTATTTTTCATGCTTAATATTAAATTCTAGTTCAAATAAATTATTGAATTCACATTTTGTTTTTTAATCCTAAATTAAATAAAAGTTAAAATAAGTTATTCAAAAAACAAAATTGTTAATTATTGCAAATCTGGGTCTGCATAAGTTATTTGGATTATTTTGCAAATCTGGGTCTGCATAAGTTATTTGGATTAATTTGCTAGTCCGGATAATTAAACATGACCTTATATTGAATTAGTTTTTAAATCTGATTTATCGAATGTGGATAAAAATCTATTGTTCGAACGAGTCTCCTTTTGTGTTGCGTGTGAAATACAATTTGAGTACATGCATTAGTCGCCGTACCAAACAGCTGAACAAAGCCGAATCATCGACTCTCCCAACGAACTTTTGAATAGCCAACCTTTTCAAGCGGAATAGTAAGTAAAATTTCAAACTTGAGCATTAACACCCCTGGAATATTTCTTGTTATTATACTAAGGTTCAATAAGTCTAATTATTACAAAAGCATCCCTAAGCTGAGATTTAAAACTCACTTCAACAAATATATATATATTTTAATCAATTTTGCATGAAACTATGATTTTTAAAGTGATTGTGTGAAACTCATAATAATATGATGTTTAGTAAAGAGGGAGGACTAGTTTTTACATATAACTTTAATCATTTATTACTATGATTTGTTAGTAGCTATTACATGTATGCTCTTTAGTATGATAGTGAATTAATTTGTCTAGTAAAATAATTGGAAATTCATGCCTCTCTTTGATAAAGTCACTAGGTAACAAGTCTACTTTGGTTGCCTCAACCAACCGTATCGCAACTTCTCTTGTGCAATGCTCATTCTTGAACTTGATCTTAAAAATGGATCCTAAACTGCTGCTACATACGTCTCTTGGTTTGTCACCATCAACCTCTTCAATTCTTCCCTAGCAGTTTCCATGCACATGTACTGGAGTTGTATTCATTCGCAAGATAAATACAAATTCGAGCAAACGGATGTCTATCCATTTTCTTAAAAAATCAGATGATAAGATAAAATTAAAGTTATATTTCCTATTTTCCTTATAAAATTAAAGTTATTAAAATAAACGTACGTTTTTCATGTATACTAAATTAAAGAGATTAAGAAAAGTAAACATTTTTTATATGTGCTAAATGATAAGCACGGTGAAAAAAAATGAGAATATAACATATATAAGACCAATTAATGAAATTTTAAATAAACAAAGCATACCAATCTTTTTTTAAAGAACTTCATAATTAGTAACTTCCTTGATTTTTCATGTTTATTAGCATGCGTCCTTAATTGTGAACTCTCCTTCCATCTCACACTTACTACAGATATTATGCTCAACTACTGGTATCCGAATGCCAATTCGGCGCTATTAATGAAACAGCTCCCGATTCATGCTATTTAGAGAAAAGACATACAGTAAAGACATATAGCTACTATATGTTTTTTGTTAGTTTTATTTGTTTATTTATTTCTCATGCTTTTTTTTTAAACTTTTTTTTAGGTTTAAACTTAAATTATTCCATAATATGGTATAGCTCACCAAGACTTCATTGTTAAATAAAATGGTGATCTTCCCACCCAAAGTCCATTTTTATTTTAGACATCAAGAGTTCAGATATTAGGGATGTTATTTAGGTACCACACCAAAAGAAGTTATCTACTCCTTGTTTTTTTGAGGTTGAGAGAAAAAAGATAACTAGCTACTTGATGTGACAACAGAGGAGAATTACTATGTTTTGGAGCATCTACACTGGTTATAAAAGAAGAAAAATGACTGCTCCGGAAAAGCATGGAAAGGGTTCTTACAAGAAGTTATCGTCTGATTTCTCGAATGAATTAATAGACATCTATTGATTGAAGAAGCCGCTGTTTTGTCTTGTAAATGAATAAATAGTTGAACAAACCTAGGTGGTCAAAAACTTTGGTCAACAAAATTTGTTGGCCACGTCACTGACACCCACAAACATTCTCCCCAATTAGCAAACAAATTTCAAATGTAAGCATTTATACCCCTAGATTATTTCTTGTTATTCTACTAAGGTCCTGTAAGTCTATAATTCTTACAAAAGTACCATAAGCTGAGATTTGAAACACACTTCAACAAATATATATTTTTTTAAAATCAATTTTGCAAAAAATTATGATTCTTAGGGTGATTGTGTGAAACTCATAACAATATGGTTATTAGCAAACAGGGAGGACCATTTTTACATTAAATTTTTTATCACTTTGATTTGCTAGTAGCTATTACATATATGCCTTTTAGTGTGATAGTTAATTGTTTTGTTCAGTAAAATAATTGGAAATTTATAGCTCTCTTTGCTGGACAGCATCACTAGGTAACAAGTCTATTTTGATTGCCTTAACCAACTGTATTACAACTTCTCCTGTTAAATGTTCATTCTTAAACTTGATCTTAAAACATGGGTCCTAGGCTACTGTTATATACTTCTCTTGGTCTGTCACCATCAACCTCTTAAATTTTTCCCTCAACAGTTTCCATACACGTGTACAGGGGTTGTATTCATTTGCAAGACAAAAACAGACTTATTCGAGCATTGGATGTCCATCCATTTTTTTGAAAAATCAGATAATAAGATTAAATCAAAGTTACGCTTCCTTATTCAATTAAAGAGATTAAGATAAGCATCCCTAAATTAACATTTGAAACTCACTTCAACAAATATATTATATTTTTTAAAATTAATTTCGCACAAAACTATGACTTGGGGCTGCTATTTGGGTACCACACCAGAAGTTGTTTACTCTTTTTTTTTTTTTAAGGTTGAAGAATAAAGAACTGCCGTCTTTATTTAGAAGTTAAAGAATATAAGTGGAGAAAAATGATAATTAGCAACCTGATGTTTCGACAAAGGAGAATTACCATGTTTTGAAGCATCTACTCTGGTTAATAAAGAAAAATCACTGTTCCGAAAAGCATGGAAAGGGTTATCATAAGAAGATATTGTCTGATTTCTCGAATGAATGAATAAATATCCATTGTTTAAATTAGATAATTTTATCTTGTAAATGAATAAACAACCGAACGAACTCGGGTAGTCAAAAACTTTGGTCAACAAAATTTGTTGGCCACGCCATTGACACCCCAACAAACATTCTCATTCTCCCTTAAACTTAAGCATTTACACCCCTAAATTATTTCTTGTTATTATAATAAGGTCCCATCCCATAGGTCAGTAATTATTACAAAGCACCCCTTAGCTAATATTTGAAACACACTTCAACAAATTTATTGTTTTTTTCTTTAAATCAATTTTGCGAGAAACTATGACTTCTAAAGTGATTGTGTGAAACTAATAACAATATGGTTATTAACAAAGAGAGACGGCCGATTTTTACATATATATTAAATTTTTTATCACTTCGATTTACTAGTAGCTATTAGTTAATTAATTTGTTTAGTAAAATAATTAGAAATATGTTCCTGTCTTTGAGAGCATCAATAGGTAACAAGTCTATTTTGCTTGCCTCAACCAACCATATTGCAATTTCCCTTGCAAAATGCTCATTCTTGAACTTGATATTAAAACATGAGTCATAAAGTACTGCTATATACTTCTCTTGGTCTATCACTATCAACCTTTTCAATTCTTCTGTCAATAATTTATGTGCATGTGTACTAAAGTTGTACTCATTCTTAAGAAAAATATTGATTCCCTCGAGCAATGGATGTCCATCCATTTCTTTGAAAAATCAGATGATAAGATAAAATTAAAGATATGTTTCCTTAATATAAGTATACATTTTTCATGTTTACTAAATTACAGAAATTAAGAAAAGTATACGTTCTTTATGCATACTAAATGATAAACACAGTGAACAAAAAAATGATAGTATAAAATAGAAAAGACCAATTGATGAAATTTTAAAAAAATAAAACATACTAAGCCATTTTAAAGAACTTTATAATTAGCAACTTTCTCCATTTTTCATGTTTATTAGCATGCAATCCCTTAATTATGAACTCTTCTTACATCTCACAGTTACACAAATATTATGCTCAACTATTGGCGATCAGAATGAAAATTTGGTAATATTAATCCCGAACAGCTCTTAACTTCATATCTATTTAGTGTAAAGACGTAGAACTACTATTTATTTATTATTATTATTTATTTATTTATTTATTTCTCTTTTTTTTTTTTAGATTGATGCTTAAATTATTCCATATTACGGGGCAGCTCACCAAACATTCATTGGTAAATAAAATGGTGTATGAAATATCTTCTCACCTAAAGTGTATTTTGGTTTTAGACATGAAGAATTCAGATATTATGGCTGCTACTTGGGTGCCACACCTACAGAAATTATATATACACTTTGTTTTCTTCAGTTTGAGAGAATAAATAACGATCATCTTTATTTTGGAAGTAAAGGAGTAAAAATTGAGAAAAAAAGATAATTAGCTATCCGATGTGTTGATAGAGGAAAATTATTATGTTTTAAAACGTCTACACTGGTTGATGAAAAAAAACCACTACTCAAGAAAGCATGGAAAGGGTTCTTACAAGACGGTATCGTCTGATTTCTTAAATGAATAAATAGACATCCATTGTTTGAAAGAATATGTTTTTTTCTTGTGAATGAATAAATAGCCGAACAAACCCAGGTGGTCAAAAACTTTGGTCAACAAAGTTTGTTGACCATGTCATTGACTTTCCAACGAACATTCGCCGATTAGCAAGTAAATTTCAAATTTAAGCGTTTATACCCCTAGATTATTTCTTGATATTATTTTAAGGTCTGGTAAGTTTATAATTATTACAAAATTTTCTTTATTTTAACATTTGAAACTCACTTGAACAAATATATTATATTTTTTTAAAATTAATTTTGCATGAAACTGTGATTTCTAGAGTTATTATATGAAACTCATAATAATATGTTGTCTATCAAAGAGGTAGGACCAATTTTTACATATATCTTTAATTTTTTAACATCTCGATTTGCTAGTAGCTATTACATATATGCTCTTTGTTATGATAGTCAATTAGTTTGTTCAGTAAAACAATTAGGAATCTATACCACTTTTTGACATCACTAGGTAATAGGACTACTTTGATTACCTTAACCAATCGTATCGAAACTTCTCTTTACTAAATGCTCATTCTTGAACTTAATCTTAAAACATGAATTCTAAACTGTTGCTATATACTTCCCTTGGTCTGTCACCATTAAACTCTTCAATTCTTCCCTCAACAATTTCCACGCACGCGTATTGGAGTTGTACTCATTCGTAAGACAAAAACATACTACTTGAAGCAATGGATGTCTATCAATTTCTTTGAAAAATTAGGCAATAAGATAAATTTAAAGTTATGTTTTCTCATTAAATTAAAAAGATTAAAATAAGTATATGTTGTTCACATATATTAAATTAAAGAGATTAAGATAAGTATATGTTTTTCATGTATACTAAATTAAAGAGATTAATAAAAATAAATATTTTTATTTATAGTAAATGATAGACACAGTGAAAAAAGAAATGAGAGTATAAAATGTAAAAGACCAATTAATAAAATTTTAAATAAACAAAACATACTAAGCTTTTTTCAAAGAACTTCATAATTAACAACTTACTCAATTTTTCTTGTCTATTAGCATGCAAGTCCTTGATTCTTCTGCCATCTTACACTTACCACAAATATTATGCTCAAGTGCTGGTGATCTAAATGCCAATTTGGCAATATTAATCCCAAACAGCTCCCGACTCATGTTTATTTAGGGTAAAGTTATAGAGCTACTATTTAGTTTTTTATTATTTTTATTTGTTTATTCATTTTTTAGGTTGAGACTTAAATTGTTCCGTAGTATGGTATAGCTTACCAAGACATCATTGGTAAATGAAATGGCGTATGAAGGATCTTCCTATCCAAAATCTATTTTGGTTTTAGATATCGAAAGTTCAGATATTGGGGATGCTGGTTGATTATCACACCAAAACAAGTTATCGACTCTTTGTTTTCTTAGTTGAGAGAATAAAGAACGCCTGTCTTTATTTGGAAGTTAAAGAATATAAGTAGAGATAAAAGATAATTAGCCACCTGATGTATCGACGGAGGAGAATTATAATGTTTTGAAACATTTACACCAATTAATGAAGAAAAATCACTATTTTGAAAAACATGAAAAGAGTTCTCAGAAGACGTTATCATCTGATTTCTCGAATGAATGAATGGACATCCATTATTTGAAGGAGTCTGTTTGTCTTGTGAATGAATAAACAGCCGAACGCATGGTCAAAAACTTTTGTCAATAAAATTTGTTGGCCACATCATTGACTCCCCAACAAACATTCTAGCCGATTATCAAGTAAATTTCAAACTTAAGCATTTGCACCCCTGATGACTTATTATTATTATACCAAGGTCTACTAAGTTTATAATTATTATAAAAGCATCCCCAAACTAAGATTTGAAACTCACTTCAACATATATATTATATTTTTTAAAATTAATTTTGATTGAAACTATGACTTCTAGAGTGATTGTGTGAAACTCATACCATAGTGATTGTGTGAAACTCATAACAATATGGTGTTTAGCAAACACAGAGACTAATTTTTACATGTATCTTTAAATTTTTTATCACTTTACTTTGCTATTAATTATTACATATATGCTCTTTGGTCTGATAGTTATTTGTTAGTTAATTAATTAATTAAATAAAATAATTGTCTTTAGTTACTTTGAGTGCACGTATAAAATCAAAATTATATTTCCTTATTAAATTAAAGAAATTAAGAAAAGTACACGTCTTTTATGTTTACAGAATGATTGTGCAAAGCTCAAGACAATACAGTATTTAGTAAAGGAGGATCAATTTTCACATATATCTTTAAAGTATTTAGTAAAGGAGGATCAGTTTTCACATATATCTTTAATCCTTTATCACTGATTTGCTAGTAGCTATTACATGTATGATCTTTGGTCTGGTGGTTAATTTGTTAATTAATTAATTTGTTTAGTAAAATAATTGTCTTTAATTACTTTGAGTGCACTTAAATAATAATAATAATAATAAAAAATTAATATAAACAATAAAGCATTCAAATGAAGTAACAGCAATGACCATCTATCTTATCAATAATCTGATAACTGACCAACAATCAAATGCGTTTTTGCATTTTCATTTACTACTAAATATAATCCAAGATACCAAAATGCATTTTTATTTTTAAAAAACATCAAACTAAAATAAAATAAGTATAGAAAATAGCAGTTGAAAAACAATACCAAAACACCCTATATGAGATACATTTACAACTTTAAGCTAATCTTATCACCACAAAGATCTCTGTGGGATCCATTAGAAACCCACCTACAATTTAGGTTACTGCAAGTGCAAGGTGTATTACCTGTAGTGGAAAGCAGTGCAAGCAAATTAAAGCTACAAAAATATTACATTTCATTTGTACAGCATACATACAAACCTAACACTAATTCCCAAATCCAACCTGCTTTCAACATCTAGCGTCTAAAAATACAGCGGATACCACAAAATTAAAAGACTCGCAGTATCACTGAGATCCACTTACGTAAGAAGGAAAGCTCCCCTGCAGTGAATCAACTTCAAGCTAATAATTTTTAGTCCCGATGTCTCAATAACACCAGCTAGTTAGCCTGGACCTGAAGCATTTTAGTTCTGAGATCAGAGGTCGGTCAAGCCTAAAAACTAGGCTGAATCAGGACTTCTGAAGACAATTAAATCCAGCCAAACAAAGACTGCAGTGTTTCTTGACTCACTTGAGTGGTTTTATCAACACTCAGATTCTCCCAGAAGTGACAATGCTACAAGAAAACAGGCTGGAGAAAACAGAATGACAGGTGGCACCCATGCAGATGTAATTAACGGAACAGTTCAGGGAAAGACCACATTATGAATCTCGCAAAACTGTCAGACTCCAAAAACTCAATATGGGCAGTCCGTCCGATTAGACTATCCAAGTTCCTACCATGAGAAGAGGTATCGAAATTGACATCACAGCGCATGAAGACTCGATGCTCAGATGAAGGGGCACGTATCTGGTCCAAGCAATCATTTAACATCTCCTGAAAGACTTTTCCCTTTTTTGAATAATCCCAAAGAGATGCCTGGGCCATCTCAATTCTGGCAGAATGATACGGAATATAACCATCCTGAGAGGCATTGTCTCACACGTTAAAATCATTGGCAGCAGGAAAGATGACTTAACATTAAACTTTTCTAAATAACTAGAACAAATTTATCTGTTGTCCAATTATAAGGTTACCACAGAGGAGCAATACCTGGGGTGAAGAGAAAAGGACTATATTTCTGAAGTTCTCCAATGTCCTATGCTGAATTAAGGCACAAGGAGGCCAAAAAAAAAAGAGAGTGAAGAAGAAGAACAAGGTTTTAGCACTTTTCACAATGTGTATCAAACTAGCTTTAGAAGCTTATGCTTTGAAATGCAAAAGATCTTAGTAGGTAGGCAGAATTCTTTTTGCAATCCTTTTAATACCTTACAGAGTTTGTATAAGAAAGTGTTCTGGAGATCTGGATCATCTGAGAAAGTAAGTTGATGAATACATTGTGTGCCCTTAAACTTCTTCAAGAGCCACAACCCTGAGTTAAATAAAGAGTTTGAACTATACATCAAACCCAAGTGTGGACCGGATATAGAAACATAGGTATACAAGAATCTCAGATACGGTTCCATCATGCTCTCTGCAATAAATAAGCACACTTTAAGCAATCAATCACAAACTAGTACAAAAGGTATACAGCCTAATATTGAGTACATACCTGCTAATGCAGCTCTTATAATAATGTTTCCAATCGAATGCCCAACAAAGCTAAGCATGATATCTCTTAAGTTACCACTTCTAGAGGCTTTATCCATTTTCCTTTTCACGAAAGAAATCACTTCCTCAGCCAGTCGTTGTCCCATTTCTCTGAAGTCTCCATATGTTTTATCTTCATTTACCTCTGACATAAGAAACTCTATCTTCGGATCTATCAAAAGCCACTGATTCCGAACAAGCCGTAAATCCAGATGATGCCCCTATTGATGTATGAAACAAAATGAGTACTATCAGTAACTTGAAAACCAAGGTCATGCCAATCATGAATTAAGGGGACTGCATAGAAGAAAATTCAGAAATCAAATCAAGAGTGATATAGAAAAGGTAACAGGAATGTAATACTTGAAATGAAGAGTGATATTCGATACTACAGTTATAATCCAAATATACCATGCGTATTTAAATAATTTCAGAGGCAGAAACTAAGTTTAAAAAGTAAGAAAATGGATAACAGTTATATAAGGAAATCAACTAATCATATAATATACACACACACTCAGGAGCAAACCATTATAAAATAAGCCTGAATACTTGTTATTGAAGAAAAAGAAGGGTGAATTTCAATTTGTCACCCATATAGAATGACAATCTTTAATTTATTCTCCAAAAGAGTAAAAACTTCAATTTAACCCCCAATTTTGTTTAAAAGATGAGGTCAAATGGGGGCATATTAATGACTTTTTTTTAAAAAAAAATTTTTTGGTCTTCTTAACTGTAAATAGGGATAAACTCTTTTGCGGGGTATGTTGAATATTGTCATTCTAAGTAAGGATAAATTGAAGTTTACCATTTAAAAAAAAAAATCATTTCACAAATTCTATAATGTAAATAATTGAATCCTGATTCTCCAAGTCTAACATAGGATACAACTTCACCCTTGCTGAAGCTTCTCCATTATTGTCATAATTATTGTTAGGCTCTTCTGGTTGATTTTTAAACCAAAGTTGGTCTTCACTTAGTAAATATACCTTTTGGACAATATAACTTTGGCCAACAGATGGACTAGCCATACAAACTAACCTAATTTGTATGGACACAATTCGCGAGCTATAAACTCTTGTTGCCTTATGAAAATTATAAAAACATCATACATAAAAATAAACATATATGTATCAGCCACTCTAGAATTTTCTTTTAGAAAGAATACCATATCATATCCTTTCTTCATCAATCAAAAACACAGAAACTAGTCTGGCGACAAAGGAAGTTGATTTCCTTTGACCTAGGCAATTTCCTAATGCATCCAGACTCTTCAATCACTTTCTTTACATGCACAGATAACTATCTACATCCCTATACGAGCTAACAGAGGAATAACTATATGCAAGCATTTTGTAGAGTGCATTCCCACATTTCTTGAAAATATTTTATTGGATTCCTTGTCTTCTTAGTAACTATTTCTAACCAAGTGAAATCAGAGAATTAGGAAGCAAAAGAAATTAAACAGAAGACAGAAAAAGTACGAATATATTCAAGCTAGCGAAGAGTAGAAATTCCAACTCTAGATGAGACAAACCTGAAATCCATGTACAAATACAACTATTTTCAAAACCCGACCACATTGTTGTGAGCTAGCTCCAGTTGACTTTTTGACAGCCTCACTGTTATGTCTACCATGTACACCTGGGTTATCTCTCTGGTCCGGATGACAGAAATATGAATTTCCACTGGTTGTATGCAATGGTGCTTGCACAACACGATCTACAATTACAATAGGAATGCTTGAAGGATCTTTGAAAATATACATGTCTTGAAGTGACCGATTGTTGATCTGACCAGAAGCAACACCAATTCATAAATTCCCAGGAGCGCAAATATGAGAATGAAGCATCAAAAACCAATAACCTACTCTCATCTGTGCAATGCTTCGTCGATGTAGCTCAGCACGCATTGCTGCACTTTGAGCAGGCTGTCCAGAAAGGGGAAAAAGATCCAGATTAAAAGACTAAGCAATCAATAATGTATACTACACGAATAAGAAATGATGTTAATTACATCATCGTTGATGCCAAACTTCCGCAAACTCAAAGCTTTCCCTCGGGTACCCAGGTATGAAGACGCATCAACTCCACTACTGATAAAATGATGAGGCAGCTCAACCTTAGAGTACACCATCCATATTGACCATTCAGCTCTGCGCTCACTAGCCCATGCATCACGCAGGTATTCCATTATCTTTCTTCTGTTAGCCCTGGAGGTGAGCAATTTAAGAAACAGAACAGATGATGCTTAAGCACAAAATCAATAGATTCAACAAATTAAGGGTAACCACAGATAAGTACAATATCAATCAATCGTCATTAAGGAAATGAGAAGATGTTTATGCAGGCTGAAAAAGGAACTTCAAAGCCTTTCATGAAGAGATAAGATAGAATTTAAAGGAATTTAATTTGTATTAGAATGTCAACAAGTTACATTACTTTTTCTAGTTTCAAATTTGTTAAAGAAAGTATATATAAACACATTTTTAGAGTATAGACCGAAGTTTTTGCCAATAAATCCTATTAGATGAAGTACTTGTGAGAAAGCTCAAACGTCATCAGGGACAGGTAATTATTACCAATTCTGATGATAATCAAGCAACTTATGCATCAGATAATGAAGGGTATCACAAGCAATTTACTCATCAAGAAGTCTGAGCGCATATGGCAAGGGCGCATGGAACTTACAAGATGCTTCAGGGAATCATGAGAACAAGAGATTCCAGGGGGGCAGTTCTGGGGCATGGATAAATAGTTCTTCTTTAGCGTACTCAACCAGTATAATTTTTTTTTTTAAGTTTTCTTTGCCATCTTTGAAGAATGCATTTATTAATCAATCCATTAGTAAATTGATAAACAGTAATTTCGCATCTTATTTCATAGGCAGTTCACAAAAACATTTATTTCTTGAAATTAAAATATCTGCAGAAAAATCCAAAAAAATGCAATCTTTATTGAACATGGGTAACATGACTCCAAAAAATTTTTATTGAGGTCTGTACTCGACTACAACGCAGTAGTAAATCTACACTAAGAAACTATTTTTTGCTAGAATTGTGAATGAATAGAACTCTATTAGTTTTTATTTGCTAAAAACAAGTATCCTAAATCTTCTCCAACTCTCTATGTCAGAGTACATGCCCTAGTCAAAGTAAAACAATGTGTTAAGCCATTAGGGCATGAATAGGTAAATAAAGCAATCAAATTTCTGTATTGTCGCAAGCCTGAGTTGTGTAACATGAATAAAATTTAATAAAACTTGACTAATTTTTTCTAGAGCTAACTTAGCCACACATAAGTAATTAACTAAAAGGTGCTCAAATTGTATGATGAAAATATAATAGAAAATAAAAGCAAATATGATGAAATTTAAGGAACCAGGAGTTTCTTAAATCAATTAAATCTGGTGCAGAAACATGCCTGTGAAACATCAAAAATGTATTCCACAAATACAGAATTTGATTGCCCAACATGTGGAAAGAGTTTAATAGATCATCCCATGGTAAGGAGTAAGACAAACCATCACTTCGAAAATCATTTGCACCATCTGCTTTCCACTGAAGGAGAGGAAAGGTTAAAAAAAAATAAGTATTAATAAAAATTACTATAAAAGAAGTGAAAGTAGTTCAATGCCAGAAATGAAGTAAAGACCTCAACACCATCCTCTTGCATGCCCAAGAGTTGCACTGGAACTTTACCATCCACTGAACCAAAGAACTTCATATCATCCAAATCAATTGGTTGGTCAACTGCTTTACTAATCTCTTTTAGATCTTCAAGAAGAATGTCACGAGCAGAAAATAGTGCTTTAATAAGCATGACCCGCGTAGAATCTACAGCAGCCAATTGATTCCATACCTTCTGGGCTACGAAGTCAGACTGTACATTAAAAGGAAAAAAAGGCTTTGTAGAAACTAGAACCAACATTAAAAAAAAAAATAATAAACAAAAATGAAAATAGAGAAGGAAAGTGAAAAGGGAAAAAGGAAAGCCCCAGAAGGCTTCATAATAAATAAGTGGATTGCATAGTTTAACAAAATAAATTAGAAAAAATCATGGCTTAGACAGAACTATCCACAAAAAGATCTTCAAAGATACAACAGATGTTACAGGAAGTTAACATCATATCGGTTTAGTCGTTGCAGCCTACAAGTTCCACTCACTGTGTAGTCTCCAAACCCTCCCTAGCAAGTCTACTGCAGATGTCATAAAAAATTTTCTTGTTCTATTGCATTGAAATACAGAAGTTAACAGTTTGACTCTTATCTTACTTCAGTGTAAGGAAGCATAAGATAGATGGCGGATGGCATTAATATTTGAGGTTTCTTATGTTATGAAAGTGTCAGGAAGTGAGATGCTGCTGTAGCTTCAAACGTGAGTTGACCTAGCTTAATGTGGATTATCCATGGAGGAATAATAATCACCTTATAATATTTGTCAATATGGCTATTTGAGGGATTTTGTTATACGTGGCTCTCAGTTAACTTGTCCTCTAAAAATCACCTATCATTTTGGACCTTTCGGATACCATTATGTCAACTCCTACTACATTTCTATAATGGTTACTCTGGCCTCCAGAAGCCTTTTTTACTTGCCCTGTATTGGATACATAAAGAGTATTAAGACCTTGGGCAAAGCGTCCAGACTCCAGAATAGTTTATTGATTCCAAAAGCAACCATATCTAATTGCCCATTTACATATCAGAATGTCTGATTTGACTTTTTTATTTTTTATTTTGGGTGACAAACAAAAGATTATAGTTCAGATTATATTAGGAACTATATGAGATATGTACAAGGATTAATAGGATTATAAATCCACAAAAACGAGGAAAAGAAGTCCTATTCTAAACAAAACTCTCAAAAAACTACAAAGATCAAAAATAGCCCAAAACACACAAAAAGCCCATGAAATCAAATGAGATATCTTATTTGATTTCATCTCTAAATAAAATAAGAAAAATTTGATTCAACATTATTCATGACACTTTCTAAAAAGATATAAACAGTCCAACTGCAGAAAGATATAAGAGTTGCTAGAGAATAAATGGGCAGTTATACTACAGCAGACAGGAATGACCATCCACTGCAATTCTCAAGAGAAATAAGCCAAAATTTGTATTTCATAATCTGGACAAGTCCTCAGTCACAGGTCATGTATGAAACATCAAGATTCAAGACCGTACTCTTAAAAGGTTCACTAATTAATGCAACCGTGCAGAAATCTTCCTTTGAAGGAGTTTAATTTCATTAAATACATCAACGTCTTTTCCCTCAAAGTTATGTTTCAAGTATGAAAAGGAGGGAAACAAAAGAGAGAGAGAGAGAGAGAGAGAGAGAGAGCTATAAAATTTTCATTTTTTTACTTCTCGTGCAAATCATTCCATCAAACATTTTAGGGTTGTTGTCAAACAACATATTTTTGGAGCACATGCAGGTCAATTTAAGAATTTCAATCTTCCACTCTGCCTCTACTCCCTCCTTTTTGTGCTTAGGGTCACAATTACAAGAATTAGGCAATATGAATTGGTGTTCTATTGGTGAAAGACAGGGGGAAGGAGTAAGGGGAGGAAGCAATCCCATATTCTGCTCATAATAGAAACTCCAATGTTGAAAGTTGCTATCTTGGTATAATATTATCTCATCTCAAAATTCCAGGAAAAGCAGACTACATTATCATAAAAAAAATTCAAAAATTCACGGACAATCATGCAGAAGTTTCTGAACAAGAATACAAGGCAAAGAATTCAATTAAAAGATAATTCACAAGGAGATACAGAATCTACTTTGACCAATCACAATCTTCACTAGGAATATTTTTTATAATCCAGTCAATACTCAATGGAATTACTGAATTGGCGATACTTTGATAGACATATGATCCGCTACAGACTTAGAAATCAAGACTTAATGTAATTAACTGCAGGAATGCGTAAAAAGAAATGAACATGTAGTTTTTGATCAGCTCATCATCTTAAAAAGTAGAACTCTGAGAAAACTGGATACCTTTGGTGGAGCCGTGGAAGAACTAGCATTTAGCAGAGTGACATGTACACTAACATCAAGAAGGACAGCATGCAAAGAATCAAAATGAACAGGGCAATAAGAATGCAACCCTAGAAGTGCTTTGGGAGGAATTCGAAATTCATGAACTGCAGTAGGGCACGTGTCCAGAGATGACTGCAAGTCAAGGCTGCATACAGGGCATTACAAATCACCATTTTAGGTTCAGAGAACTGTTGAATGGCTATACCATTTCTTCCATTTGGTGTTTAACTTCATTTCAATAGTCAATAAACAAATAGTTTTATCAACTAACCTGTTCTCCAGCATGGAAGCATACATGAGCTCAAACTTCAAAATAACAGCAGATGTTGATGGAACCTGCAAGCTAATGTCATATCAATTACCCAGATATTTATGAAAACCAACAAAATCTAATGGTATACAAGCACATGCCAAGAAGTTGAGATGGATATTCTTTCAAAACCGAGCTTACATTGGATTCACAACTTGCTACTCTTTTTAAATCATAAAAATACTGATGTTTCTTCCATTATTATTTTTTCTTTAAAATCGGATATGTCGAAGCTCCTCCAAGGTTGAGCTTCTTTTTCCTTCATTTGCCATAAAAGTAGGCAATATTTGAAATTTATGTATGATGAGGAAGGTAATAATCTTAATGTGGATATTAAGCTAGCCCTGTGAGTTGCTGCCATTTGGAAAAATAAGCTGTTTCAATTTCTACATGCCTATTCATTTTTGTTATCCTTTTTATGCTACTTCAACTTCTGTTGGAAGACCAAAAAAATTTAACTACAGCACAAAAAAAAAAATTCAGTACCAGACAAAAATTTTTTTTTCCTTTTCCTTTTGTGCCTCTTGCACTAAATTTTGTGCTATTTTCGGTACATAGAGCATTATTCTTTTTTGGGTTACCTTGTTAGCTATTCTGATACCTCCAAAGCTTCAACTCATGTCAGAAATACGGTTTAAAAAGAAAAATACGAATGAGAACAAAGAAGTCAACTACCTCATATTTGCTAACAGATAAATTGAATGCAATCATAACTGATAGATGCACATCCTGCCTCGCATATTTGATCCGGAAAGGCTGTGTTGAGAAACTATTTTCTGCATCATCAATTCTCCAAACTCCATAAAAATCTTCAGAGCCCAGTTGAGGAGCTGCAGATCATAAAAATAGCAGCATCTCTTAGCTTTTTAATTTATCTAAAGCAAACATCAAAATTCAAAAGACAACAAGAAGCTCTCAGCAAGATCAAACATTCTTGTTCAAAGTAAAATGCATCTCTTCACCTGATCAATGACCAAATTCCTTAATCTTAATCCTATGGAGGTGGATGGTGGGTGTTTGTTCCTTTCAATCATTTGATTGAATCTCATACAGCTAGCTAATACTAGGTTTCTGCCAAATCACACCATCACCCTTACCAAAACTCGCTAACAAAAGAGAATATCAGTGCACCAATAGTCCCACGAGAACTTCTCAATCAATTAAATAGTAATTCACCACAATGTGTCTTGAGAACATAACATTGAGAACTTCGACTTCTATATAACACTATCAATTAGCAAACCAAAATAAACAATGCATCTCGCAAATCAACAACTACAGTATTTAAGTTGGTGGGCAGTTTCCTAAACAGCTAAAAATGGATGATTAACAAAAACTATAGATATAAGCTTCACATTTTCTACAACTAATAAGTAAACCTTCATATTGAACAACCCTTGCCGGTGTTCCCACAGCAGTATTACTGTACTCGCTATCTTCCCATCTCAAAGTAATCTTAATTTGATACCACCTGCATTTAGCATTCAATTTTATAATTAAAACTCAAAACAACTAATCAAACACCCAAAAATAAGTAAATAAATGAATAAATAACATGAACTCACTACTCACCCTTGCTGGAAAAGGTCAAGATTATGAAACCTATGAATGTAAATAGCGATTTCATGCACAGCATCTAATGTAAACCCCACCTCCGCCGCCGCCGACGTTATTGTTGCTTGTGCTGCTGCTGCTGGTGATGTTGGCCGCCGCGGCGGCGGCGGCGGCGGAGGTGAATTAGGGTTTGGGAAGTCTGCATTTGGCAACCTCTTTGTTGACCAATTTTTACCAACGAACCATTTTAATCTACGAAACATGTGTAAGCTTTCAATTTCATACTCTCACACTCTTCTCAAAATTAACAAAACAATTTTAAGCAACCAACAACTTAAATTTATTTTTGGGTTTTTTAATTTTTTTGCTCATTTGAAGAAAATTAATTTATTTTTCTCAGTTTGACAAATAATAGTAACAATGATGAAAATGAAAGGCTATAAGCCTATAATAATGATGATCGCTAAGATAAGCTGCTGTGCAGTGTGAGAAAAAGAGAAATTAATGAAATTTGTTTTTGTCTTTTTATTGAAAAGTGAACCAGGGTGTCGGGTCGGTGACGACACCCGGGTGAGTTAAGCCCGTGATTTGTTTTTGACTCTTTTTTGGTTTTTGCTTTTAAATTATTTTGTCTTACATCCCGTTATAGGAAACAGTTGGATCCGAATTAATACTGGGTCGCACGGATTGGATCAGAATTGGCCGGTCTTAAAAAAAAAAAATAATAATAATAATTAAAATATTGTTAAAATTATATATTTATCGATTTACTCTTGTCTAAAAAGACAAGTTTTATCATTTTACTCTTATATGTGGGTTGGTTGGTTGTCACTAAAATGTGATTTTTTTTTAATAATGTTTTATATTTAGTTTGTATCTTAACTCATTTGGTAAATAATATATTATTATATGATTAATTCAAGTGATTGATAATTAATAAGTTTTATTATTCTTAATTTAAATAGTGACTTTTTATTAATAATATATCGGTTGAGATACAAATTAAGTTTATAAACTAAATATGCAGCATAATTCTTTTTTTTTAAATAAGGTATGTGAATATTTTAGCAAACAATCTCACATTTTGGGGCTATTTTATGCACGAGAATCATTATATATATATATATATATATTATTTATTTATTTATTTATTTGATGTGTTGCATTGTATTTTATTGGATTCAATTCTATTCTATTAGAAACTATTATAAATTTTACATAATTTATAAAGAATTCATTGTTCTAGGATTAATCTACTTGTATTGTGTCTATATATACATATTTTTTCAAATGATATGGTGGAAGAGAAATTATATTATTATGTCAGTATTCATCAAAATTGCTTGAAAATGAAAATAAGGCGTTACTTATAAGAGTACTGCAACGGTCAAAGAATCTTTATAAAAACTAATATCATATGACAGCAGTAATTGAATCGCACAATGAAACTAAATGGTCGTGTAATATTTTCATTCTATCAAAATTTTTATATCACATTAGTTTGTATAAAGAATTCATTGTTCTAGGATGCATCTACTTGTATTGTGTCTATATATACATATTTTTCTAAATGATATTATATCTCTAATTTCTAATTTGTAATACACAAAGAAAGAAATTTTTTTGAATATTATTACTACAATTATATTTTTTTTAAATGTTTCTTTTTACACTCCTTTTTAATACCTGATAGAACCCCTCTACAAATATATTACATACAAGTAAACATTTAGTCTAATCAAACTATATTTCTACTCAAATTCTTCCCATTGGAAAAAAAAAAAAAGCTTTCTTTTACCGATTTCTCTATTTATAATTTTCTTCTGATACAACCCCGATTGTTAACCACCCGCCGCCCACCCCCATCCTTTTCCTTTTAAACAATTGGTTATGAAAAATGATGTTTGTATAATTAAACTCAGTAGTAAATCATGAAAACGATTAGAATAACAACCACATAAAAATATTTAAACAAGGTCATCGATTTATATATATACATATATACACACACGACACATTTAATTAGTACAGGTGGATACAGATCAATTGGGGTTTCCTTCCTGCAGCATAATAAAGGAATCCCGAGCTTTCCTAAGATGACATTAAGAAAAAAAAAAAAAAAATTGCAGTTCCCTGATTAAAATAATCCACTACAAATTTTGTCTGGGATCTCGTTAAGCACTGGATTTAAACATCCATCTTCAATTTTGATTGAATTATTTAAAGTCTCTGGCTGCATCAACTACCAAAGGGAAATTAATCCTGAGAATTTCGTCATCTTATAGCTATCTTGCTATAGTTTCAATGGCAGGCTGTGTAAGCTGCGAACCCAGACTATTTCTTTAGTCTAATCTAATAATTGACGATGGATCACACATGTCATTTACCAGTGCAATGAGTTCACTCTTCGAAGAACACGAGGTGGTCTTCTCTTCTCAACAACAGGAATGAGATTCTCCATGAGCTACAAATGAAACCAAAGAGCAAAACACGAGTGTGTTAGATCATCAAAGTTTATGGATAAGTTCATAACTCATCAAAGTGTATGCACTTCATAATGGCAATAAAACAATAAAAACCAGTTTATTTGTCTTTTCAGATACCCCTCACAAGCAACCTAAACAGAGATGGTGCAAAGATAACTGGATTTGAGTACACAACTTGGAACATTGGCTATCATATGCTAGAATTCACAACTCGACAACCTAAAGATAAATTTGACAAATATTCGCTCATGAAAACATTTTTGTTCATCTATTTCTATATAGATGATATATACAAATTGAATATGTCAAGCCGTGCACAATAAGTCAACAAAAAGCATGTGAATAATTTCTGTCCACCCAAGGAGCATCTAAGATTCTAGACGCATTGGTAGTCAAAATTGACAACTGGAAAACTGATTGCTCAAGAAAAAGGACTGACGCTACTTTAGGCATACAAAACATGTGCACAGCATTATGCAGACGAAAAAATTCATAGCCACAAATAATCAAAATTAACCATTAAAAACATCAATAATATCATCTCTCGAATGCATGTCTGCAAGAAGCTTCGGAAACCCTTTTCAATTATATAAATGCATGATAAGTGTTAAAAATGACATTTTTGTTTGATGCCTACATCAAATTCTGGATTATGTAGTTAGGAAACACAAGCATAGATCTGCAAAATACACACCTGCTTAAACCTCTGCTTGTTCTGCTCAGCCTGCAATTAGAAATTCAACTCATAAGAAGCTTGTAAACAGAAAAAAAATTGAGTACAAAAGGAGGAAAATGCAAGAAATGAAATCTGGAACCATTCAAGTTTCAAATGAATGATTACTATTGGTACAATCAATGTCGAGAGAGGATTTAGATCCTGGAGAACAGATGGCTAATCCCATTCAAAAATTACGTAGGATTTAATTTAGAACACATGAGCAAGAGAAGGGAAAAGACAATGAAAGAAAGTCTGTGTTTATATATAAATTAGACCTTAATGCATATAAAGTAGAGAGTAGACGCTAAAATTCATGCTTAAGAAGATTCAATTAACAAAGTTCAAGAAGTCAGCCAATTAATAGATCAAGGTCATATCTCATATGCAGAACTCGAACCCACATATGAACTGATTATATGATCCTCAAAAAGGCCTATCTGTGATGCACTTCTATGGAAAGCAAGATAACCATTATTATCAACGTATCAAATTATGGGTTCACAAAACTCAAATGTCCTTCACTTCAGTAGACAGCGATGTTATGAACCATCAAATTATGGTAATCAGAGCAAAGAATTCTTCATAATTAGCATAAGATAAATACCTCTTCCCTCATCAGCCGTGCTTTCTCCTCCTCCAGCTGCGTCACCAGCGACTCCAATTCAACTGTGTACGCCTGATCATAAGAAGAAAAAAAGAAACGTTACTTAAAACCCCCAAGTTTAAACACTCGCGTCAAGAACTATGAATGTTCTTGTAACTAGTTAAACAACAGAGCCGGCGCCATATATTGCTCTATTAATAATTTTTCCAATTATTCATTCCTTAAATCATATGAAAATTACACACGAATTAATTTAAAGTTTCATAAATTTTGTAGTTAAAAAAATTAAAAAAAAAAATAGAACCTGCTTGCGCTCTCTGGACCTGGCAGCAGACTCTCGGTTCTTGATCATTCTCCTCTGCTTTTGCTGAGTTGCCTTATCCATGGGTGGCTCTTCAACAATTCGCCTCTTCCCTCTCCCTCCCCCAGGGCCCACCACCACCAACTGATTATTGTTATTATTATTAATATTATTAATATTATTATTGTTGTTGTTGTTGTTGTTGTTTCCGTAGGGTCTCACGTCTTCCTCTCTCACCGCCCCAGCTTTCGTCAAGAAATCTTCAAGTGTCATCTCCTCATCCGCTGCACCGGCCCGTCTCTGATCGCTACCTCCCGCCACGATCTGCTTCCACACTTCATCCACCGATTTATTGTCATCATCATTACTACTATTGTTGTTGTTATTATTATTAGTACCAGAATTATCGTTGGCAGTACGGGTGTCATTGACGTCGCGTGGAATCGACGCGCCGCTGCCGAGTGCGAGCTGATCCGGCGTCGGCGTTGCGTATATGTTCTTCAGAAGATCGTCCATGTTCATGGAGCCTAAGCAGTTTGGCGGATCATCGGCGAGCATGCTGGAGAAAGAAGAAGGACATATGGATGATGGCTGCTGCTGACATGGCAGATCCGTGTTGGTCGTTGACGCGGTCGCCATAACCTTCGACGACGCCATCATTTTTTCTTAAATTAAAAAAAAAAAAAACTCCCCCAATTTTCTCTCGCAAGTACTCCACTTCTTCTCCTTCTTCACCTCTTGAATTTTCGTTTTTTTCTTTATAAATTTTAATTAAAACAGAAAAGGAAATAAAAGCTCAAAAGATATTTTCTTTTTATATCAGAATCAAGAAGTATCGCACTCACCACCAGAAGAACTGAAGATAAATACTAGTAAACAGCGAAAATATCGAACATGTGGCACTGAAGGGTATTTTCGTCTTTTCGCTAATAAGGGTTGATTTGTCATTGTGGTAACTGTGTCGTGGAGGCTGCCATCCAGCGAGTACGTGTGTGCGTTTGTGATATTTATGTAATCGAAGTCGGCCACTATTCTGCCAATTCAGAAAAAGTTAGTTGGATGCTTGTGGATGACTGATTAAATTAAGTCGTCGTACACTTTTTTTAATCTTATCCAAATCATTTATAACGTGAGGAAAGTGACTAGATTTACTGATTTTGATTGCCTTGTTTTCTTTTGTTTTTTGATAGGAGATTTCCTATTTATTACAAAGAGAATGAGCTAATTGAAAAATGTCTCTGTACAATTCAGATTTGATTGGAATGAAGGCAAATAATTGGGATCCCACGAGTACGCTGTCTTAGGATAACATAGGCCACAGTCCGAGCACTGTCACTATGTTAGATGGTCAAAAAAATTCAATAAAAATTTTAAATTATATGATAGTGATCAAATTTTGAGACCAAATTGTAGAGGTATATTACCGTTAAAAATACTATAATCATAATTAATAATTAAAAATTATGTTAGAATTAAGTTTTTTAATTTTTAATTTACTTCCTTTGCCGTCCTAAACTCCTAATGATTCTAATTAATAGAATTATTTGTTCTTGTGCTCTCTCAGTGTCTGAATTAGAGTTGATAAAATTTAACACGATCTGATTATTCAATATGTATATGTCATCAAATTCGACACGATTATTAAATTGGTTGGGTTTGGATTGACACGATTTTTTTTCTTATCGAGTTAGGATTAAAGTTCTTAATCCATTTATCCGAACAATGACACGATTATATTTTTTATTTTAAATTAATTTTTAAATTCTTATAATTAAAACTCAAATATTAGATATGATTATCTCTTTTTAATTTTTTTAGAAGACGGCCATATACACAGTATTTTACTTATAAAATTTTATATAAATTTTGAACTTTAATACTATAAGTGGTGAAATATTAATACACATGTATATTTTTATGATATCAATATATAATATTATTTACATATATATAATTTAAACTTTAAATTGTATAAATGTGTAATAGTTTGGGAAGTGTGTATGTAATATTTATTAAATATATAAATATTAAACAGGTTATTAGGTAGCCTATTTATTTTCTGTATCAAGTTTGAGTCTCAATATTTTAACATAATTAATAAATGAATCGTATTTAAATTAATCTAAATTTAACACGATATGAAGATAACACAACACGAATACGATCCATAACTCATTTGGAGAGCTCTAGTCTGAATCTCAAATCCAAGGCCATTTGTTTCGCTGCCTATTATTTAAAAAAATGGATTTATTTTGAAAAACAAAAAACTAGAGATCCGCTAATGCCATAATTTGATGCCACATTCTTCCTTAAACAAGACAAAAAGCTGGGGGAAATGCAAAATAACGTATGGAGACAGGGCTTTGGTACGTTATCGGTGCGTAATATCATTATGAATAGCTTTTTCTTTTTTTTATTCTTTATCAAGGATATATCTTAATAAAAAAATTCAAAATTTATGATATTTCTTAAAATAGTATTACACATCTCAAATTTTCTATTTTAAAAACTTTTTCACAAATGATGCAATATTATTGATTAGTGAGATAATATAATTAGTACACCTAAATTTTGTAAAGAATTAACTACCATTCAATAAATGATACATCATTTAAAATAAAATTTATAGAATAAAAATTGGGATATTTATAATTAATCTCTTTTTTTTTACCCTTTCAAAGTAAATGCACTCCCGGTAAGATGTTGTTAGGTAGTGTTTACTTCTCGGATTGGATTGAGAATCCTGAGCAATGAGAATCCTGGGAGTGTGGAGTGAGAGTGGGTGTAGGTTGTTTACTTACACTGAGATAGGAGTGTAAAATAAAATTAGAATCATATTTATGTATTTACATTTGTCTTGGATTGAGAGTGAATAATTTTAAATTATAATTTTACTCTTATTTAAAAATTATAATTTTAGTTACAAAGTTGATAAAAAAATATACTTTAATAAAAATATATTTATAAAATAAACTATTTATTTTATTATTAATTTTAATTATATAACTTAATAATTATGATTAATATTTTTAGTTATGTAAATCATATTTTTTTATTAATTTTAATTGTAATTATGTAAATTAAAAATTATTGATAAGAGCAACACAAATGAAATATTATTATTAATAATATAGTACAAAATTAATATTTTTTTAATAAACTATTTATTATTATAAATTATTAATAGTAAATAATATAATATTATTAAATAAAATAAATATAATAATATTATATTTTTAAATAAAGATAGTATATGGTATATTATTAATTCTCTATGAATATAATAATATTTTATTTAATAAGTTTAATATTATTAAATAATATAATAATATTATTTAAATAATATAATATTATTTTATTTTAATAAATATAAATAATAATAATAATAATAAAATTACTATATTTAATAAATATAAATTATTTTATTTTAATAAATATAATATTATATTAATAAAAGAGGGAAAAAAAAGGAAGGGATGGGAGTGGAAAATGGGAGTGAGAATTTAACTCCACACTTTAAAAGTGGGTGGGGCCTACAGAGTGGGACTCCCACTCTCTCATTTAAACAAACAAGTAAATACTGGAGTGGAAAGACTCCGTACTCTCTACTCTCACTCCAGTAAGTAAACACTACATTAATGTTTTGAGTCGTTGATTAAACTATTGAATTGCACTTATAGTCATTCAACAGGCATGGTTACATGCCACACCTATAGGGTCCTGTTACGATGGATCTGATTTACCGGCGAAATGTCTAGTTAATTGTGTAACATAATAGTTTTAACATAACAAAAATAAGAAATCGACATTGATAGCCACAAAATCTTATAAAAATTATTTTTATACAAACTGATGCGTTATATCATTAGTTAAGTTAAAATATAAAAGTAATAAAGATATATCATGTGGACTATGAGTGGTTTCATTCAACCAATAATGTTTTGTCACATTAATTTGTACAATAGCTTGCAAATATATCATTATTCTAAGAAAAGACTATAATCTATTAGTCTTATTTTTGTTACATGAACAGTGCTGTTTACGCCCTAAAAATTATTTTAATACCTTAATATTATGTACATTCATTGACTAATTTTTCACTCAATACACTGTTTAAAATGTCAAAAATGTTAGATTGATAATTTTTATTTATACTACACAATCACAAAACTATTCAAACTATTCCACACATCCAGATAAACAGAATCAAATTAAAATTGGATAGAGATTTATATGTTTAAGCATTAATTATTCTTCCCAAAATGAAGAGTAATAACACCACAGCTAATTGTGAATGGATTAATTAGGGCATAGGAGCTTAATTTGGTACGACTTTTTATAAGAAAAAAGTCAAAAACTTATCCTGGTTTGTTTGCTTGCTTGCTAGTTGCTACATACAGCCATTGATATGTCGGTGAGCTCACTTAGTCTCAATGTGCGGCTATAATACATCTTTTAAAAAGATAAATTCAAAGAAATTTCATCCAGTATTATTATTATTATTTTGAAGAATCAAAATGGGATTTGCCCATTTTTCAACTCAGTATTGTTTAAAATTCATAAAAAAAAAAATGTTTAAGGAAAGTAATTATATAACAAATGGGTGCACAAGATGAGTATTTAAAGTAATTATATTATATTAGTTCATAAAAGACGGTCTTTAATAATAATTCTCATCATGTATATGTTTATAATAAATTATTTTATTATAAGAGTGGTAATATTTGAACTCACTTATTCTGTACCCATTTACTAAAGAAACCGATCCCTAAAATTAAAAAAAAAAAAAAAAGATTTTACTCAATGAATTCATTGAAATACAAAATATGCCCTTTATAGCTTTATTCTTATTTGGACGTCTTTTACCAAACGAACCCGCTAAAATTATTTTTGCAGTCATTGATTATACCGGGTTCGTTTTGCACGTTTGATATCAAGCAACCAAACAAATGTTCAAACAAATTTGACATAGAGAAATTAGTAGAACTATTTTAATATTGCGTTAACTTTTTAAGTTGGGCAATTTTTACAAAAGTCTAAAATGATGAAATAAATTGCTTTCTTTCTCTAGTGTTATTTCATTGCAAATGATATCAAATTCCATTGAAATACCCATCGAAGATAATTGGGGGAAGGCAGCATGTGGGCAATAGCTTCTGATTATAATTAAAGCTTGTCATCAGGAGCATGATTGACGACTTGATATTATGGTGAGCCCTCTCTTTGTTTGGTTTGCACTTTGCAAGCTATCGGTTTTTAGTTTAACTGAAATTGAAGAAACATTTGTACAATTTGGCTAAGGCCTGAACAGTTTGAAATGAATGTAAATATGTTTAAACTGATTAGTTACTTAGAGTTTATGAAAATATGAATGTTCATCGTAAAAAAATTCAGAGATAGGTTTAAATATGGTGTAGAAAGTAAAATTTTTCTTTGATAATAACTATTTGCCTATATTAGTAGTTTATATTGTGGGCGTTTTAGTAATATGAATTTTTATTACAATGTGGGTTTAGTAAGTATTTTAATTGATTCAGATAAATCCACTCTTATTATATAATAAGGGTGTTCAAAATAATTTTTAGAATATAAATGCCTCGTCTCTACTATATCTTGTTATTTATACCACTCTTGAATATATTAAAAAAATACTATTTATATTCTTTAGACCACTACTAAGTATAAAAAATTTGATTTTTATTCAGTTCAATCTATCAATGCATCAGATTCACGCAATATGTATGATGTATCACAAAACATTTGAGAAGGGTCGTAAAAATATTTTTACCAATACGAAAAAAACTTGTTACCAAATTTAAAAAGATTGTTGGTTATTGTTACTTAAAGGTGACACATTGTAGGTAAAACCTTATTAAAAAGAAACCAGCATGTCCACAAGAACAACAGTTTTTATTTACAAGAAATTCTATCCAAACTCAAACATTTCGTGACAGTGGTTACTTTTTTTCCCCCAAATAAAGAATCAATATACTTACAAATATAAAGTCTAATAAATGAATTAAAAGTGTAACAAATAATTAACAATTTATAACAAAATAACGGGTGAGGCTATTTACACTTTAAAAGTTACTATAAACACTTTAATTTTAATAAAAGTTTTAATACTCATCATATAAATTATTATTCAGAACAATTAATTATAAGTTAATGTTACATAATTACTTTGAACATCTATATACCACACTCATTCAATGCATATAATTCTTCCGCTTTATACTTTAAAACTTTTATTTCTAACATCTTAATACTTAGATGAATAGCCTATAATCACCTTAGCCACATGGACTCTACCATGAAGCAAAGTAGTTAGCCCTAATATGGAACTATCAGTAAATCTCACTAAATTTTATTTAAAAAATTTTGTATATTTAAATTAAAATCTATTGTTTTACCAAATAATAAAGCTTAAGGCGACATTTTCTTTTTTTTTTGGTTTTGGAATTTGAATAAATCTGAAATAATTTGAATTCTGAATAGATTTAAATCTTTAATCTGAATGTCATATTTATTTTATTGTCTTAATCTTTTAAAATAAGTACCAAGTTATTTTTTTTAACTTCAAAAAATCTAAAATCAAGTAAGTTTACACTTGCCACCCTTATATAAATTTAATAGTAAACAAATAATAAACATCTCAAATAATATAAACAATATAGTATTTTATTAGAGTATATATTAAGTTCAAATGAATGCCTCCCTTTAATAATCTAAACTAGAATATGATGATCAATTTTATTGTAGTTTATAATATTTTGTATGAAAAATATTCATAAAAATTTAAAAAAATGAATAATGTTAATTTAAAGAAAATATAAAGATAAAAATAAAAACAATATCTTACTATATTATCACAGGGTATAGAGATAAATAATAACACTAATTAATAAGTTTAATTTAGGTGAAGATGAAAAAAAATTAATTTTAATAGGAGCATTTTGGAGAATATATTTTAATGATGTCATTCAGGCTTTTTAGATTAAGTGAAAAGTTTAAAAATTTGACTTAATATCTTAATGACTTCATGACTGGAAATTTTCACTAAGAAATCATTTTATTTTTGACTTAATGATTTAATTGACTTAATCTTAATCAGTTAAGTCATTAAGTCTATTTATATTTTCAACTTAATGAAAATTTTCAGTCATTAAATCATTAAGTTATTAAGCTAATTTTTTTAAAACTTTTTGATTAATCTAAAAAGTATGAATGGTATCGTTAAAAAATATTCTCAAAAACATCATTTTCTAATTAATTAGTTTTCATCCTTACCTAAATAAAATTTAACAATTAGCATTATTACTCATCTCTATACATTTTGTGATAATATATAATGATAGACCACTATTATTTTTATCCTTTTATTTTCTTCAAATTAGGATTATTTATCTTCGCAAATTTTTAATGAATATTTTACATATAAAAACATCATAAACTATAATAAAATTTATTAACATATATAACATATGATATTAAAGAGTTGTATTCAATTGAATATAATTTACTTAATGATAATACGTTATCTTATTTATATTATTTAATATGTTTATTATTTGTTTAACATTTATAATATAAAGGTATAAATGTAAAATATTAGCTTTTAAATTTTTAAGTTAAAAAAATAACCTAATATTTATTTTTAGCGATTGACAAAAATAAACAAGTCATTCAGATTTATATATTCAGCTCTATTTAGAATCCAGACTAATTCAAGTCTATTTAAATTTTAGACAAAAAATAAACGCTACGTAAGTTAAAAAAATAAACAAATTTAATAACTTAATTCATTAAAATTAATCCACTAAGTTAAAAAAAAATATAAACGATCTTTATTCCCTTAGCTTATGTTTGGTTGGAAGAAATAATAGAAGAGGAGACAAATGAAAAGGAAATAAGGAGAGAGAAAATGAGTGAAAAAAATAATCAATCATATTTTCATTATTTAATTGGACATGCAATTAATTTTTCTCCCCTTATTTTATTCTCCTCTCCTCTCCTTATATTTTTTTCAAATCAAACATGCCATTAGTGTATGCTGAGACGGTCAAATAATCAATTTTTCTCACTAAAGATAAATTTTTACATTATAGCACGACCCGTTTGATTATTAACAAATTGATTGACGAAATAATTTTGGGGTATGCGTGATAGTCCACGTGGTCTGTTTTTCGGTGCCGTGTTATGTCAATCAAAAGATAAATGGAATCTTTCCCACTTTGCGTGCGAAACTCCACTTTCTTTCGTAATCTCGCATGCCTCGCCGACCAAGAGAGAAATGGCTGGCCTTCTTGTTTTCCCGTTTTTATTTTCGGTTACAGTAAATATTAAAATCTTTGAAAGAACAGACGTAAATGTTAATAATCGGGGATCCGATCCCCGTCTGACCCGACCTATTTTTTGTCCTAATAATGACGGGCTAGCCTGGCAAATGAGTTGGGGCAGACATGACCTAGCCAAGGCGCAGGTTGCTGTGTTTTTGGAAAGGCCGGGCCCATTTTAGCTTGGCCAAGCTTGAGCACAGGACACAGGCCCGATTTTCTTTTTTTTTTTTCTTTTGGTGTATTTGAAATACTGGAAAATTATAAGATGCGTACCTTAAAAGATATGCTCGGATGAATAAGTAGGCTCAAAATTTCGTCTATCAAAATTACCGAAATTAACTTTTCCGTTAATTTGATAAATTCAAAATTACCGTCTATAAAAAGGGAGTGACAAATGGGCCATCGCCCAGACAAAAAAAAATTGATAAATTCAATTTAACTAAATTTTGGGCTAGATATAATTTTTGACGAGGAAATGAATGATGCATTAAGAAAAAGAAATTTATTATGGTGAACAAAGCAATTTGCAGTTAGCTTATATGTATACACACACTAAAAAGCTTTTCCCATGTTTAGGGCCTTTTTCATTTGCCATCCATATGGAAGCCTAGGCTTAGGGCCAACCCACTCCGCACATGCAAACCTAAAGCCTGGGCCTGGGCATTTCTTGCGGATCCCTCCTCCCGCCCGCGACAACCACCCCCCCCCCCCCCCCCCCCCCCCCCAACCAAAAAATATTATTGAAGTTAAGAGACAAGTAAGGTTTTATTTGTTATAACCTTTTAAATATTAATTTTTTATAAAAAAATTTAATTGTTTAGTTTTTAATGAAAATTTCTATTAAAAATTAAAAATTTGTTACAGTAGACAAGTTTTTAAATTTGTTATAAAAGGGATTAAATATCATGAAATAAAAATTTTTTAAAAAAATAAGATCGTTAAAGAATAATGGACATTTATACAATTTAACTTTTTAAAGAATCTCTCCAATCGCTATTCTCAAAATTTAAAAATTTAAGTTTTTGTTGTAGAGACACTTATTTATTTAATCCTAGAGTTGGACAATTAGCATGTCTTCAAATTCCTCATAAAACCCCTTTTCTAAAATTACTCCATTAAAGAAATAAATAAATTTATTGTTTCACAAATACCTTCCATCCCATTCCTAACTTTTATCACCAGTGTCATCTTTTTTGCATAGTAAGAGAATCAAATTTACATTAATTTGTAAATTTTCCTCTAGCATTGTTAATTATATATCATATAAGTCGGGAAGAAATGGATTTTTTTTTGTTTATTTTACTTTTAGAAAAGAAATGATGTGGTCAAAGATTAGAATAAAAATTGTTTTATTCAATAATTCTTAAGTAAAAGAACTCTCAGATTGCTTCTTCTTTAGAATAATAATCTTGATTTTAAACAAATTTTCGTCCAAAACGAGAAAGAACACTTCTTATTCAAAGGAGAGGAAGAAACACATTAATATGTGGTTTTGTTAGGAAAGGGTATTTAGGGCACTAAAAGTAAAGGTGTTTTTTTTTTTTTAATAAAAAAAAAAAACTCTTTTTATTATTTTTGGGTTTCTTTTAGGAGAGGGGTTCTACGAGTTGTTCATAGCGGTGTCAATAGAATGAAAAAAAAAATAAAAATAAAAATGGGGATCTGACTCAAGTATGCAAAGATCCCATTATTAGAACATGCGGATTGAATTCTTGGAATCACGATCCATTCATCCCATGACTTGCATCCAGAAAGTCGAACATCTGAGTCCGGATTACTTTTACGAATTAATAAACAAATTGAAATTGAATAATCCAATGGCAATCGCTGCTAGAATTTTCAATTCAAATTCAATGCTTTTTCCAAAACGAAGTTAAAGTCAAAGTGATTTTGATGGCTATTTTCTTCGCAGCAACTATCAAATCCGAATCCCTTAATTTCAGGAAAATTTTCCAATCATAACTCTTTAGGGCTAATGCTGCCAAAATGGTTAGGGCATGATTACATGACGGATAGACACAATTTTTTTCAAACTCGTGTTAGATAAATATTCACACAATTTATAAAGTGGTTTGAAACAATATGGCATGATAAATAATCGTATCGTATATGTATTAGATCACCTCAATATAATTATATTTTTATAACACAAATATTAATTAATATGTGATAATATTATTAAAAAATTAATTAATATATATAACGAATAATAAATTAATTATTCATGTTATATCATATTATGTTATAAATTTATTCATGTCATATTTGTGTTATGTTAATTATTTTTATAAATAATACTGACATATTTGTTATTTTTTAAATTAATTTTCGTATTAAATATGTTAGATGCATCATATCCATATTTTGATATTTTGACATAATTGATACATGGCTTGTATCTATGTTTATAGATTTAACATGACACAAATAAAATACGATGCGAACACAGTGCGGTTACACGAATTGACATCTCTAATTAATGTCAAAAGCTTTAGCTTCATGAACTACATTGAAATTAAGTCAATTGGTGTGATGGGTAGTGATTTGTTTTCATCATCGACTCACAAATCCAACATTTTAATTTGCTCCATCCATATCTAAATATTCAAAAAATCCATTTAAAATCTGTACATATATTACTTGCATCTAGATGCAGTAATATTAATGTGGATCTAATTCTGGATCTGTTATATTTATATGTAGAACTAGATCCATTTTTGCCATATCGATTTGACCCTTAAAAAATTCTATTGAAAAATAATCAAACAGCACCAAAAATTTTTAAAAAAGCTCTTAGAAGTAAATAAATACTCATTAGACAAATCATGCCAAACATGCATAACTCGAAGATGACAGTTTTGCAACTTTTTCATTCTATAAATTCAAAGTGTAACCACTAAACCAAATTTTAGTGTCAAAATAATGTCCTTTAAAAGCATATCACTTAAAACTTTGCCTTAAATATAATCGTTATTGAGTATAAAAGCAAGCAATGATCATTCTCATAGAAGGTTATTACCAATTAACAAATTGTTAATACAAAACACATAAGCTTACTTAATATACTAAGGACATATTATGAACATATATACAAAATTTTGTGGGGAGGGCATTTGGAGTTGACTTACCATATAAACTAAACTAAAAAATTTAAAGCAAAAAATTTGAAATTGTAGAAAACAGTTTTAAAGACATTTATATATGAAATATGGTTCAAATAATCATTTTCCACCACTAAAGATTGGATTTTATGTCAATTATTTGAATCATCATTCATTTCTTTTGAGAACAACAACCCTAAGATAAATATAAGCTCAATTATCTTGATCTTTCTTTATTTAGCTGTCTAGTAAAACAAGTTCTTTACATAATCACATTCCATGAAATAACCTAGAACAAGTTCTCCAAATTTAATTTAATGAAAGCATTAAAATCAAGAAAGATATAGGGTGAATCAAGAAACGAACACATAAACTTGGTGTGTTTATCTTGAACTATATTTCACATGCAATCAAACAAAAACTCATAAATTTGATCATAATCTACCGCTTAGGTATAATTCTTGACAATTATGGATCAAAAACCCTAAATGAGCAATCAAATCACCATAAAATTTATCTAATTCGCCACCTAAACAAGCAAGAAAGCAATTATTGAACATTAAAATTAGTGAAACATAACATTTTCTAGAGAAAGATGAAGAAATTATTATTCTAAAAATTTATCAATAAAAATCCATGTGTATGATTTTTAAATCAAACTTAGTCAATAAAAAGATCACTCACACATGTCTGAATTATTCAATATCAATTCTATTAAAGAAAACTAACAAAAGACAAGAGAAAAAAAGACTTATTGATTGGATTATAGTTATGATAACCAAGTCTTTTCTCTAATTCGCCTAGTTCTCTCTTCTAAATTGATGCTTCATGTTTTTTTGTTCTTTTTTTTTTAATGATAAGGCTTGTTTTTACTAGTATTTATATAGATCTTTAATTCTAATACTTGTAGGACTTGTAAAATTCGTGTTATCTCCATTTTTCTAATAAGAATAGGACTTGGAACCTAAAAATAAGCCAATGTGTCAAATAGCTCCAAAATACATTTTTAATGTGAGCCCACATAGTAAATCCGACCAGCCATTCAAGAATCAATATTTATGGCTCAAGTATGATCCTCAACCTTAATACAATTCAATATAGCTCAATAAAGTGAATAAAGCCCACAAATTCATCCAAGAAGCAATCAAAATCTATGAAGTCGAAATCTTACTATTCTTCACACCATTTTGTAACTTTTCTACTCTGTTTTTATCTTTACCTCAAAAACTTTTATAAAACATGAAAGGCTAATAAAGATTCAAGAAGTTCATAAAAATATCAAATAACTGCAAAGAAAATAATAAAAATTAGTTTAAAATTAGACACTTATAAATTTTCTTTGGATATTATCTAACGGTAGTTTTCTAGTCAGGGATTCCTGATTTTAATAAAGTCAGGGATAAACTAAAATACAAAAAAACAGTGTATTAGAGTCTGTGTTTTTTTTTGTCTTTTACCTTATCCATGACTTTATTAAAGTCAGGGATCCTTAATTGGAAAACTACTATATTATCTAATACTTCTCTAGACTTATTATCTAATACTTTTTCCCACTTGATGATTCAATATTTATTGTTTTACCATGATATCGTAAATTGCAATTAGTTCGGTTTTTAGTTAATTTTACTGCTAAAGGCTTAAATTGAGTTGTGATTTTTCTTTTTTTCTTTTTTTGAATTTCTGCTTAGGATTATCTCGTTTCTTTTTTGAAATCAAGGCCATGATATCTCCTGTTTCGGTAAATTTGACGACTGATTGTATTGAAATTTAATAGTGATTATATTTGCTGGACAAGTAAAGTTCGCTAATTGGCTATCTTATTTATTGACTTTATTTGATTATGGAATCTACAAGCAACCAGGCATTGTCATATGGCGTAGTTTCATCTAAGAAGTTTTTGCCAAATTGCCTTGAAGCAACCCATTTGATCGTAACATCTTTAGAACAAAAACTTAAGTGTTATAGTTATACTCGCTACAGCGAAGTCAGGTGACATTTGAGAACATTAAGCAACTCACAACAATAAATCCTGTTAGAAAAGAAAAAAAAAACTCATCAATTTTGCAAAGTTTCAATTTCTCCACTTCATCCACAAACCAAACTTTTAACTATCCCTTTAATCTCACCATCTGTGCTGCCTCTCTGCAATTATGTGGCCAAGCGATGTTGTTCTGTGGAATATGATGGTTAACAAGGGTGGGTACTTTAGGAGGATGAGTGAAGGGAGAAATTTTAGAATACATCAAAGGCACCAGGTCACCTATACAATAAACTAATGATGCTATGACATGTATGTATTTATTTTAAAAAATTCTATACAAGTGGTGGTTATATTATATTCAATTAATCATATGTCATATATGCATTAATTTGTTGTATTATCTGAATATATTCTAATGAATAAGTTTTGTCAGTCCCTTAAAATGACGGGATATTTCAACAATGGGAGATGGTTCATGAAATTGCAGTGAAAATGGGGGTATAATTCAAAGTGTGTGAGTTATGAATGCCTTGATTGATATGTACGACAGTTCATGAACTAAAAAATGTGGCATCATGGATTTTGTGATATTGGGTTATGGAATGGATGGTCAAGGTAAGAAGGCATTGGATATGTTTTCACGTATGTGCTTCAGGTTTTGATAGTTTTGATGAGGGGTTTTGATAGTCCACGAACTCATATACGATAAACAATAAAATTTTGCGTTCTTTTTATGGAATCTTATATCTTAAATTAAGGAATTTTCCTTGTACGTATCACTTTTTTTGAACTTACAGAGTGCCAATGAATATGAGTTCGTAAAAAAATTAATTATAGATTATTTCAAGTAATCACAGAATCCAAAAGCTTAAGCTTGTGCTTAATTAAGCGTCTGGCAGTATTGTTTAAATTTCTACTCACCTATACTCACATATAAGATAAATGGACTACACAACTATGAATGCGTTTAATAAATATAATGTAGGTAGAAAAAAAACAGGAGCTCTCACCAACTTGACTTTGATGCCATTTTAATAGATACTATAGCTAGATAAGCGTTTAAGCTCTAGGGAGAGGCGTAACAACGGTATCTAAGATCTTGTAGATTGCATACACATACACAAGTAGAGCTGGCAAAACGGGTTACCGGGTCGTGTTCTTGTCGTGTCAGCTTCGTGTCGTGTCAAATTTAGGTTGACCCAAACACGACTCATTTAATAATCGTGTCAAAATATTGAGATCCAAACCCGACACGAAAAATAAATGGGTTACCCAATAACTTGTTTAATATCTATATATTTAATAAACGTTACACATACACCCTCTAAACTATTACACATTTATACTATTTAAAGTTTAAATTATATATATGTAAATAATATTATATATTGATATCATCAAGTAGACATGTGTATCAATATTTTATACATTTAAACTATTAAAGTTTCAAATTTATATAAAATTTTATAAATAAAACATTATGTATATGCCCGTCTTTAAAAAAAATAAAAAAGAGAGAATCATGTTTAATATTTGAGTTTTAATAATAAAAACTTAAAAATTAATTTAAAATAGAAAATATAATCATGTCATTGTTCGGGTAAATGGGTTAAGAACTTTAACCCAAACCCGATAAGGAAAAAATTCGTGTCAACCCGAACCCAACTCATTTAATAATCGTGTCGAATTTGACGACCCATACCCATTTATTCGTGTCGTATTCGTACCAGGTAATTGGGTTGTGTTAAATTTTGCCAGTTCTATACACAAGCTTAGGCAACCAGTTAATTTGGAAAACAAATAGTGCTTTCAAATGACCAGTAAGACACTTTTCTTCCTTCCTTTCCTTTGGTCTAGAATTTCTTAAGTTCAGTTCAAGATTTGTGCTTAAACGTTAAAACCACTATTTTATTGATACGTTATGAATATATTACGAAAAATAGTGTAAGAAAGCGCAGGCCTGTTGACTTAAAATTCGAACTGTATATGGTCATTACATTTTTCTAATCATATGTATTTGATAAATCATACTGATTTCGTGTACCAAGTAATAATAGTACGTTGAGATTATAGCGTTAACACTAGATTTGCGTGTGCAACTATTAAATTGTCAATCTTCTTCAGTACACAGATCTTTTCAACTAATCCCACATCTAATTTGTTTCCTGTTTTTAACTTTTAGCCATTCTTGCTGATATGCTACTACTATCCATTTTGAGCTCTTGTTCATTTTGCTAAGCTTTACAATGATATTCAATGGAATATTACGAGGCCTCGAGGTTTGGATTATGCAAATTGACTATGATAAAACTAGTATTCGTTGCCTTTTTTTTTTTTTCGGGTTTGCTTTTGAGTTGAAAGCTCATTTATTTCTTAGTTTCTATATTGACCTCTTGACTTCATTATGCATATTCTTATCAACTCTTGCCTTTTTTACACAACTATTGATGGCCAAAGAAGAACTCAAGTCAGTTCTTTATCACTTCAATGCATGCTCAAAGTTACTCATGTGATTTTTTCCTTTCACCCAACCTGGATTCCCAATTTTCTTATTTCTTGATGTGAGGTATCTCATTTTCTGTTCCCACTGAACAACTCTTATTAATTTTCTTCAAGTGCAATAAATTTCGATAATTTGGTACATTATAAGCAATGCCATAAAAAATTGTTTGATTTTTTACTTATTTGGCTGTTCAAGCCCTGAAATGAAAGTTTCCAACTACATGATAAATAGAGCTATTTGTTTTTGTTTTGGATTAAACAGACCAAGGACTGACTCGCTTAATCAATGTTTATCCAGTTCATTTTGTAAACACAAATCATTACTAACTAAAGAAAAATTAACCATTCAATATATGCTCTTATCAGGAAATTTAATCTCTTAAGAAATTTGCATAAAAACACCGAAGTCTACTCTATTGAAAAATCCTAATCTTAATTTCAAAGAATGAGAGACCAATATATAGCTGATCAATTTAAACAACACTTGTTTTGTGTTTCCGGATTTGCAATTGCAATGGATTGATTAGGAAGCTGATTTAAACAAACCCAATTCGCAAGCAATAAGATTGGAAACTATTTCACATGGGGACTCCATTGTTTTTTGCACACTAGCAAAATGTTAGATGAAAACAGCAAGGGGTTTGATGAAAGTCCTGGAGCATGCTTTAAATGCACAACATGAGTCATATGTGGATTGGATCTGTGGCCTTTAGGATCAAATTATAACAGCTGCCTGTACTACTCCTATACATTCTTGCACAGTAGGCAAGCTACTACTTGTAAAACTTAATGCTGAAATAATCAGTTTCCAGCACTTTAAACTCTTTCATTATTAATCATCAGAATTTAAGCCTGTGGTATAGCAGTGGAACTGAGAATTAGAATGAAAACAGCTGGTGCTTGATTGACTCATCATCCATAAAATTGGGAAAAAGAATCTTTAAGTGGTAAAATCAGTGCATTTACTGCTACACTTGAATTAGTACATAAATGGGTACATTTAAAAGAATAATAGATCTTCAGGCTGCCTACACCAGAGAAAATAAGCATCATTGATCCACTGCGGATGCACCAAACACTTCTTCTCCTGCTCTGCCCATTCAGAAGTCTCAGATTGCGTATTTGATGAGACCACATTTGTAATTGAGGCGTCAGTTACTAATGTGCAAATGGCTCCCATCTCTTCTGCTCTTGACCATATTAACGGTAACTCAACATCATCATCGCGAACAGTATAGTACACCCCATCAGAATCCTGCTCCGAATTTTTGCCAAGCAACTTCTAACATCTCTGCCTGCAGCATGATTACCCGGATTGTCAGAATACACTGCATGAACCGCTTTCAGAACTCTGAGAATGTTAGCCAAAGCCCCATCACTCTCGCTTTCATCGCTCATCTGTTCAGAGTAAGACTTGCAATCATTATTTTTTTTATCTTTAAAGAAGTCATAACTTCCCACAGTAGTCAAGTTCTCCACGCCTACCCCAAACACTCTCAGTATCATCAATGATGACGATGCTACTCTCTTGTCCCAACACCAAGTCCAGGTACTTCCTCTCCTTTTGTTTGAAATCTTCACGTCTAATGATTCTCGAATTAAAATACTTGCAATCCGGATCAAGTTACTTCACGGCGCTGGCGGCATAGTCTCTGTTACCCATTGTGCAAACACTAATCTCAAACAGTCTGCTTGCTTCTTCAAGAAAAGATCTAACAAAAGGCCTCATCTTCACCAATAAAAAAACATTATCACCAATTTTGAGTTTGAACAGATCATTCCCTCTCGAAATCTTATCAGAAGAATATGCTCCTGCTGCTGCCTGCCGCCTTCTTCTCCAAATATTTCTCATCAGATGTGAACTTATCAAGCCATGGAGAGTGAAGTAACGTGTGGTCCAAGTCAAGAACAAGGTGAAGTTTCCTCATCCTCAACAAATTCTTGGTGTTTCTTTTCTTAAAGCGAGAAATTTCATCGATGCTGTACCTCAAACCCGCGTTGATCTAATCGCCACCGAAGCCACAACGGACTATCTAAATTGCCGCGAATTACTGCATTTATTCGGGTGATCCACAAACGACGAAAATCCCTTTTTTTCCTATCTCGCTTTCATTAGAACTTTCGCTTATAGTTAAATCATTACCATTCGTGCTACTTTGTATATTGGAACTCTCACTTTCACTACTATTTTCACTTTCACTACAAATGACCTCAAACCCTTCTCAATATAATCAAAACAAACACCATGAGAATCGTCCATAAGCTTGTCACATACCACCCACATTCCATTGAGAATGGTGGCATGTGGACATATTGTGTGCTCCTCTGAAACTGAAAATAGTGGCAGTGGCAGTGAGTCAGAACCAGTCCAAGAACAAAACTTTTCGTTGTTGGCAACAACACCGTTAATATTCATTGTAGCATACATGGTGGTGGATTTTAATTTTTTTGTGTGAAACCGGAAGAAGAAACTAAATATTTGCGAAGATAGGACAAAAATGAAAATGGGTATCTTAATTTAAAGGCTCTGTTTATATACTTTATTTATTTTTTTGATGTCCTGTTAAGCTTAGGAAACCACAAATCAGTAAGTAACTAGGATTACATAAAGTTTCCGAATTGCTTTAGGAATCTAAAATTTTATGTGTTTCCTAAATTTGTTACCGCCATCCACAAATCCGTTAATAGTGATCCTAAATACGCGTATTAATTAATTAACGGCGCATTCACCCCTGGATACATGAAAACTAAATAGCGTATTAATTTTCAATTAATGTATCCGGCATAAAATGCTTCCTCAGCTTGGACCAAAGCCCGCCCAGACCTTTGTTTTCAAATCTTGGGCTTTGGTATGGGCCCATCAGATCTTTTGCTAATTACCGTCTTGGCCACAACAAAAGTTAAATCATTTTATAAAGTTTAAAAATGTTCCATTTATATTTTAGATGTCAAATTTTCGACCATAATCTTTACTTTACAATAATAGTAGAGGCACAAATAATTTTTTACAAACTAACGTGTACAATTTGATGTAGTATGAAGAAATTAGTTATATAAAATCATCATGGTCCCATATTATTATAAAATATATTATGGGTCTGCTGAGGAACTTGTATTTAAATTAAAAATTCAATATATGATGCAACCAAAATTGTGAAACATTTCTTATGTACAAAATTTTGACCATTCTCGCCAAATCAAATGGTAATTACATATTCTTCAATAATATGTTTTCATGACAACTTTGCATTTGGCTTTGCCAACAGTTTCCATACACTCAACATCCCAGTCCCATCACCGGTGCAAACTAGACTAATAGGTCCTATCTCGATTATTGTAACTTTGTGTTTTAAAAATATTTTGTCCCTCTCCATGAACCTAGCACAAGGATTCCACTTTCATTAAAGAGCAGAGAAGAGAGAGATAAACTTTAGCCTTCAACTTCAAAAACAGATATAGACACTTGTAATGGTAGCTCGTATAGGTGAACAGAATTGTCATTGCAAGAGTAAATCAAAACTGTGTTACTAACAGTTGATTTATTTATTCAGTACATGATCAGATTAGATAGGGAACATCTTCCTCTCTACTCCTCAAGGCTTATTCATATATATGGATTAATTGTCCGGGAAATTAATGCTCTTGTAGTTCCTATAGTTTAAGTCAATTTATTCAGTTAGTCCTAACATTTTTAAAATAACGAATAAAGTTCCCTTGGACTCTCTTGGTTTTATTTATATAAGTTTTCCTAAAAACATACTTAATTATCTTTACTTTTCACGTATTTTAGGTGAGCCTTCTTTGAATTTAAGTTCTGTCATTCATTTTTTTTTAAAAAAGTCATATTATACAAAGATATTATTTTACCCTTAAAAAGTCAGATTCAAGAGATATGGAAGTAACAAAAGTGACATTTTTGTGTAATTTTTATAAATACATATGCTACCAGAGAGGTTGGCACAAACCTGAAAGATTAAAGGAGATTTGCCCTTAATTGTAATCATTAACCTTCATTCAACAATCTATGTGCGAGGATTCAACGAGAAAACTACAGAAATCGATGTAACTATCACTTTAATTAATGTTAGCAAACTAATAGCCCTAATGCAATTAAAATATTCCCACTGTATATATGATTAATTATTTACCGATATAAAACGTGACTCTCAAGAACATATAAATGAAATTATTTCCTCCTAGTTTTGAAAGGTAAATAAAAACCTATGAATTTAATTTTGATTAAATCACAAAAATTATAAGTAGAAAAACAGAAAGGAATTAATTTTATGTGATCATTATATGGATTCACAGAAGACATAAGTATAAGTTATCTTATGATTAAATGGACTTTATTTAAAATATTTATGCAATTAAGATATTTGAAAATGTCTTAATTATTTTATTAATCAAAAAATAAATAAATCAATATGCTTTAAAGAGCACATATTCCCAACAATCTCCCACTAGCTCTTCAAGCATATGTGGCAATTCACGCATGCCCATACATTTTAAGTGCAGATTAAAAAGTTTTCCCGGTATTGCCTTTGTAAAAGGATCTGTCAGGTTTTGTTTTGAAGCAATCTGGGTAACCTCTATATCACCTCTATGCACTATTTCTCTTATAAGATGATATTTCATTTCTATATGTTTTTGCTTATTGTGGTTTATTAGTTCCTTAAACTGTGCCATTGCACTACTATTGTCACAAAATAGTTTAAGAGGAACAGTTACTGTAGGTACCACCTCAAGATCTTGTAGGAACTTACGGAGCCAAACAGCTTCTTTAGCAGCTTCAGATGCAGTCACATATTCAACTTCTGTTGTGGAGTCTGCGATACAACTTTGTTTCACACTCCTCCAACTCACAGCTCCACTTCCTAATGTAAACACATAACCAAAAGTTGATTTTCTAAAATATTTATTTGACATTAAGTCAGAATCGGTGTAACCCACTGGAATGAGATCATCAACAGAATACACAAGCATATAATTCTTAGTTCTTTTCAGATACTTAATTACATGTTTGACTGTATTCCAGTGTTCAGGACCAGGATCAGATTGATATCTAATGACCATCCCTACTTGCAAAACAAATATCTGATCTAGTACATAGCATGGCATACATAAAACTTCGTACAGCTTCTGCATAGGGAACTCGCTTCATTTTTTTCTCTTTCCTCAGGTGTCTTAGGTGACTGATCCTTAGAGAAGGAAATTCCACGCCTGAATGGTAATAAACCAGTTTTGGAATTTTCAATGCTAAATCTAGTTAGTATCTTATCAATATAAGTAGTTTGAGATAAGGCTAAAGTTTTATTCTTCCGGTCTCGAAGTAATTTGATACCAAGAATATAACTTACCTCTTATAGGTCTTTCATATCAAACTGTTTAGCCAACCAATTCTTTATTGATGATAATGCTCCTATATCATTTCCAATTTAAAGAATGTCATCTACATAAAGAATTAGAAAAGCTACAACCTTTCCCTGAATTTTCTTGTACACACATGGTTTATCAATATTCTATATAAATCCAAAAAATTTAACCGTTTGATCAAATCTAATGTTCCATGACCTGAATGCTTGCTTTAATCCATAAATGGATCTTTGCAACTTGCATACCATGGGTTCTTGACCTTTTTCAACAAACCCATCTGGTTGTTGCATATAGATGTCTTTTTCAAGATGTCCATTAAGAAATACAGTCTTGACATCCATTTGCCAAATTTCATAATCCAACACTGCAGCAATAGAGAGCAGAATCTTGATGGATTTAAGCATAACACCCGGTGAAAATGTTTCCTTATAATCAATTCTCTTTTTCTGAATATATCATTTGACTACTAATCTTGCTTTAAATTTCTCCACTCTTCCATCTACTCCTCTTTTTCTCTTGTAAATCCACTTACACCCTACAGGTTTTACCCCATTTGGTGCTTCTACAAGTTCCTAGACTTTATTGGAATGTATAGATTCCATTTCTTGGTTTATAGTATTTTTCTATAGTTCAGCATCTCCATCTAATAGAGCTTCATTGTAGCTAATGGGATCCTGTACATGTCCATCTGAGATAGCTGTGTAAGTTTCTCCCAATAACATGTATCGTGCTAGTAATTTAGTTACCCTCCCACTACAATGAGGTTCTATAGGTAGTTGTTGTTCAGGGATAGTGTTTTGATGTTCATATTGTTACTCTTCTTCCTTCTGATTAATAGGTACCAAAATCTTAGCATCAATATGATTTTTTGATAATTCTTCCAATGTTGCCTTACTCTTAGGTCTGAAGTTATTCATATAGTCTTCCTCAAGAGAAGTGAAATGTGTGCTAACATTCACTTTCTATCTTGAGGACTATAAAATAAACCTCCCTTTGTTCCTTTGGGATACCCAACAAACATACAAACCTCAGAATGTGAATCCATTTTGTCAGCCTTTGGTTTCAGCACATACGCTGGTGAACCCCAAATATGAATATGTTTCAAACTTGGCTTGCGACCTAACCATAATTCTATTAGGATTTTAGGCACTGATTTAGATGGAACTAAGTTCAATAAGTATGTTGCTGTTTCTAACGCTAGTCCCCAAAACGAGATGGGCAATGTAGAATAACTAAGCATAGATCTCACCATATCCAAAAGAGTTCTATTTATTCTTTCAGCTACCCCATTTTGTTGTGGTGTTCCTAGAGCTGTTAATTGAGATATAATCCTATGTTCAACTAGATACTCTTTGAACTCTCCTGAGAGATATTCATCACCTCGATCGCATTGAAATTTCTTTATGTTCTTACCTAATTACTTTTTTGGTCTCAGTCCTATACTTTTTGAATTTTTCAAGAGCTTCAGACTTATGACGCATTAGATAAACATAACCATATCTTGAATAATCATCAGTAAATGTAATGAAATACTCATAACCACCTCGAGCTTGTACATTGATTGGTCCGCATACATTTATATATACCAATTCAAGTGGTACTGTTGCACATATTCCATTAGCCAAGAAAGGCCTTTTGGTCATTTTTCCTTTTAAAAAAGATTCACAAAGTGGCAATGATTTATTTTCTAATGGACCTAAAAGCCAATCTTTGATCATTCTCTGTATCCTATTTAGATTTATATAACCCAAGCGCAAATGCCAGAGATAACATTAGTTGGAAGAAATTTTTCTTCTTTTAAATAGGTGCATATGCTCATTATTTTCAATCACTGTGTCACGCATAGAATGGATCAAAGGACTTAAATGATATAAATTATCCTTCAATATACCAGAACACACTAGTCTATCATTTTTCAAGATAGAAATAGAGGAATTAAAATTTATGGTATACTCTTGTTTTGATAAACAAGCTACCAAAATTAAATTTCTCTTAATGTCTGGAACATAAAGACAATTATTTAAAACTAAAGTCTCATTATTAAAATATAATAAAATAGATCTAGTCTTCATTGCTGACACGAATTGGCCTATCCCTAACTACAACTTGACGCTTCCTTCACTTAGTTTCCTGGCTTTCTGAAATGAAAAAAATAAATTACAAATATGATTAGTTGCTCCAGAATCCAAGACCCAGGTGTCAACATGATTCTGAACTAAACATGTCTCTATGACTAAAAGATTTCCGATACCTGATTTTGCAATCTTAGGGCAATCATTTTTCTAGTGACCTTTCTGTCCACACTTGAAGCACTTGCCTTACGGCTTGCCATCTTTCTTAGTAGACTGTTTATTTTTCCTAGCTTTCTTCTTCTTACTTTTTGGCTTAGGCTTAGCAGAGTACCTTTTTCAGTGAGGTTAATGCTTTCTTGAGATTTTTCAGCAAGATAAATCTCTTCAGCTGAATGAAGTTCGTTCATTAATTCTGTTAAGGTCATATTTCTTTTATTCATATTATAATTGACCTTAAACTCTTTGAATATTTCAGGCAGAGATTCTAGCACCATGTCAATCTTTAAATTATCATCGATTTGTGCACCCTGAATCTCAGCCTCATTCAAATAATCCATCATTTTCAGGACATGATCACGAACTCTTGTACCCTTTCTCATCTTGGAGTTCATAACACCTTTTAGCGTCGCTTATCTCGCAGAGCAAGTACTCTGCCCAAACATCTCTTGGAGACTTTCCATTATTTCAGTGCTGTCTCCATGTTCTGATGTTTGGTTTGCAGAATATTAGAAATCGAGGCTAAAATGTAGTATTTTGTCATTTTATTAGCTTTTTGCCACTTTTCATAAAGCCTCCTCTGATTTCTACTAGCGTCCTCTGCTGGTTCGCGAGGGCATGGTTGGGTTAAGACATATTTATAATTTTCAGCAGTTAAGATTATAAATATATGTCGTTTTGAATCTATGTAGTTCTCGTCAGTGAGTTTGTTTTGACTCAGAATAATGGTGAGTGAGCTTAGGGAAGACATTTTCTAAAAAATAAAATATTCATGCATAAATATTTTGAAACAAGTAATATTCACAATAAAAAATCTAAAATTTAGTTTCTTGGCTTTCTGAAATGAAAAAAGTAAATTACAAATATGATTAGTTGCTCCAGAATCCAAGACCCAGGTGTCAACATGATTCTGAACTAAACAGGTCTCTATGACTAAAAGATTTCCGATACCTGATTTCACAATCTTAGGACAATCCTTTTTCTAGTGACCTTCTGTCCACACTTGCAGCACTTGCCTTACGGCTTGCCATCTTTCTTAATAGACTGTTTATTTTTCCCAGCTTTCTTCTTCTTACTTTTTGGCTTAGGCTTAGAAGAAGTACCTTTTTCAGTGAGGTTAATGCTTTCTTGAGATTTTTCAGCAAGATAAATCTCTTCAGCTGAATGAAGTTCGTTCATTAATTCTATTAAGGTCATATTTCTTTTATTCATATTATAATTGACCTTAAACTCTTTGAATGTTTCAAGCAGAGATTCTAGCACCATGTCAATCTTTGAATTATCATCGATTTGTGCGCCCTGAATCTCAGCCTCATTCAAATAATCCATCATTTTCAGGATATGATCACGAACTCTTGTACCCTTTCTCATCTTGGAGTTCATAACACCTTTTAGCGTCGCTTATCTCGCAGAGCAAGTACTCTGCCCAAACATCTCTTGGAGACTTTCCATTATTTCAGTGGCTATCTCCATGTTCTGATGTTTGGATTGCAGAATATTAGAAATTGAGGCTAAAATGTAGTATTTTGTCATTTTATTAGCTTTTTGCCACTTTTCATAAAACCTCCTCTGATTTCTACTAGTGTCCTCTGCTGGTTCGCGAGGGCATGGTTGGGTTAAGACATATTTATAATTTTCAGCAGTTAAGATTATAAATAGATGTCGTTTTGAATCTATGTAGTTCTCGTCAGTGAGTTTGTTTTGACTCAAAATAATGGTGAGTGGGCTTAGGGAAGACATTTTCTGAAAAATAAAATATTCATGCATAAATATTTTGAAACAAGTAATATTCACAATAAAAAATTTAAAATGCAAAAAACTATAAATGCATTTTATTTTATTGTAACGATAATCTGGTACCGCTTGAGCAAGCTATCCAATAGGGAAGTCATGCCTACACTTACTAAATCCAATTAACCATAAGATTATTTACTTTCATGTCGAAACATGATAAATAATTATCGTTATCTTTTGGGGCCAAAATTTGTTAACAAAGCTTCGTTGGGAAGGTTAATAACAAATTATTGTTGAGTGTATAACCATTGTTTCAATCTATGTATCTTTCATATTATGTAGCCACTATTAGGGTGATCAACAGATTGAAAAATATTTTGATTTTATTTGTAAAGAAGTTCATCAAATAAAATATCTAATATATACACCTTACGTAGGGAGCATCACCATATCATGAAGTCGAGGTATATATATAATTTTATTATTAAACTAACAATGGAGCCTGTAGGAAGAATTATCTTGAATTTTTCTTCTCCCACTCAATTTTTTAAAGTTGGTTTTTCCTTTTGAACAATGTACACATTATATCCTATATTGTAAATTGCATGCTTTCTAAAATAATATTATCTAGATGAAATCTAATATTATTAAGTACATACAAATGTCAAACAATATATATTTAGATTCATAATTTATAGATGCCATGTATTATGATGCATAGAGTGACACTTCCTATTCTATATGACATGTTCTCATAGCATGTTATCAACCAAACATAGCATATAGATAAAAGCAATTAAACAATCTCAATTCATGGTTTTCCTAAGGAAAAATTGACTTAATCTACAAATCTAATATCTATTGGGCTTTAAGTCAATGTCCATATTTCTTCTTTCTTGTACTTATTCTTTTTCATATCTATTGGCTTAGACACTTTTGGGCTATTAAATTTATCCTTGGTTTAATTTTTAAAATTAAACTTAGGCCACTTTTAAATAAAATTTTATTGAGTCTTATTTTGAAAATAAAATGTTTATAAAAAAATAAACCCAATTAATAAAATTAAGCTCATATTTATTTTCAAAAATTCTTGAGCCAAATAAATTTCATTATTGATCTACCAAATTTTTCATTTATATGACTCAATTTAGAAATCCCAAAATGGGCTTGAGACCAATATAAATAAATTTGGATAAATAATTACTATTGGACTTATCAAATTTCTATTTATATTATCCAATTGATAACCAATAATGGACTTGGATCCAATATAAATAAATTTGAATTTTTCTGCCAAACCCAAATACTTTGGCTGAACCATAAAATAGTGAAATAGTAGGATATAAACCCAAAACCCTAAATCACATATTTTTCGTTCAATCGTTGCCAACAAATTATCTTGGACTGAAATGCAATAAAATTTCAAATTTTGGTAAAAGACATAAATTATTGAGATTATAGGGTGTCTAATGAAAAAATCCAAAAGAAACCCTCCATCTCTTTATGCTTTTCGCTGCCAATTCTATAGGCAATACATGGCTGCCGTTTTTGCTGCTTCTTGCTGCATCAACCTCTTGTTTTCTTGAGCTCTTTGTTATTTTATAATAAAATAATATTTACAAAAATTTCTATACCTAGAGGTGAGCATGAGTTAGTTTGTATTAGGTTTTAAGTCAATCTAAACTAAACCAAACTATAAAAATTTAGACCCAATCTAAACAAACTCAAATATTTTTAACCCAATCCAAATCAATCCATTTGGGTGTGGTTTGGGTTTGGTTTGAATTTTATAATTAAAATATTTTTATTTGATAAATTAAATTATATCAAATTTATAATAATGATTAATTATTATTAATTATTAAATTAATATTAAAATATGAAAAAAATATAATGGATAAAAAATTATAAATAATAGATTTTAGAATAACTTCGTATTTAAATATTAACCATATTACAATATAAATTCTAACAATATCAATATCAAAACAAGATAAGATATCTCAACTCAAGTATCAAAGCAATCCATCAAAATTAAATTAAATTAAATTATTCAATTTCATAAATTTAAATCTTCCGAGAAGTAAATCTAAAATTTATTGTAATTCAAAAAATCTCCAAAATTTTAAATGCGGTAAAAAAAAATAGATATGAAATCTAATTAGATTTAAATTTAATTAAAAAATAGCAATAGAATTATATTTTATTTAATAGAATGATATAATTAATTATATTTTTAATTTTCGTAAGTTACAATACAAATAGGACTATAAAATTATATTAGAGGATTTCATAAAAATATTTTCTGAGTAATTTATTAAATATTAATTTAACCTTTTAACTCAAGTTGAGATTGTAAAAAATTATTATATAATAGTGATTATTAATTTATAAATTATTAGTTTTAAAACATAATAATTACCACCCAACAATAATAAAGACTTAAACTCTAAAAAAAATAGTCATTAACTTTAAAAAAAAAATTGAGTTTCAAAAGAAAGATAAGTCAAATGTGCATTCCACTCTCTGTTATTTGCATAAAAACTCAAATTTAACCCATTTCATAATTTATTTAACCAAAACTATTTTATTTAGTTTGGGTTTGGGTAAACCCATAGGTTGTACGTTTATGCCCACCCCTACCCATACCATTAATGGCTTACAAAAAATCTGAAATTAATGAAATAAAAAAAATCAAGAGAGAAACATGGCGAAAATTGACCACCTCTCTTGTTACGAACCCAAAAAATTAATACAAAGAAATTTCTAACTATGAATTGAGACAACCATTAATATGCTCAATAAGTGTATTCATTCATATAATGAAATAATACATAAAAATTAGTGCCACTCATCTTATACACATAATACAAGAGATTTATTTCATACAGTAACTCTATACATTAGTATGAGATCGCTCTGATACTAATTGTAGGTTTAAAAAATAGTTTTACAGTGGAAAATATTGAGATCGCAATTCTCATACAATATATAAAATTACCATAATTTAGAAATCGTACATTTACTTTTTCGTAAAAGTAATTTATGCTCCCAAATCATAATCTACACCACAAATCTTGTTAGATTACGATCATTTACCAACGATCTTTCAGGTTATGACTTAAGTTTGATCTATACTTGACGTGTGGATGCCTTTATCACTATTATAAACAACTAGTAAGAGAAAACTTTTTCTCTCAAGATTAGAGAGAAAAACTCATTTTTTCTCTAATCTGTATATTGTGGCTACTACCTCTATTTTTAGAGAAACAAGCCTTTTTATATTCTTGTGGAAACCCTAGGCTTCTTTTTTTGTCTCACCTTTTTTAATTCTTTTAAATCAAAATATTTGATTTAAATCAAAATACTTGTTCTTGTTATAGGGGCAATATTGTAAAATAACACAAGGCATACACAAGCATATTAAATGGAGCCTCCCACCAAATAGTATATTTAGGCTTTTAACTAAAATTGCTAGTTATCTTGCTTGTCAATCCAACAGTGGTGTAATCAATTAAATGAGCTAACCATGGAGTCATATGGGTACATACAATAGTGGTTACAATAATTAGGCTTGTAATTAAGCTAGCCTGATTATTTAATTTCAAATCTACTCCACTAAAAGATTGGAACTGACCTCTATAATTATATGTTATCTAGGATGTCACATTGATTTTTTTACTGAATGATTCTTTGTACCACATCGTTAATTAAATTGATATCTCAACTACCTAACCAATTTAATTACAGCTTGTTCCTTGACACTTACTGGCTTTCTCTAATGATCATTTTGAACATACTAATTATGTTGACAGTCTCTAGCTAGAAAATTCTATGATCAAGTATAAAAAATCAGTCAAAAGATGTGTTGTATAAATTCTATATTGTTAATCTATAATCTCACTACTCATAATTACTTCCACCAAGATACCGGGTAATCTTGACTGCAAATGTATGTCGCACCCATTGGTAACTCAAATGAAATGACAATCACAAACATGAAACTATAATTAACTCAAGATTGAGATTACAATAAAATTAATGCCTATGAAATTTAATAAGTTTGACAGTCATTTTAAGGTTAATTAAATCTCATATGTGATCCCGTTCAACGTAGTCAAACTACATCAATAAATTCATACATGATTAAGAAAAATCATTTAATGAATTTATTACAGTCTAAATATAAATAGAGCGCCAAACTCTATTTATCAACTACGAACTTAATTTATTTAATCATAAGATAACTTGTATTTATGTCTCCATATGATGATCACATAAAATACATATAATATAATTAAATGAACTATTCAAAATATTTATGCAATTAAGATATCTGAAAATGTCTTTATTATTTTATTAATAATAAAATAAATAAATCAATATGCTTTGAAGAGTACATAATCCCAACATTAATTACCTTCGGCAAAAATTTTTAGCAGTACTGCTTCCGATATGTAACGCCAGGATTATGGTCGATCAATACACGACGAGGTATAGATACCACGTTTCAGTAGAAGCTTCTGAAGAAAACATAGTTAAAAATATAAATCAAAACTCCAAAAAAGAGAAGAAAAAAGAAAAAATTTAATTAATAGAAGAATCGGTTTTAGTATAAGTATTAAATATGCACTTCTTGCAAAATGGTATGAGAATTGTCTTTTCATCCATTAAGACTCGTTGGAATCCATGATCACCCAACAGGAGACATTAATTCAGAATAAACTTTTTATACTTGAAATAATTTAAAATAAATAAGATAAAGTATAAGATAAAGTTCCTATTTATCATGTAAGTTAAGTTTCGAAATTTTCAAATTTAGTAAGGTAGCGTTTTTTCCCCCTTCAAATATGAATGGCTCTGAATTTTTAATGGGTCTAATACGAAAATTTAAATAACATGTTTTTTTTTAATATCTGAATATAAGTATTATCTTTAACATTTATGTCCTTGTAAATGAAAAAAAAAGATTAGATTTTATAGTTTAAGATTTTTGAAATATAACATTTACTTGTCATTCATATCTTTTCCTATTTAGATAGAAAGTAACAAAAGTTAACTTTTTTTGACTCAGATGTAAATGTTTGAAAATCAGATATAAATTACAAAAACAAATGAGTAAATTTTAAAAAAGGTCTGAAATTAATAAAATCTCATACCTCAGATGTTTAATAAACAACTTCTAAGTTAGGATTCTAGTTAGTTTTGGATTCTAGCATGTTAAATTAAGGATGTGAAATTATTGATTTATAATTTAGAATTACAATTAATTCACTATTCCAAATTTTTTATTACAAAAAATATCATAAATGATGTATTATTAATCAATTGATTAGTGAGATATTACAATTAATTCACTTAAATTTTATAAAAAAATTATCAACCACTTAATAAATGACAAATAAAGTTTATGATAAAAATTTAGGATGTCTATCACTATTATTTGAATTAAATGCTGGTATAATTTTAGTGATGATCTTTTAGCACTGAATCCAACGAAAATTCTTCACCACTGAATTCAAATCTTATAATTAGATGATCACTTTTGATTGGTTTATAATGCAAAAATCATTAAATTTAATAGGCCAACAAAAAAGTAAAATCTCCTACATACATTTCATGGAATAATTAGAGGGAATTGTTCTTTCATATTTGGGAGATGTAAATATCAAATCTCTTGAAACCGTGGAGATTATGGACTTTAAACTAAATACGTCAATATACCTATCCTTTTAATTTAATGATCTATTTGCTCATAATCTTTGTCCTATGATCTAGATTTTTAGCATCGATTAAAAATTCAATCAACAAACTTATGAAGAGTACTCCAAGTATGTGCAAAATAACACAACATTGTAATGGCGGGCCTTCGCTCATAATATTGGAGTAGATTTCATTAAGCGATCACGCACTTTAACTTAAAGTGCAAATTCCAATTGGAGCCGTTGGATCCAATGGCTCTTAAACTCTACACATAGTGAGCGATAACATATGCATATTTCAAACCAAAAAAAAAAAAAAAAAAAAAAACTAGGCCATTAAGTATAAATGCAATGGTCCAAATTAGGATCCACACACTTTGATTAAAGCACAGAATACAAGATATTTTGATGGAAACTAACTCTATAATATTGTATGTTTATCTATTGTATGCTTAGTATTCTCCATCTCTATAAGGATGGGCTCGCTACCCCTCAGTCTTTTGAGTAATCGGTGGAATAATTGTCTATTGATCAAGAAATTTTAAAATACATTAGAGATAATACGATCAATTAATATATATAACATGTACATTTAAATTTTATATAATCACTAATTGTATGTTGGCTCTTTAAAATAAATACACACATATCATAATATTATTTACTTATTATATGGTTAACATGGTACATTTGAAATATCATAGAATTTCTCCTATTGCTCACGGAGACGATGGAGGCGTGTTTTATTTGTGTTATTAATAAATTGGCTAACATATAGGCTGTGGACTGTGGTTCTGAATTTAAAATTACTTATCTATTGCGTGTTAAATTAGTATAACTTATTTATCCATTGGATGCTAAATTACTTACTTAACTAACACACAATAGATGAGCGTAATAAAGTAATATCATAAGTTGTAAAATTGATCATATGTGAAATCAATCATATAATTAATCAGACAATAAATGAGTATCACAGCAAGACTTACTGAAAGGATGCTTATGCTATTATTATTATTATTATTATTATTTTTAACGAGAGAAGGATGCTATGCTGCTATCTCTCACTAAACTGTTATGTTACAATATAAACTTGAATAAATGTCAATGAAGTATCTCCTAACTCGCTTAGAGTTAGTCTTGATATTATCCATCCTTTAAATCAAGGGATGTACAAAATTGGGTTTCCAAATTTATTCAACAAAAATATTCAAGTACATACCCACATTCATAAATTTAATTTGTTCTGAAATAATAATCTCTTGAGGATACTGATAATGGATTCCAGTGTTGATCTTGAACTTCAACGATCTTTGCATCTTATGAAGATTTATTTTATGGAAGATCTCCGAATGTATAAGATGGTATATATGCATGCAAAAACCATCTCCTAGGGTTTTACTTCATTTTATTTTATTTTTCTAATTTTGGTTGACTATACATATGAATATGGTATTTGTTTTGGTCAGGATCAGACGTTGATATGGTACCTGATTGGCGGGCCATTGCTGCTTCGTAGTTTCGCTGCCTTGGATAATCATGAGTGTCATGATCAATTCCTGATAAGTATTACACAACACTAATTCTGCTGCACGTATTAATATATAGGCGGAAGTACTTGCAATTTCTTCGAAAGGTACAACCAACCTAATCCTGCTGCTTTTGGGTCTAATTAAAATCTTAAAGATAAGATTATTTTATCCCACTGATATTTAATGAAAATTTGCAACACAATCAAAATTTTACTAAGGCGTGGCTTAATTAAAGCCAGACCACCACAATAACACACGAGCCTTTCTTTTGTATATGCGTTCTGCATACGTTGTAATTTAGGTGTGATTTCATGATGTCTTCAGCTCTCCTCACACATCGCTTCTATTTCTTCAGCTTAAAAGAAATAAAGGAAAAAGGGGATAAACTGGAGTTTGTGCATGAACATTATTAAGAAACTACTGTTGGATCTTTAATCTAACAATGGACTTATATGTAAATAATTATGTATTGTGAGCTGTCAAATAAGGTTAAGCCTAATTAAAAATGATCTATTTAGGTTTTCAGTATTATGGATTTCAATGTATTTAATAGGGTGTTGGGTGTTGGCCTTTAATATGTAGAAACCTAATGATATTCTAATTTTATGATGGGCAGAATTATGAATATCTAATGGCAACAGGAAAAAATTGTCTATATAAGTGATCATAGTCCCTAGGCACACGTATATTTTTATTCTCTACTGACATCCCATCATCAGAGAGAGAGAGCGAGCAGTAAGAAACTTAAAGGATTCTCTAGAAGAACATATTGATCTAGAAGGCCAACCACACAACCCTAGAGAGTAATTTAGAGTTATGGATTCAGATATGCTTCCACATATTTTCTTATTGATTCTTGGTGATACAACATGAATGTTCCTGAGTTATAGGTAATGGTTTTCGCCAAAGAATTTCTTGTCATAACAAATGGTATAAGAGCCTCTTCATGTTGAATCATTAAGAATCAAATTTAATTTTTTATTAATGATTAAATCTCTGGTGTTCTCGAATTTAATAATACCGGCATCATTAAAATTATTGAATTTGAGAACAAATCTCCTGTGATTGTTTTTGGTATTGCAAAATATTAGAAATCTAGAATTTTATTTTTTTTTTAATTTGGAAATTCGGGTTAAAAAAAAGAAGAAGGTTTCGAGCCAGTGGCAACTGAGTTCGGGCAAGGCGTGGCCATTGGGCCACGGTGGTTGTGGCTAATCGGAGTAAAGGGAGAGGCGTGGCCAGCCGTGCCAGTAGGAAGCCGCGGCCACCAGGGCGCGGCAGTTAGGTGATTTGGCGGCCATGGCCGCCACTAAAAAAAAAAAGGAAAAAAATTAGGGTTTTTTTTTTTAATTGGGTTGGTTCAGGTCCATCCAAATCGGTTCAGTTTTGAACCGGTCAACCTTTTGATCGGTCAACTGTTAATTGTTGACCAAAATTTGACCTAATTTTTTTAAATTTTTGATGCAATTATAAATTCAAATATTGGTAGGTTTATATATATTTTGGGATAAATTAATTGAAGCAACATGTCACTAAAGTGACCTATCTTGTGGAAATTAATTTATTTTAGAATATAAAAGGTTTTATACATGTAATTTTTGTGAATATCGATCGGCCCAAAGAAATGTCCATATTTAATAGAATTACACGTGAATCTGTGGTAATAAACACGTGATGATTATTTAGTTTTACATGTGAACAATAAATCAGCCTAAATGAAGTTTTATTGTTGGACATATTTTTATTATTAGTGTTTAATTACTATGCCAAGATATCACTTACAAGTTAATATTTTGTCCAAAAATGAAATATTAATGGACTGTCTGGTATCTTGAGATAGTGTTAACCTTTATTTGAATTTATTTTTATTTTGAGACTAATATGAACTTATTTTGTTTGTTTGTTGTTCTCTATTCAGTTATGTCTGGTGCTAATATTATTGCCAACATCAATTCCATTCGTATACTAAATGGTTCTAACTTCAAATCATGGCATGAGAACCTCTCCATAGTTCTTACAGTCATGGATCTTGACTTTACGTTAATGATTGATTCTCCCCCGCCTCTTACAGATGAGAGTATCCTTGATGATAAAAGGAAAATAGAATACAGATGAGAGTACCCTTGATGATAAAAGGGAAATAGAAAGGTGGGAGAGATCAAATTGCACGTGCATCATGATTATGAAGAAGGTCATTCTAGAAGCATTCAGGGGCTCAATAACTGGAAAAGCAACTATGGCTAAAGAGTTCCTTGAACAGATTGAACAGAGGTTTGTCAAGAACGAAAAGGCTGAAATTAGTATGCACTTGACAAGCCTAATTTCTATGAGGTATACGGGTAAATGCAATATCATGGAGCATATCATGGAGATGTCTCATCTTGCTTCTAAGCTAAGAGCACTTAAGCTTAAACTCTCCGATGACTTGCTAGTGCATTTGGTTTTAATATCCTTACCAACACAGTTTAACTAGTTTAAGGTGAACTATAACTATAAAAAAGAAACTTGGTCTTTGAATAAGCTCATATCACACTGTATTCAGTAAGATAATATGCTGAAGAAAGATAAGACAGAAAGTGCTCATTTTGCCTCTACCTGTAAGGGCAAGGACAAAGGCAAGAAAATGAAGAAAGATAAGGAAGCTGTAGCGACAACTGCTCAAAAGAAACAATAAAAGAAACCTGATGATCATGAAGGTACTTTTTGTTTCTTCTGTAGAGCTGAAGGGCATAAGAAGGAGCATTGCACTAATTATCACGCATGGTGTGCTAAAAAAAATATGCTTATTGGTTTGGTTTGTTCTGAAGTTAATTTAACTTTAGTATCTAGACACATATGGTGGATATATTCTGGTGCAACCACTCACATCAGTGTGTCTATATAATCCAGTGATGATAAAAGATACATCTATGTGGGCGATGACAAGACAATTGAAGTTGAAGTAATTGGAAAATATAAATTATTATTAAAGACCAGATTTTATTTGGATCTTGATGAAACATTTGTTGTTTCGTCTTTTCAACAAATTTGATTTCTATTTTTGCTTTTTACAAATTTGGTTATTCTTGTTCATTTGGGGATGAAAAAGTCAATTTGTTTCATGATTCAAAATTGGTTGGTTTCGGTTATTTTTCAGGAAATAGTAATCTTTATATGCTTGATACGATTGATTTATTTAATGAATCCCTGCAATTAAGTACATGAGGTTTAAAGAAAAAATTAAATAATGAGAATTCGACTACGTTATGGCACAGAAGATTAGGTCATACTCCATACGGAGAATAGAGAGGCTTGTGTCAGATGAAATTCATGACCCCTTAAATTTCATAGATTTTGATATCTGTGTTAATTGTATCAAGGGAAAACAAATTAATAAAAGAAGATTTGAAGCCAATAGGACTTTGGACGTCTTAGAACCCATACATACGGACATTTGTGGGCCATTTTCTACGGTTGTTTGGAATGGTCAATAATATGTTATGACGTTCATAGACGATTTTTCTAGATATGGCTACATATATCTCCTCCATGAAAGGTCACAATCCTTGGATATGTTAAAAAATTTTAAGACTGAAGTTAAGAACCAACTCGATAAAAGAATTAAAAGCGTCAGATCTGACCGTGGTGATGAGTACTATGGCAGATATGACGGTTTAGGTGTATAACATCTAGGACCGTTTGCTTAATTCCTAGAAGAATGCGATATCATCTCACAACACAGTATTTCGGGTTCGCCCATTATGAATAGCATTGCTGAAAGACGAAACATGATGCTTAAGGATATGGTGAGGAGAATGATTTGTCATTCTACCTTACTAGAATCACTCTAGGGAGAAGCACTTAAAACTGCAGCGTATATCCTTAATAGGGTTTTAACTAAAGCGAGTGCCAAAACCCTTATGAGTTTTGGACAAGAAAAAAACCTAGTCTAAAGCACTTGTGTGTTTGGGGATGTTTAACTAAGGTAAGGCCTTATAGGCCTAATGAGAAAAAACTAGACTCCAAGATGGTGAGTTGCTATTTTATTGGATATTCTGAACGATTTAGGGGATACAAGTTTTATGATCCCACGACTAAGTTAATTTTTGAATCAAGAAATGCTCGGTTCTTTGAGGATGTCGAGTCTGTGGGGGAAGATACAGTTAGAGACCTTATCTTTGAATAAGAATATGTTGATATTCCCATACGTGTCCTTGGCATGGGCTCATTCCTGATTTTGTTCAAGACACAACAAATCAAGATAATATGGAAGAACCCCCATATAAGAAGTTATTTCAGAAGAACAAACTCTACCACCTCAAGAACCTATGCCATTGAGGAGATCCACTAGAGAAAGGAGAAATGCGGTGCCGGACAACTTCATTGTATTTTTCCAAAAACATGAGGTAGACATTGGCGTGATGGAAGATGATCCGATCCATCAAGCGATGGAAAGTTCTAACTCTCAGAAGTGGATTGATGTCATGAATGAGGAGATGAAGTCCATGAAGGATAATGACATATGGGATCTTGTCTCATTGCCAGAAGATGAAAAATTTATTAGTTGCAAATGGATATTTAAGACTAAAAGCGATTCGAAAGGCAATGTGGAGTGGTACAAAGCGCGTCTTGTCACAAAAGGCTTTACACAGAAAAAAGGCATCGACCATAAAGAGACTTTCTCTTAGGTTTCTTCAAAAGACTCGTTCAGGATTACAATAACATTAGTGGCCCATTTTGATCTTGAGTTACATCAAATAGATGTTAAGACATGATTTCTCAATGGTGACATTGATGAGATGATCTATATGGTGCAGTAAAAAATCTTTGTATCCGGAGACCCAAAGAATATGGTCTACAAACTTAAGAAATCCATCTATGGGCTCAAGCAAGCATCTCTACAATGGTACTTTAAGTTTCATCAAGTGATCATCTCATTCGGGTTTGAGATGAATTTGGTCGATGATTGTATATACCATAAGTTCTATGGGAGCAAGTATATTTTTCTAGTTTTATTTATTGATAACATTTTGCTTGCCAAGAGCGATATAGGCTTATTGCACGACACCAACAGATTTCTAGTCAAGAATTTTGAGATGAAAGATCTTGATGACACCTCTTTTGTATTAGGCATACAGATACACTGTGATCGCTTCCGAGATATTCTTGGATTATTGTAAAAGAGCTATATCGAAATAGTTCTTAAGAGATATTACATACAAGATTGTAAACCAGGTGATACCTCTGTGGCTAAATGAGATAGATTTAGTCTCAATTAGTGCCCTAAGAATATTTTGAGGAAAAAAAAATGTAGAAGATTCCTCATGCGTCAGCGGTAGGAAGTCTGATGTGTGCTCAGGTTTGTACGCAACTGAATATTGTCTATGTTATTGGGATGTTGGACAGATATTTAAGTAATCCAAGAGTAGACCATTGAAAAGCAGCCAAACGGGTCTTGTGGTACTTATAGAAAATAAAAGACTACATGCTCACATATCGGAGGTCAGATTAGCTTGAGATCGTTGGATATACTGACTCTGATTTTGCTGGATGCCAAGATAGTATGAAATCTACTTCGAGTTACATCTATCTGCTAGCAGGAGGTGTTGGCTCCTAAAAGAATTCTAAACAGTCTCTTATAATCTCTTCCACTATAACAGTAGAGTTCATAGCATGTTATGAGGCATCCAATCATGGAATATGCCTACGAAATTTTATCATGGGCCTGCATATAATAAATGGTATTAATAGTCCACTCAGATTATTTTGTGACAACAAGTCAGTAATGCTGTATTCCGATAGCCATAGGAGCTCGATGAAGTCAAAATATATAGACATTAAGTTTCTAGTTGTTAAAGAAAGAGTTTAAAGTGGACAGTTGTTTATAAAGCCCATCGGTAGAAACTCCATGATTACGGATCCTCTTACTAAGAGACTGCCACCCAAAACATTCCATAAGCATGTTGCTCGTATGGGCATTATGTCATTAGAGGATATTCAGTTTTAGTGGGAATTTGTAATTTTAGATGCTCTTATGCTATATACATTTTCAGTTATTTTTGTTTATGGATATTTAAGGTTATGTTCTGTAGAAATAAAGTTTTGGTTCATTCACACTTTGATTTTAATATGACTTGATCTCATTAAAGTTTAAGGTGGACTAGTTAGAAATAGGCATATTAAAATCACATTGTATGAAATTTCTATGCTACACATCCATATCATGATCCATGTCATTCACTTGTATTGGCATAGTGACTATTAATCGGTCAAGTTACGATGGTTGTAATGAAGGCTGCTTTGATCCTATATTGGTATGATTGATGAAGCAAATTGGTTATAAATACATTTTGGTAATAACAGTAAGGTTGAGCTCATACGATTTATTTTTTACAAAGCATAATTATAAGATTACAAATATAGCCCAAGTGGGAGATTGTTGGATTTTTTAATTCAGCATTATTGGATCTTTAATCCAACATTGGGCTTATATAATTATGTATTGCGGACTGTCAAATAAGGTTAAGCCTAATTAAAAGTGATCTATTTAGGTTTTCGGTATTATGGGCTTCAATGTATCTAATAGGTGTGGGCCATTAATGTGTAGAGACCTAAAGGTATTCTAATTCTATGATGGGCAGAATTAAGAATACCTAATAACAATATGAAAAAGTTCTCTACATAAGTGGTCATGGTCCCTAGGTCACACGTATCTTTGTATTCTCTACTGACATCCCATCATTAGAGAGAGAGAGAGTAGTGAGAAATTTAAAGGATTCTCTAGGAGAACATGTTGATATGGAAGGCCAGCAACACAACTCTAGAGAGCAATTCAACGTTATGGATTTAGGTACGCTTTCGTATATTTTCTTATTGATTCTTGGTGATACAACATAAATGTTCCTAGGTTATAGGTGATGGTTTTCGCTAAAGAATTTTTTGTTATAACAACTACTTCAAGTTTGGTGGTTATTGCTCTTCTTATTCCGGTCATCTTCGAAAACTCAGCATTGTGTTACAACAATACTGAATATTGGACGAGGATTGAAAATTGGTTTCTTAGTGGTGAGTAATTAATATAAGAAATTAGATATAATATTGTTTAAATTAATTGCATTATTTTAGTTCTTTCTAGGAATTTTCTCGTGAATTAATTGATTAATTATTTTGTCGTTTTTTTTTTTTCAAAATTTTTCCACATCCGCTCAATCCAGTATTGCCAAATGCAACTGCCGCAACCCCAAATGAACACTCAAGGGCACGGGTCTGTAGAATGTATTATGATCGATTGCATGAAAATGTTCACAACCTTAAATGACTAACTACTGGATATTTTCATCCAACAACTAGTGCAGATTGTGAAGAGTAGTTTTATATCATTACGCATGTTTCCTGGCTAGACAGATATGCAAAATTTACATATTAAAATGAATTATTTTTTAAAGGTTTGGATGGAGATGAGAAATCTTATTCACTAAACGTTAAATCTTGCCCTTTCTTAATTGTTACTTGCAAAGAGCATTTATGGCCTGCTGAGCATTATTAGGGCAAATGACTTGGTGAAACTTTGGGGTCATTCAACTCCCTTATGGAAGATTGATATATTCCCAGAGAGAAGCCAGAAGCAAAATAGCATGGTGGAAGAGCCACTTATTTGATTATGTGAATAACATTAGTTAGATTTATAAAATTTATATATTAAAATGGATCTTTTTAAAAAATTTGAATGGCATGAGAAATTTTATCCACTAAAGACTAACTCTTGCTGTTTCTTCATTGTTTCTTCAACTCAGGTGGCTGCAGGTGCAAAGAGCATTTGTGGCCTGCTGAGCATGATTAGGAGAAATGAATTGGTGGTAGCATGGTGGAAGAACTCGCTTATTAATGTGAATAACATGTATTACATATCCTGTTCAAGGAAATGAATTGGTGGCATGGTGGGAGAAGTCACTTATTTATGTGAATAACCTGTATTATATATCCTTTTCAAAGAAAAATGAAATATGTATTATTTATATAGTAATTTTTTTCACCTTTTTCAGTTACATTACACCCCACTCCTTCCCACACTGAAATTAAACTTATCCCGTTGGATTTGAAACCATGGCCTCTTGCTTCCAATGGAAGAGTTAGCTCAACTAGCTATCCTTTGAGATAATGATATGGATATGCTTACTAGTTAGCTTAATTGGTTAATATTTTGACGAGATGAAAGGATAAAATACTCATAAATAATGCGACAAGAATCTTGCTCTAAATAAAGATACATATTTTTATTTAACTCTAATTAAAATGACAAATTAATCTTTTAATATTCAATTTTAAAAGTTGTTGATGGCTTTGAGAAGAGCATATACAGGAGAAGAAGAGATTCATTATTGTTTGCTGTTGGATTTTTTGTTTAATATTAGTTGCTGTTAGATTAGCTAAAAAAAATATGTCATAATTAATCTTATCAAAAGGGAAACTAAATGAGTGGATGAATTCAAGCCTTGCAAAGTCCTAGTTGCATGTGTCGTAACTTTTAATAAAGGTCTAACAAAAAATAAATTAGGAGAAAATCCTGATTCTAAAAGAAAATCTTGAATTATTATTATTATGATTATTTTAGTGAAAATCTTAAATTTATTAATGTGAATGAAATATCTCCTAAACTAACTAGAACGCTAACTTACTTAGACTAGCAAGTTTGAAATTATCCATCCTTAAATTTCAAAATTATTCAACGTACAAGAATAAGATATTTTGTAAGCACATTTCCAAATTTTCTTCTGAATTAATAATTAATTCCTTGACGATACAACTGATATAATGGCTTCCAACGATGTTAAGAGTTCTTGATCTTATGAAGATGCGCTTTAAGGAAGATCTCCCATTCATTGTGATCGTATACAATTAATTGACTCATGTTTGAAGTTTGAACCATCTTCTATCGAATGTTTTATTGTTTTTTTTTTTCTCCGAAGTCTGTTTTGGTCAGTTCTTGAAATGGTAACTGGTCGGTGGGCCATTGCTTGTTCGTTGTATTGTGCTTGGACTCTAAGATTTTGATTAGAGAATTAAGAGAGAAGAGATAGAGAATTTAAGAGTTCAGAGAGAAGGGAGAAGAATTAATAGGGATTAGAATTAATTTTATTATTGCTTGTTTTTTTTTTCCCAAAACATAATAAGAACCACTTATTTATAATAGTTCAAGAAAACCTAATCCTAATAAGAAAGAAATTAAAATAAGCAATTAAAATAAACTATTAAAGTCCTAACATTTCCCGCCTCTTAAAACAAGCTTGACTGCAAGCCTTTTACCTAGTCTTAGTAACCGAGAACTTCCAATCCGAATGAAGGGTTGGCGGTTTTGGAGGGTTGTGAAGAGGTATATCAGCGTCTAAAAGCAATAGTTGAGGTTGTTTGCAGCAATGCCCTTGCTTGAATTCTTGTCACAATTGAAACAAAGCCCCTTAGAACGTCCTTCTGCCTGCTCAGCTGAGGATAAACGTTTGACATTATTAGGTAAAGTAGAGGGAACTGGTCTTAATAAAGAGGGTACTGGTGGAGGAGGAGTTGACTGTAATTGTGGGACTGGATCTTGGATGGTAGGAACGGGGGAACAGTTGCCTTGCATAGTAATTGATTTTTCCTAAAATCTAGCAAGTTCAAAAGTTTGTAGGAGACTAACAGGTTTAAATAGTTGTATGCCAGTCTTGATATCTTCATGTAACCCAGGGAGGAAACAATTGATGAAGAAAGGCTCAGTTAAACAACTAGTTCGATAAGCCAACTTTTCAAATTGTCATTGATAGTCAAGAACGGTCCTTGTTTGGCGTAGTTTGTTAAGACTGCCAACTGCATCATTCTCATCTAATGTCCCAAATCGAGTAGTCAAAGCCCGTTTAAATTGTGCCCAAGTCATTTTGCCCATAATTTGCTGTAGCTAATGAAACCAAGGTACAGCATCACCATCAAGATGGCCAGTAGCTAAGGACAATAAGTCAGCATCTAATAATCTTGTAAGGCGACAATATTGCTCACATCCAAAAATCCATCTTGTTGGATTTTCAGCATGAAAAATAAGAAAGTCAAGTCATATGTTACAAACTTGCACGAGAGTACTTCCAATGCATTCGGCAGGTTCACGAGGTGGTTGGGTTGCAATTATCATTTGGGTAATAGAAGTCCCTCCAGTAAATATATCAACTTGTCGTTGATCAGTAGGTGGTTGTTTGCCTTTACGCAGCTGGCTCAATTGCTGAAGGATGCCGTGCATGAGTTCCTGTAGATCGTTATTCTGCTTGGCTAAGGTTGTAACCTTTTCATCGATGGCCGTAACCTTGTCATGAAACTGTTGAGACAACTGCTCAACTTTGCCTTCAAGCTCCTTAACGGTCATGATGCCTAAATTAAAAAAACTCAAGAAAATTTGGGTTCGGTTGAAAAAGTTTAGATGCTGGAAAAAGTTTGGATGGTGGGGTCGGTTCAAGTCTCAAGTCAAAAGCCAAGAGACTTTGACAAAAGTTTGGTTGGTGGAATTTTTTTTTTCAATAGTTGAACGGAAAAAAAAAATGGTGGCAGGAAGAACCTGTCTCTGATACTAGATGTTAGGGTTCTAAGGTTTTGATTAGAGAATTAAGAGAGAATAGATGAAAAATTTAAGAATTCAGAGAGAAGGGAGAAGAATTAACAGGATTAGAATTAGTTTTATTATTGCTTGCTTTTTTCCTAAAACATAATAAGAATCACTTATTTATAATAGTTCAAGAAAACTTAATCCTAATAGAAAAGAAATTAAAATAAACTATTATAGTCCTAACATATTGATGCCTGAGATGAGAAGCTCAGGATGGATGGTGCTGAAACAAGCCAATATGATCGATTCCCCACTGTCACCACGTTAATTCCGCTTCTTGCATCAATATATAGGGAGAAGTACTTGCAATTTTTCAGAAAGGTAAAATCATTTTCTAATTCTTATATATTTATTCATATTATACGGTGGTAGGAATGGAACAAGGCTCTGTCTTCAACAGTTGGTTCTTAATTATTTTTAGGGATATATGTTCACAGGACTTCCATCATAGGAATCTATAATGTGGTCAGAATCAGATTAAAAAATATATACATATAATCTCAAACAAAATATCTCAAACAAAATATTTATAGTCGAAATAAAAATCATTAATATTGCATTCATATATGGCAAGTATCATTGTCATTATGAAATGCAAAGATTACAGCAATCGTGTTACCATTATGCAATGAAAATATTACCCAAATTAGTATTGTATTTGAAATATTTTTCTTTTATTTTATCCATCATTAATTATGTAAAATTAATTGGCCCTTTAAGTCACATTCAATGGTAAGAATGAAGTTTATTCGTTTTCTTTTTAAATCTTTTCCTTTAGTATACTTTGGTCATGCATTTTAGTTTTTGATTCTTTTTATAATATTTTAGTTGCCATTTCGTTTCGTTGGTGTCCTTAGATGCTCTACGTGGAGATATGAATCTTTTTTGAAAATTTGCATTTCAAAACATGTTGTCTATGATCTGAATTAGAAGTTAAATATTAACTTTTACCAAATAATAAATGTTGTCTATGAAATCTGCATTTCAAAACATACAAACGTCCACGCAGGAAGAACTTCTTATAGCTAGATATGACAAATATTTTATTTGCACTTTTTACTGCCTCTTCTTTAAATTGTCTCTTTTTCCTTCACACGTATTGTTTGTTGGATAAAAATGGGGAGCACGACTAGGTGTTGCTTAACGCAAACCGTGCTCCCTTAAATATTCAAGTTGGAAAGCAACAGTAGTTCTCCTCAAGGTAAGTCCCGTCTATACTTGTTAGGTGACACCCTTAAGTCGCTAGTGCTCTAGAAAGAAAGACCTAAAACCAAGTTATCATGAAGACTCAGTCAAAAGTCAATCCACGGATCTCTTTTGAAGAATTAGGGTATCAACCTAATCCACTAATGAATTTTCTCCAAATCCAAAGGTTGTGGGTTTCTAACTTCTATAAGGGCCTCCGAAAATTCAAATAGGAAGTTTTATGTTTCGCTCTCTACTAGTAAACTCTCTTTAAAAAAAGCACAATAATAGAGAGTTTACTCTTTTTTTTTCCTTAAATTTTCTTTTAATTTTTAAAAGCTTTTTAGTTAAAGTAAGTATAACCAAACCTCGAGATCTTCATCCACTTTATTCTCTTCCCATTAAACTCAAAGGATTGACTTGAATGTCAGAGGATTAATGCTAGAAATATCATGCTAGAAATATCTCCAGTGTTCCTTAATTATCTTTTGTGAATGTATTTATTCTTTTGAGAAGTGCTCGTGGCCAATTGTGTCTGCTCGAGCAATAAGCTGCAAGACAAAACCGTCACCCCAAATCTTGCAAAATTAAGTGTTTGTGTAGGCATCTGGTGGCTATACAACTCGACTAGATTTGTACATCAACATTTTGGCACCAACTGTGGGAATGATACAAAAATCTATTATACTTGAGCAACTGTAGCAAAAGACCGAAATTAGAATAGGAGGCAATCAATATAAAGAAAAAACTAGTTTGAGTACTAAAGGCAATGAAACTCAAGTAACTAAACCTAAGGTAAACGAAACCACCACTTTGTAGGATATCGCAAATGAAAAAAGGTATAGGGCGGTTAACGAGAGAATAGAATGCATGGAGAAATAGATGGAAAGTTTGGCAGAAATATTGCATGAACTGAGAGAGGGTCAAAGGACCATAAATGGGAGAACCTCTGGGAAGAACCTAAACATTCCTGGACCCACTAGCAGAACATATATAACAGAAATACTAGGGGGTGATAGTTTAGTACCACCAAGGGTAAGGGATCCGTATCATGCTGAGTAAGAAGAGGGGCAAGAATTGAAGAAAGGGAGCTAAAATAGCAACCTACAGAATGTTAAATGTGAGCATAAGCAGGTAGTTGTACAGAATTCTGGTCGCGTTAGGGAATCGGAGGATGAGGTGCGAAGGTTAGCGCATTTTATTAAGGAGATGCAGGGTCGTGGAAAGGCACCAAGTTAGAGGATAATGTTGGATAAAGAGTCTCCGTCCTTGGCAGAGATCATAAGTACGATTATACCAAAATATTTTCGCTTTCCTGACATTAAATATTCATAAAAGAATGATTTTTTGGTGCATCTAGTGTGATTCAATGAAAAAATCAGAGTGTAAATACTGATGCCACTACAAACTTGTAGAGTATTTCCATTTATGTTGGAAGGGTGAGTATGTGATTGGTATTGCAAATTACCATGAGGAAGCGTTAGGACTTTTGATCAATTGTGTGGGGATTTTGAGGAACAGTTCCGAGAAGCAATGATACTACAAGATGACATGATGAAGTTAATGGGGCTTACGCTAGGGAAAGATAAAACCCTCAGAGACAGTGTTGGGAGATATCACCCAGCAGCCCTTGAGCTCGAGGCTTTCAACCATCTGTAGGCCCGAAGGGGATTAAAGGAGAGAGTGCAGATAAGGTGGCTGGGTACAACTTGAGAAATACAACAATTGGATCTTATTCTGCAGTGTGAAGATAGAGTTATCTGATTTGGGGGACCAAAGTGATATCGAATGAGAACTTTATGGGTTATTATGCAGATTGCATTAAGTTGAAGGGTGTTGTGTGACAAATTTTAGCTGACGTGGCCAAGGTTGTTAAAGTTAGTTACTCGGTTTCTGGAAATCGATAGAAACAGAATGAATAGCACTGGCCTGTAGCATCTAATATAAAAGCCATTTCTCATTCGTTTCTCACTCATTCGGTGTGATTCTTTTTCGTGTGTAATTCTTGTAATATTCTCTTGAAGTGCAGTCTGTGTGTAATCAGATTTGATTAATGAAAGAGTGAATTTTTCCTTCAAGTCTGGTAGCTTGTGACTGATAATCTTTCTCTGTTCTTACTGATCATCATCAAGATTTCTTGGTGTTTCTTGATTCGATTAGTTCTGATTGTTTAAAGCTAGAGTTATTAGGTTAGTTCTGTTGATCAGCCATTTACAATTACATCAAGTGGTATCAGAGCCTTGTTGAAATCTTGGCCAATGTCACTTCCAAAGCCAGAGATCGAGAAGTTCACCATTGGTGGTGATTTCTCACTCTGGAAGATGAAGATAAGAGCTCTGCTTGTTCATCAGGGTCTTGAGTCTGCTCTGGAAGAAGATGACCCTAACGGAGCTTCAAGTTCTTTACCTGATGAGAAGAAGAAGCAGATTCAGAACAGAGCCCACAGTACCTTAATCTTGAGTCTCAGTGACTTAATTTTAAGGGAGATCTCTGAAGAAAGAACGGCTCAGGGGATATGGAACAAGGTGGAGGCACTATGCATGAAGGAATCCCTTGCACACAGACTCTTCTTGAAAAAGAAACTATATACTTTTTCTATAAAGGAAGGTGTGACCATCCAAGAACACATTGATACCTTCAATAAGATCATTCTTGATCTTGAAGGGGTTGAAAATGTGAAGATTGGCGATGAAGACAAAGCATTTTTTTTGCTGAGCTCACTGCCTCAATCCTATGAAGGTTTTGTAGATACAATGTTGTATGGTAGGACAACATTGACCTTAGAAGATGTTAAGGCATCATTGAGCTCAAAGGAGATTCAGAGAAATAATGGGATGAAGTCAGTAATGGGGAAGGTTTGATTGCCAGGACTGTAAAGAAGAAAGATCAGAAGAATAAGAATCAAGGAAAGGGTCAGGGAAAGAGCCAAGAGGAAGAAAAGAAGAAAAAGAAAAGGAAGTGCTTCTACTGTAGAAAAGAAGGCCATTACATCAAAGACTGTACAGAAAAGAAGAAAAGGGAGAATCAAGGAAAGTTAGGAGATGCAGCTGTGGCATCAGATGACTCATCAGATGATGGTTATCATAGTGCTGATCTGTTAATAGCATCAAAAGGAAACCTAGAAGGTCAGTGGGTGTTAGATTCAGGTTGTTCTTTTCACATTTGTCCCAATAGGTCTTTTTTTATGAATATGAATCTGTCAATGGTGGTAGAGTTCTCATGGGGAACAACAATGAGTGTAAAATTGTTGGTCTAGGATCTGTCAAGATAAGAATGTTTGATGGAGTAGTTAGAACTTTACATGGTGTTAGACATGCCCCTGAGTTAAAGAGAAATTTGATATCCCTAGGCATGTTAGACAATTCTGGATATTCATTTAAGTCTGATAATGGTGGTATAAGAGTGACTAAAGGGGACTCTATTGTAATGAAGGGTGAAAAAAGGAATAGGCTGTATGTGTTAACTGGTTTCTCTATCCCTGGAGATGCAGCAATGACAGCTGAATCAGATATAGATAAAACAAAACTTTGGCATCTCAGACTTGGCCATGTAAGTGTTAAAGGGCTGCAAGAACTTAAAATGCAGGGTTTATTGTGTGGGGATAAGATAGGTAGCCTTGACTTTTGTGAGAATTGTGTCTTTGGGAAGGCACACAGAACCAAGTTTCCAAAAGGGGTGCATAGATCTAAATGTGTCTTAGACTATGTACACTCTGATCTATGGGGGCCAGCTCAGGTGTCATCTCTGTCAGGGGGGAGATATTTTATGACCTTGATTTATGACTATTCGAGAAAGGTGTGGCTCTATGTTCTAAAAACCAAGGATCAAGCCTTAGGAAAGTTTATGGTTTGGAAAGCCTTGGTAGAAAATCAGAGTGGAAAGAAGCTGAAGGCCTTAAGAACTGATAATGGCCTGGAGTTCTGTAACAAGGAGTTTGAAGATTTCTGTCAAAAGAATGGAATTCTGAGGCATAAAACTGTCAGATACACTCCCCAGCAAAATGGCTTAGCAGAAAGAATGAACAGGACCCTTGTTGATAAAACCAGATGCATGTTAGTTAATTCTAACCTCCCAAGGAGTTTTTGGGCAGAAGCTGTGAGTACAGCTTGCTATCTAGTCAACAAGAGTCCTTCATCAGCCATTGGTTTCAAAACACCAGAGAAGATGTGGTCAGGGAGGCCTGCAAGATATGACAACCTTAGAATCTTTGGATGCCCTGCTTATGTACATGTAAATCAAGGCAAGCTTGAACCTAGAGCCTTGAAAGGTTTCTTTGTGGGTTACCCTGATGGTGTCAAGGGATACAGAATCTGGTGTGGGCAGCCTGGAAGGTGCATCATTAGTAGAGATGTTATTTTCAATGAAGCAGATATAATTAAAGCTGGAAAAAAAATAACAAAAACTGATATGCATGTTGTAAGAGATATGAACAAGTCAGCTGAGTCTTCCTAGCTTAAGGTGGAGTTCCTTAAGGCTGGGGATGAAGAAATGGATACATATGATGCTGAAGCTGGTCCATCTGATGAAACTAAAGCTGCTGAAGAACTAGAATCACAACAAATTGATTTGCAGAACTATCAACTAGCCAGAGATAGAAGAAGAAGGCAAACAAAAGCACCTATGAGGTATGGTTATGCAGACCTAATTGCCTATGCACTAATGAGTGCAGAGGATATATCAATTGAGGAACCTGCTACTTATTCAGAAGCTATTAAAAGTGAGAACTGTCATAAATGGATTGGGACAATGAAAGAAGAGATGGACTCTTTACACAGGAATCAGACATGGACACTTGTACCAAATCCAGGTGACAAGAAGCTGGTCAGCTGCAAATGGATTTTCAAGAAAAAAGAAGGTATCACTAGAGTGGAACCTTCAAAATTCAAGGCAAGGCTTGTGGCCAGAGGTTTTACACAGAGAGAGGGTGTAGACTTTAATGAGATATTTTCCCCTGTGGTCAAACATAGTTCCATCAGACTTATATTAGCTATGGTGGCACTGCTTGATATGGAACTTGAGCAAATGGATGTTAAAACCGCTTTTCTAAATGGAAAGCTTAAAGAGCAGATTCTGATGACTCAACCTGAAGGCTTTGTAGAAAAGGGAAAGGAAAATCATGTTTGTTTGCTGCACAAGTCACTATACGGACTCAAGCAATCCCCTAGACAGTGGTATAGAAGGTTTGATGAGTTTATGGTGACTAATGGCTACCACAAGAGCAAGTATGATAGCTGTGTGTACTATGGTGGCTCTGATCAAGGTGGAGCTGTATATTTGCTTCTTTATGTGGATGATATACTAATTGCAAGCAAACATAAAATTGAGATTGACAAGCTCAAGCAACTGCTGAACCGTAAATTCGAGATGAAAGATCTTGGCAGTGCTAAAAAGATTCTTGGGATTGAGATCACAAGGAATAGAACTATTGGTGCACTTTTCTTGAGTCAAGAAAAGTATGTCAAGAAGGTGTTAGAAAGGTTTAACATGCAACACTGCAAACCTGTTCTGACTCCCCTTGGTACTCAGTTCAAATTGTCTATGTCACAAGCATCAGATACTATCAGGGATAAGCTCAAAATGGAAGAAATACCATATGCACAGGCTGTAGGGAGCCTTATGTATGCAATGGTGTGTACCAGACCAGATATAGCTTTTGCAGTAGGAGCAGTCAGCAGGTTTCTAAGCTCTCCAAATAAAATACATAGGGATGCTGTTAAGTGGATATTGAGGTATCTCAGGGGTACATCAAGCCATGGGTTGCTGTTTAGAAGATCTAACCAAGCTGTAAGTGAAGTGGTGGGATATGTGGACTCTGACTTTGCTGGGGATTTGGATAGAAAGAAGTCAACTACAGGGTATCTGTTTATGTTGGATAATTGCATGATTAGTTGGAAATCATCTCTACAGACTGTGGTGGCTCTATCTTCAACAGAGGCTGAATTTGTAGCAGTAACAGAAGCAACCAAGGAATCTATGTGGCTCAAAGGTATCCTCAATGAGCTATGGTTAAATCAGAAATCAGTTCAGATTTTCTGTGATAACCAAAGTGCTATACAGTTGGTTAAGAATCAAATGTATCATGAGAGGACTAAGCACATAGATGTAAAGCTACAATTCATTAGAGATGAAGCTGCAAAGGGCACTGTGGTCATCTTAAAGATACATACAGATGTGAACCCTGCAGATATGCTCACTAAAGTACTTCCAACAGCCAAATTTGAGTTATGTGTAAATTTTGTGGGCATTTTGCCCAAACCGAACTAAGTTCATAAGTGAACAGCAGTGTTTGAAGGTTTTTTGTAACAGCTTTCATGGTGAGTAATCAACTGAATCAGATCTGCAAGGTGGAGAATGTGAAGATAGAGTTATTTGATTTGGGGGACCAAAGTGATATCGAATGAGAACTTTATGGGTTATTATGCAGATTGCATTAAGTTGAAGGGTGCTGTGTGACAAATTTTAGCTGACGTGGCCAAGGTTGTTAAAGTTAGTTACTCGGTTTCTGGAAATCGATAGAAACAGAGTGAATAGCACTAGCCTGTAGCATCTAATATAAAAGCCATTTCTCATTCGTTTCTCACTCATTCGGTGTGATTCTTTTTCGTGTGTAATTCTTGTAATATTCTCTTGAAGTGCAGTCTGTGTGTAATCAGATTTGATTAATGAAAGAGTGTGAATTTTTCCTTCAAGTCTGGTAGCTTGTGACTGATAATCTTTCTCTGTTCTTACTTATCATCATCAAAATTTCTTGGTGTTTCTTGATTCGATTAGTTCTGATTGTTTAAAGCTAGAGTTATTAGGTTAGTTCTGTTGATCAGCCATTTATAATTACATCAAGCAGCTTACGACCATGCAAAGCTGGATATTTAAATCAAAGAAGAAAAAGCAGTGAGGGTTAGAATCGACACCTGGAGGAATTAAGGTGAAGAGAAAGAAAGGAAGGTGCTGGACCAATCAAGCATAATGACAAACCAGCAGTAAGAAAAGAGGTTGTAGTATGAACAACTCCTTGCTCCTCCTACTAGAAACCACCTCCACATTACCCAAGCAGAATAACCACCCTCATCACAGTCATCCAATGGCCAACCTAACAGCAAATGCCAAGTTTAATGGACTAAACCAACCACCACCAGTTCCTACTCATAATAATTTCATAAGAGATAGGACTATGAAGATAATCGTGCAGAGTACTACTTGCAGAGAATATATGCCATTAAAGAAATCGTTGGAGGAGCTGTATTATGCAATTAAGGATCAGGATCTGTTGTATCCTTCTATACTTTTCACAAGAGTAGCCGCTCAGTCAATAAACGAGACAGAAACAGATTCTGTGAGTTCCACGGTACTTATGGCCAAACCATAGCACAATGCCATGACTTGAAGAATCAAGTGGAGTATCTAGTAAAAAATCGCTATTTGGATAAATATCTTGCGGTTCTTATCTAATGGCAAATCAACAATGCATGCCAAAGGAAGAGAATGCAAGCAATATGAATTGTAAGGACTAGAGTCATTGCACGTGGGCGAACTCTAGCAGGAGATTCGAATAGAGCCTGAAAAACTATGGGAGATATGTGATAACTTGCCACAACGTTCTTTTCAGTATACCAACCGTGAAGTGAGTAAGGACCAGACAAGTCCCAATCATGTGGACAAAAGATGATGAGGCGGAGATACTATACCTACATGACGATGCTTTAGTGATAAAAGCTAATATGGTGAGCAAAGAATTCAACAAGATTCTTGTAGATTTGGGCATCCTTTTTAAACCTTGGATGAAATGGGGATTACAAATTTGAAATTAGAGTACACAAACTCTTTTCTAAAAGGATTTGGAGGAAGATTGATGCCTCTAGGAATGGTGGAGTTATCAATAACAATCGGCTTAAAGCTATTTGAGAAATCCTTGATGTTGGATTTTATAATGGTAGAAGAGGACGACTTATATCAGATGATTTTTAGGAGACCTTTCCAGAGGATTAGCAAATCCATTATGTCCAATAATTACCTAGCACTTAAATACCGAGTGAATGGTTTGGTAGAAGTTATGAAGGGTCACTAGAGAATTACAAGGGACTGTTACACCATCACAGCCAAGGAAGCCATGTTAATAATCCGGCTTGCTACTTGAGGAAATTCCAAGAAGGGGATGTATAAGCCGGTAGAAAACCTCAAGACAATCAAAATAAAACTAAGCGACCTCAAAAAAATTATGAAGATCAGGTTAAGGTTGGAGGAAGATTTAAGAGCAAATGAATGTTTCCGAGCACATTCTAATGTGTTTGCCTAGCCGCATGAAGATATATGGAGAATTAATTTGATGTTGGCTTGTTACAACTTAGCAGTGAGTACAGATGCAATGCTTGTGAAGCAAAAGAGAAGATTTTTCAATTAGGATATGTATGACGCTATTAATAGCTAGGTGATAAAACTTTTGCGAGTAGGTTTTATTAGGGAAATGAATTACCGTGAATGGATTTCTAACTTTTGCGAGTAGGTTTTATTAGGGAAATGAATTACCGTGAATGGATTTCTAACGTGATCCTAGTGAAGAAAGAAAACAGAAAATGAAGAATGTGTGTGGACTTCACAGATCTCAACAAGGCATACTTTAAAGATAGTTTCCCCTACCTAAAATCGACCAACTGGTTGATTCCACAGCTGGGCATAGTCTGCTTAGCTTTATAGATGCCTTTTTGGGCTACAACCAAATATCTATGTCCGAGCAGGATAAGGAGCACACCTCTTTTATTACTAACCAAGGGCTATATTATTATTAGGTGATGCCTTTTGGTCTAAAAAATGCAGGTTTAACGTGTCAGAGATTGGTAAACAAGATTTTCAAGCCACTAATCAAGAACATCGTGGAGGTATTGTGGACGATATAATCAGTAAGTCCAAGAACCTAGGTGAGAACATGCTGTATTTGGAAGAAATTTTAAGCCCACTGAGAAAGTATCAAATAAAGCTCAATCTAGAGAAGTGTGAGTTTAGAGTGAGCGTAGGAAAGTTCTTGGGGCTTATAGTGAGTTGTAGGAGGATCGAAACAAACCCCAAGAAGATTCAACCAATCGTAAAATTGCAATTCTCACACATGCTAAAAGAGATCTAAAGCTTAATGGGGAAATTGGCGGCATTAAATAGGTTTATCTCTTAAGTAACAAACAAGTGTCATGCCTTCTTCCAAGTTATGAGGAAGGTAAAGAAAACGGAGTGGACATAAGAATGCGAGAAGGTATTCCAGTAACTGAAAGAGTATCTGGTTAAAGCACCACTGCTATTAATCCTGTAAGGAAGAGATACACTGTATCTATACTTGGTAGTATCTAAATAGGATACCAATTTAGTCCTAGTAAGAGAAGAAGCAAAAATTGAACATCTAGTCTACTAAACCAGCAAAGCTTTGCCCGACATGAAAACTAGATATCCGAGATTGAAAAAATGGGTTTTAGCTTTGGCCACTGCTGCTCGCAAACTAAGGCCCCACTTTTTGGCGTATTCGATTGTTCTTATGATAGATTTGCTGTTTTGGTAACTGTAATTTTGAAAGATAAAAACAGAGGATTAATAATTTCGAGGAAGAACAAAGAAAGATATTGCAGAATGCAGTACTGGAAATTCACCTTACTTTATGCATTAAGCTTGCAATTTATAATAAAAATGAACAACTAATTGATCGAGAATCAAGCTATGAGCTGATACATGTGGAACAAACTAACAACTTCCTAAAGACTAGGACAAACTTAATTTAATGACAACTGAAACATAAAGCAATTATAAAAACGTGAATAGCTTTGTAGTCCTAAGTGCAGCTAACTAACACTCCTCCATGCACTTGGAGCTGCAAATTCCAAGTCTTTGCCTAAGAAGCTGAAACTTGTTTGCTGGCAAAGACTTTGTGAAAATGTCTGCAAGCTGATCTTCAGATCTGCAGTAAATGAGTCTCACTTCTCCTTCCTTCTGCACTTCCCTTAAAAAGAAGAATTTAATCTTGAAATGCTTAGTTTTTCCATGAAAAACTGGATTGTGGGAGATTGCAATTGCTGCCTGATTGTCCACAAATATCTCTGTATCATTCAATTGCTTCAAGTTTAAATCACATAATAATTTCCTCAGCCACAATGCCTGATTCACTGCTGCTGTGGCAGCAACAAATTCGGCCTCTGCAGTAGACTGAGCTACAATCTCTTGTTTCTTGCAGCACCATGAGAAAACTCCTGATCCAAGACTAAAACAATAGCCAGATGTACTCTTCATGTCATCTACGGATCCACCCCAATCACTGTCAGAAAATCCCAACAACTTGAAGTTTTGACACTTCTTGTATTTTACCCCAAAGTCAATAGTTCCTTTGATGTATCTAATGACTCTTTTTGCTGCTTTAAGATGCAGTTCACTAGCACAATGCATGAAACGAGAGAGAATACTCACAGCAAAAACAATATCTGGCCTGGTTGTAGTTAGGTACATTAAACACCCAACCATGCTTCTAAAATAGCCTTCATCAACTTTGTCTGTTCCATCCTCCTTACTTAACCTTTCCTTTTGATTCATTGGAGTAGTTATTGCCTTGCAATCCTCCATATGAAACTTCTTAAGGATTTCTTTGGCGTACTTCTTTTGACAAATAAAAACTTCACCTTCTAACTGCTTAATCTCTATTCCCAAAAAGTATGTCATTGGTCCAAGGTCTGTCATTTCAAAAATCTGCATTATTTCCCTTTTGAACTCTTCAACGAGCTTGGTATTACCACCTGTGATTAAGAGATCATCAACATAAAGAGAGACTATAAGCAGATCATCTCCTTTACGTTTCACATAAAGAGTAGCCTCTGACATGTTTTTTTCAAATCCTAGGCTTGACAAATGCTTGTCTATCTTGCTATACCATGCTCTAGGTGCTTGTTTCAAGCCGTATAGAGCTTTTTTGAGCAAGTAGACTTTCTCCTCTTGACGTTGTTCTACGAATCCTTCGGGCTGTTCAACATAAATTTCTTCCTGCAAAATACCATTCAAGAATGCAGATTTTACATCTAGTTGAAATACTTTCCACTCATTTTGAGCTGCTATAGCTAGCACCAGCCGAATAGTGTCTAATCTGGCAACAGGAGCAAATGTATCTGAGTAATCCACCCCAAAAACTTGAGCATATCCCTTAACAACAAGCCTGGCTTTGTGTTTGTTGATGCTTCCATCTGAATTTAGTTTGGTTCTAAACACCCATTTTACTCCAATAATTTTTCTATCCTTCGGTCTATCAACTAGCTTCCAAGTCTTGCTCTTTTTTATCATTGACAACTCTTCCTCCATTGCCATCTTCCATTTCTGATCTTTAATAGCTTCTTCATAACCTGCAGGTTCACAAATAGCCACATTGCAGCTTTGATAGATATCAGAGAGAAGTCTTGTTCCACGGATTGGTGGATCATCTTGTAATTCTTCTTGCCACTGTTCTGATGCGTGCTCTTTTATTGTTTGAAAGGGAGTACTTGATTTTTGCTTGTTGGAGGATGGAATTTTTGTTTGTTCCCAGTTCCACTTCTCATCTTCATTGAAGAACACATCTCTACTAACAATTATCTTCCCTGTTTGAGGTTGATAAACCTTGTAGGCCTTAGAGGAAGAACTGTAACCGACAAAGATCCCTGGTTCTGACTTCTTATCAAGTTTATCACGCTTGACCTGTGGAACGTGAGAGAAACACACACAACCGAACACTTTAAGAAAATTCAGTGAAGGTTTATAACCATACCAAGCCTCAAATGGAGTTTTATCCTTCAATGCCTTGGTAGGTAATCTGTTTTGCAAGAAAACTGCAGTGCTAGCCGCCTCAGCCCAAAAATTCTTTGGCAACTCCTTGTCATGAAGCATACATCTGGTCATCTCCATTATGTATCTGTTTCTCCTTTCACTAACTCCATTTTGCTGTGGAGTGTAGGGAGCTGTAAGCTGGTGTTCTATACCCGCTTTTTCGCAAAACAAATTAAATTTTTCTGAGGTGTATTCTTTTCCATTATCAGACCTTAGAACTTGAATATTGCAGCCACTCTGATTTTCCACCATTTTCTTGAACCTCCAAAACACTCCAGCCACTTCTGACTTGAGTTTTAGAAAAAAAAATCCAGCATAATCTTGAAAAATCATCAATGAAAATAATATAATACCGACTACCTGCTAAGGATGGAGTTCTTTGAGGACCCGATACATCTGTGTGGACAAGCTGCAACTTGCGACTGGCTCTCCAAGTTGACTTCGGGAATGGTCTCCTTTTTTGTTTACCATACTGACAAGCTTGACAATTTTGTAAGTGGTCTTCAAAGGTTGGTAAGCCAACTGTGAGCTCCTTTGTCTTCATCAGCTGCATCCTTTGCAAGTGACAATGACCAAGTCTCTTATGCCATATCTCGGTCTTGCTAGCTTTGGTGGAAAATGCAATAAGTTCTTCTTTGATGGGATCAAAAGAAAAACTTTTTCCTTTCATTCTTACTTTGAGAATTTCCTGACCAATGACATCTTGAATACGACAGAAACTATCTTCAAAGATCACTTTAAAGCCTTTTTCCATCAATTGACCTACACTCAACAAATTTTGGTTAATTTCTGGTACGTAGAGGACATCAGAGATTCTCTTTGTACCTTCAGCGCTAGTTATGGTGATTGTTCATTTCCCTTTGACAGAAATGTAATCACCATTGCCGATTTTGACTTTAGTAATATCAGTTGGCCTCAAATCTATGAAGAGTTCCTTGTCATTAGTCATATGGTTGGTACATCCGCTATCAATTAATCAACTTTCAGTTGAACTGCTACTTGCAAAACAAGACGCCACAAAAAGCTGATCTTCATCCTCTTGATCTGCAACTTGGGCTTCAACTTCTTGTTGCTGAGATTTTTCTTTGCAAATTGGTGCTTCATGTCCAGTCTGATTGCATTTGGAACATTTTGCATCAGGTCTCCTCCAACATTTGAATGAAGGGTGGCCTTTTCTTCCACAGTGATGGCAAAGAGGATTTTTTTCCTTGAAATTTCCAATTTTGCTTTTGTTGTTGCTCGAAGTAGGAGAAACAGAATTTCTCCCTTGGCATTTCTTCTTTTTCCTTTTGTCAGCTCCGTGATGTTTTGCAGCTAAGGCTCCTTCAGTATTGACTTCTTGTCTCATAAGCCTCCTCTGCTCTGGTGCCTGCAGGGAATTAAGTAATTCTGCCAAGGAAATTTTTGACATATCCTTAGTATTTTCCAAGGTTGTAATTGTCGCTTCATACCTCTCCGGCACAGTGACAAGGATCTTTTCTACAATCCTTGAATCACTAAATTTTGACCCGAGTAACCTCACTTTGTTTGCAATTCCAAGAAGTCTATCTGAATATTCTTTAATTGTTTCAGATTCCTTCATCTTTTGCAACTCGAATTCCCTTATCAAATTCAAAACCTGCATTCCTTTTATCTTTTCATCTCCTGCATATTCTTCCTTGAGATAATCCCATATAGACTTGGCTGTCTTAAGGGACATTATTCTTGTGAAAATTGTTGTTGACACCGCAGCAAACAAGCATGCTTTGGCCCTCGGCTTCTTCATCTTCTTTTCTTTCTGTGCTTTAATCTGTGCCATGGTGGGATTGTTTGGAAGTGCAGGAATTTCATAGTCTTCTTCCACTGCTTCCCAAAGATCCAAAGCATCCAAATATGTCTCCATGCGTACTGCCCAGATTTGATAGTTGTCTCCATCGAACACCGGTGGAGCAAGAGAAGAGAAACTGGCTTCAGCTTCCATGATGCGTTGAACTTACACACAGATCCCTTAAGAAAACAAAGCTCTGATACCACTTTGTAATTTTGAAAGATAAAAACAGAGGATTAATAATTTCGAGGAAGAACAAAGAAAGATATTGCAGAATGCAGTACTGGAAATTCACCTTACTTTATGCATTAAGCTTGCAATTTATAATAAAAATGAACAACTAATTGATCGAGAATCAAGCTATGAGCTGATACATGTGGAACAAACTAACAACTTCCTAAAGACTAGGACAAACTTAATTTAATGACAACTGAAACATAAAGCAATTATAAAAACGTGAATAGCTTTGTAGTCCTAAGTGCAGCTAACTAACAGTAACTAACACCCTACTTTCCACTATCAACATTGAGCATCGATAAAAAAAGAAACCTTGATTGATTTTGTGGTAGAATGTACAGAAAGAGAAAAAAAGGTGTTCAAAGTCGTGAGCCTTGAGGAATCAATAGTGGAAGCAATAGGGGTTTGAGCCTTTGACTAGAAACTCCTTCAGCTGTTAGACAGCCTCCTCACATTTCTACGTCCACTATGTTTCTTTCCCTTCCTTATAACTTGGAAGAAGGATGACACTTGTCTATTGCTTTGAAGATAAACCTGTTTAGTGCCCCTAATTCCTTTGTTAAGCTTTGGATCTCTTTCAGCATGCAAGGGGATTTCATTTACATGATTGTTTATATCTTCTTGGGGTTCTGCTTCGATCCCTTTATGACTTATCATGAACCCGAAGAGCTTTCCTTAGCTCACTCATCTAGATTAAGCTTCATCTGGTGCTTCCTCGATAGTTGAAGGTTTTTTTCCAAATACAACACATTCTCACTCGGATTCTTACACTTAACGATAATATCATTCACATATACCTCCATTTATTTCTTAATTAGTGGCTTGAAAATCTTGTTCACCGTTCTTCAGTACATTTTTTAGACCAAAAGTCATCATCTTATAATAGTATAGCCCTGATTAGTAATAAGTGTTGTGCTCCTCATCTTGGTTGGACATAGGTATCTGATTGTAGCTCAAGAAGGCATTCATAAAGCTGAATAGATTGTGCCTAGTTGTGGAATTGACCAGCTGGTCAATTTTAGGTAGTAGGAGACTTTCTTTAGGGTATGTCTTGTTGAGGTCCGTGAAGTCCACGCATATTCTCGACTTCCTATTTGCTTTCTTCACCAGGACTACGTTAGAAATCCACCTACGGTAGTTCACCTTTTTCGATAAAACTTGTCTGCAAAAGTTTCTCCGCCTCGCTATTAATAGCATCGTACCTCTCTTGATTGAAATATCTCATCTTTTGTTTTACGAACCTTGCATCTCTACTTACAGCTAACTTATGATAAGCCAACTTCAGATCAATTCCCAACATATTTTCATGTGACCAGGCAAACACATCAGAATTTGCTCGTAAATATTCTACTAGCTCTGCTCTCAAATCTTCTTTTAACCTCAAGCCGATCTTCAAAGTCTTTTCAAGGTTACATGGTTTTATTTTGATTGTCTTGAGGTTTTCACTGGCGCTTACCTCTTCTTCTTGGAATCTCATAAAGTATTTTATCCGTATGGCCTCTTTGGCCGCCATCATATAATAGCCCCTTGCAATTCTCTGCTGACTATTCACAACTCTTACACATTATTAACTTGGTATTTAAGTACCAGGTAATGATTGGGCATCACGATTTGCTAATCCCCAGAAAAGGTCTCCCAAAGATCATCTCATATAGGCTGTCCTCTTCGATCACTACAAAATCTAGCATCATGGTCTTCTCGAATGGCCTCGAGATAATTGTTACTAGTAACTCCACCACACCTAGAGGCATCAATCTTCTGCCCCCAAATCCTTTTAGTGAAGTATTAGTGTGTCCCAATTTCAAATCTATGATCCCTATTTCATTGAAGGTGGCTTTGGAAAGGATGTCAATCAAGTTGCTAAAATCTAAAAAAATCCTATTGAATTCTTTGGTCGCCACATTAGCTTTTATCACCAAAGCATCCTTATGTGCGTACAATATCTTCTCCTCATCATCTTTTGTCCACATGATTGGGACTTGTTCTGGTTCTCGCCCGCTTCACGACTTACACATTGAAAAGAACATCTTTGCTTGTCATTGCATATCTCCTATAGTTTTTTCGTGTTCTGTTGGAATCTCCTGCTAGAGTTAGCCCAACTGTAAGGAATCTGGTTGTGGGTTCCTTGCAAATTATATTGCTAGCATTCTCCTTATCTTTAATCTACCGTTGGATAAGAACCGTCAATATACTTGTTCAAAGTGATCCCTTACCAGATTTTCCACTTAATTCTTTAAGTCGCGACATTATGCTGTGGTGACGCCTCGAGTATCGTAGAACTCGCTGAATCTATTTGTGACCCACTTATTGCTCTTCTTGTCAGGGTATAGAGGATATAGCAGACCCTAATCCTTAATTGCATAGTAAGGATCCTTCAACGAGATCTTTAAGGGCGTATACTATCTGTAAACGATACTCTGCTAGATCATCTGCATGGTCATTATCTCTTGGGAAATTATTGTGAGCAGGGATAGCTGGTGGTTCTTTTGGTCAATAAAACCTAGTATTTTGTGTCGGGCTAGACATTAGGTGGTTGTGACGGGGTAGTTTTTTGGTTGCTTGTATCCTCTCAAGTGGTCTCTACTTGAAGAATGGTGAGGTAGGTTTCTATTTAGGTAATATAAAGGTGGTTTCGATAACAGAAGTAAGAAGCTATCCACGTTGCAACCCCTTTACCCACTGCTGGTTTGTCATTGTGCTTAATTGGTTCAACACCTTTCTGAGCCTTCCTTTTTCTTCGCCTTAATTCGTCTAGCTGCTCGCTTCTAAGTCTTGCTACTTTTTGTTCTTCGATTTTGATATCAACTTTTGCCTAGTCATAAGCAGCAGAATAAGAGCCAGTTGTTGGATTACTCAAGTTGTATCACAACTACCCTATCTTCACTCTCTCCTTTAATTCCCCTTAGGGCCTGAGGATGGTTGAAAACCCCGAGCTCATGGACTACTCGGTGATATCTTCTAACAAAGTCTCTGAGGGTTTCATCTTCCCCTTTCTTAAGCCCATTAACTTAAAGTCGTTTTCTAGTGTCATTGCCCCTCGAAATTGCTCCGCAAAATCCCTACAAAATTGATAAAAAGTCCTAATGATTCCTCATAGTAATTTGTGATACTAATCACGTACTCGCCCCTCCAATGCCAATGGAGTTGCTCTACACCTTTACAGTGATGTCAGTCCTTGCACTCCGGTTATTTCATTGAATCGCTCTATTTGTACCAGAATATCACTCTTTGCTGAATATTTCAGGTCAAGAAAGCGAAAATCTCTTGGCATTATAGTACTCATGATCTTTGTTGAGAGTAGAGACTAGTTTTCCAACATTATCCTCCAACTCGGTGCCTTTCCGCGACCTTGCATCTCCTCAATAATTTGCACTAACCTTCGCACCTCATCCTTTAATTCCCCAATACGACTAAGATTATATACAATTACCTGCTCATATTCATGTTCAACATCCTGTAAGCGCTATCTTAGCTCCCATTCTTTGATGTTTGCCCGTTTTCTAGCATTCATTAGGCCTTGCTTGCCACAATGTGGATTCCTTACCCTTCGTGTGTTAAATTATCACCCCTGGTATTTCTACTGTCTGTGTTATGCTACTGGGTCTAGGAATGCTCAAGTTCTACTTAAAACTTCTTCCATTTATCCTCCTTTGACCCTTTCTCAATTCATGTAATACTTCTGCCAAAGTTTTTATTTGTTTCTCCACTCGTTCCATCCTCTTATTAACTGTCCTATCCCTTCTTTCATTTGCGATCTCCCACAAAGTGGCGGTTTTATTTACTCCAAGTTTAGTTCCTTGAGTTTCATTGCCTCCTGTACTTATACTAGTTTCTTTTTTATGATGATTGCCTCCACTTCTAATTTCGATCTTTTGCTATAGCTGCTGAACTAGAATAGCTTTTCATACCATCCCTACAGACGGTGCGAACATGTTGATATACAAATTTAGTGAATTGTATAGCGACTAGACGCCAACGCCAACACTTAAATTTGTAAGATTTGAGGAGAGTTTTATAAAGGTCAGAGACCTACGACCCTTGGATTTGGGAAAAAGTCGCTAATGAATCGAGTTTGTGCCTTGATTCTTTGAAGGAGATCCATGGGTTGGCTTTTGACCGAGTCTTCAATATGACTTGGTTTTAGGTCTCTCCTCAATAGATTTTCCTACTCGTGCACTGGTGACTTAAGTAAGTCACCTTGCAAGTGCGTGCCGGAGTTACCTCGAGGAGAACTACTACTGCTTTCCAACTTGAATACTGAAGGGAGCACGGTAACACCTAATCATGCTCACCATTTTTATCCATCAAATATATGTTCACCCAATACTTCATACCTTTGGCATTGCCACAATATTTACCTATTCATTCAGAAAAACCTTTCTTATCTGACATTACATATACCTTGCTCGTCGTCCTTATGAAATTCATGACAACAACATTTTAGTAATAGATGGCAAAGAAAGGTTTTTTATAGTTCAAGTCATCATATTTCAATCCACAGCTTCGGTGTACCGTGCCTTCATGGACTATCAATACTTGGTGGTAACTGCTCTAATCATTCCAATATTCTTCGGAAACTTAGCATTGTGATACAACAACAAAGGTTCGACAAGGCTTGATAAATGGTTTTTTAGTGAGTACTTAAGCATTTAATGCCTTGTTTGGGATTGAGATCGAACAGTGGTAGCTTTTAAGTTATAATACTAAAGTGTTTAGTAAATAATAATTGGTAATTTGAAAGTTGAGTTGATTTGATTTTATACTGATATGATAGAAAATTTATTATAACTTTACTAATTTTGTCAAAATATTATTTAAAAATTATATTTACTCATATTATTAATATTATTTCATAATTACAGCTTTTTTTCTATAGTAGTTGTAGCTTAAAATGTACAGCATCTCAATACTAAGGAGTGCCTAAATTACAATAATATTTTACTCTGTTATTATGATTTTTTTTTTTAAGTTCATGTGTTAACAAGTTAATTAATTATTGTCTTCTTTTTCCCTTTTTCTTTTCTCCCATAGGATACGATGAAAATCCGATCAACCTAGATGCTGCAACCTCAACTGATTTAAGGCCAAGGGTCTGTAGAATGAATGGTGTGCAAAGCCATCATAAACCACATCCCACTGGACTTTTGTCCCATTGCATATAAAGGTCTAACCTTGAATAAATCTCCAATAGAAATTTCAAGATGTATTATTAGTTTGTAACACTTCTCATATATATATATATTTTTCTTTACCCCAATCCATTCTAGATGTTTTATGGTTAGAATGACAAAATTAGTTTACATACTGAAACGAATATGGCAATTGGCATGAGTAATGATAGGCTCATAAAGGTGGGATACAAAAATTGTATTAGTAATTGTGTATTTTGTGTTGCTTTTAACTTGTGGTTTGCTCATGATCCAATCAAGTCAATCCAATTATTATTGGATTTACCTTCCTATTGAATTGGATTGGATTGTATATGGAAAATATAATTATATGGGATCGGTTTATGGATATATGTATAAACAAATCCTACCGATTTATTTACTTTTTGGGAAAAGCCATGTGTCATTAATATATTTTAAGTTTCATATTAGGTATGATGAAAATCCACTGAATCCAGTTTCACCGAATTAATTAATTCAGTTGCAGCAACTCGCCAAATGATCAATTAAGGCCAAGGGACTGGAGAATGAATGATGTGCAAAGTCAGTCATCACAAACAGCTTCCGACTGGGCTTTATACCCGTTTATAAGATTGTTGAGGAAGCTACAAGTTGATGATCATCCTAAAGATCAAAATGCAAATTAAGATGCCCAGCTGGGTCGCTAGATTTCTGGGGATGCAATCAAAATTTGTGCAGAATATGATAATTTCATCTAGGGGTGTTCGCGGATCGGATTTTACGGATTGGACATCAATCCATATCCGATCCATGATTTTACGGATTGTAAATTTTTAATCCAATCCAATCCACGGATTGACGAATTCAATCCAAATCCAATCCATATGTCTGCGGATCGGATGCGGATTTAACCCAATCCATATCCAATCCACCATTTTGCGGATTAAAAATTTTTAATTCTGTTTATTCTACGAACTAATTAAATAAAAAAATTTAATATATAAATAATTTTAATACCGATCAAATTCAAAATTGAATAAGATTTAAATAAATTAAGTGTCTAAATAAAATTAGAATAATACAGTTAAAGTTTCAAAATATAACATAGTGAAAAGAAAAAAAAATCTCATTTATTTAAATCAATACATAAAAATTAACTAAAATTATAAAAATTAACTGTTTAGAAAGCTATATTTGTTTATTTAATTATGTTTATTATATATTATTATTTGGATAAAATATGTATATTGTTAATGTAATTACATTTTAACTTATTTATTTATTAGTCAATAGTAATGCTACATTTACAAACTTTTTAATTAAATAAATATTTATTTTTTATTTTTTGCGGATTCGCGGATTTTTACGGATTTACAGAAGTAAATCCATATCCAATCCATCGATTGCGGATTTTTAAATTTTCAATCCAATCCAATCCACCAATCCACAGATCGGATTTTTACGGATCGGATTTCTACGGATCAGACGGATTGGATTCTGAACACCCCTAATTTCATCATCTTGTTTTCATGTACGGTCAATGCATCAAGAATTTAGTTTCTTCTGTCTCATTTTTGGTCTCATAAGTGAATAGGTACGTAAAAGAACTTCCTGAATGGTCGTACTTGGCTAATTAGTTGGAGAATGATCTCTACCAAGGGGGTCGGGCGCCAATATGAGTCCGACTATTAATATTTGATCCCTTCAAATCAACTTCTCAACCTCTACTTCTTCGTTAACTCTATAAAATATTTTAAAATTATTTTATAATTATTTTTTGTATCTCAGTATACTCCATTTACTCTCCACGCTACCTTTATTATTATTTTTATTACAAAACTTTAAAAATCTTCTCATTAACTCCAATATTCTTTCTCTTCTTTCTTTAATTTTTTTTTTTTTAAAAAAAGTAACAATTTACCACAAAAATCAGAGCATTGATAATTTAAAATAATAACTTTAAAGTTTTTAGGAAATTATCTCTGCACACTATTATCTTGTCATCTGTAAACCTAATAATAAAAAAAGTTTGACTTGTCGTATAAACTACTAATGTTTTCAAACTTGTATCAATAAACTATTTTGCCACTAACAAAATTAATGAATCTAAATAAAATGACTATTTTATCTTTAAATGAATTAAAAAACTATTTTACCCTTTGAAATATCCTCTTTAACGGCGAACGGCATCCGGCAACCGGCGACGGCAACAGCAACATCAACGGCGACGATGTTAATATTCAACTGGATCCACCATAATCTAGAGGAACCGGAAACGAGTCCAAGATTTTGAAAAGAGTTCAAACTCTAGGTAACAAACTTCAACCTTTTATAATGATTTGCTTGAAATTGATTGGTGTTTTAGATGATTATAGGTTGTTGGAGTGTTATGATGAAGCGAAATTTAATTAGAATGATGAGTTATAAGTAGTGCATATCAGGTGTTTGATGAAATTTCTCTTAGATAATTTATGTTTAGTTTTAATAAAATCAATGTTTGATGAGGGGATTGTTGAGTTGTATGTATTGTTTTGAGTATATGAAGTGCATTTAGTGATGGATGAAACAATGCAAGGCCGGGTATCACGCCGGTAGACAGGCACAATGTGGCACGCACCACACGCTCGCGGGCTCGAGCGCGCGTGCGCGCGCTGTGCGTGCGACAGGGCCTGTCACCCGCGAGCGCTGTGCGTGCGACAGGGGCTATCGTCGGCGGACGACAGGCCCCATTGCACGCACAGCGGGTTCGACACAGGCGCGCATCTCGCACCCGCACGCGCCCCATCTCACCAAGAGCCAGGGGCTCTTTGTGCGACAGGGGCCCCCGTCGCACCAAGAGCCAGGGGCTCCCCCGTGAGGGGCTCTTGGTGCGACAGGGGCCCTGTTGCACCAAATACCAGAAATTTTTTTTTTTTTTTGCTGTTGTTGTTAATGTTGGGGATTTTTAAGATATAATTATGTCATATAGCAATTTTATTTTGTAACTTGTTTCAGATAAATGGAGAAATTGAAAATTAAGAAGCATAATCCACCCGGACCAATGAAAGAACCGGGGATTCTGAAGGTACCTTATGCCGATCACTTTTCCGGGCGTATCACAAGTATATGTAAATTAGATACAGTGGTCAACGCCATCCAAGAGAAATTAACAAAACGACAATTGAAACTATTCAAGGATGACATATTTGGGCACTTCATTGACTGCCGAAGCTTTTCATTCAGTGGCGTAATTGTGCATAATGTATTGCTTAGGCAAGTGGCACATGGAAAAAGTAAGAACAATAATCAGTTATGGTTTCAGATTGGTGAGGAATTGATACGGTTATCTATTGGAGAGTGGTGCCTAGTTACGGGACTTTGCTATGGTCAATATGTCGTGCTGAGGGAGCATAAAACAATGCACAGGTTACTTAACAAGTATTTTAATGGTTTGTTTCGCAAAATGAATCTTGCCGAGTTCGAGTCATGATTTATGGAGTTAGACTTCAAAGCTATGGATGACAATGATGCGCTAAAGATCACGTTGTTTTACTTTGCAGACAGAGTATTGAATGGAAGAAAAGATCACTGTCAAATTAAATTCTCGTTGCTTAACGATGTAGATGACATAGATCACTTTCGAAGTCGTCCGTGGGATCGTTTGTCATGGGAAACGATATGTAAAAGTCTTGACAATGCATTAAACGGGAAAGCCAAGAAATTTAAGGACGCTTGCGCCGAAAAACCCAAGTATAAAATTGAAAAATACAATATTTATGGCTTTACGTCTGGAGTGCAGGTGTGTTCTCGTTGATTTTTTAAATTTTAAATAATGAATATTTAATGACACGTTTTATGAGTTTATATATTTCGTTGTTGCAGGCATGGATTTTTGAAACAATTGGCGGACTGCCATCTGAGTGGGTCGTGAAAACTAAAAGCAAGATTCCTCGGATCGTACAGTGGAAACCCATCGCTTCTTCTAAGATCAACTTTGCTGAAGTGTATTCATATCTCAATAACAACTCTCGTCTTGTAAGTAATATATGCGTACCTATGTATATAGCTACTTTTTTTATTACTAAATACTAGATAATGGCAGTAATTTAAATTTTGGTATTAATTACAACAGGGACATATTTTACAAACAATCAAACCGGATGCAAAGGAGAAAGCCTCAAAATATTGGAAGAGTGTGAAGGATGACGTGCCATATATTCCAAGTTGGGTCCTAAATGTGGGTATCGTTTAGTGATAATTTACTCACTTTGTGCAGTAATGTGGGTATCATTTACTCAATTTGAATGTAACTTTGTGCAGCATCAACCTTCAATTAACGTGCCACTCATTACAAGGCCAGAAGAGGAGGATCATGACTTCACGACCCGAACACAGGTGGAGCACAATCCCGTTGAAGATGAGGTTGGCACTGATGACCGTCATGAATCGACACACGATTCTGACGACACACATGCCTCAGAGGTGACTTATGATTTGAAATTTCATTTTCATAGTAGTCATACATAATTAATTTGAACATTCTCTCATTTTTGCCTTGGTTTGGTGGCAACAGCCGAGGACAAAATCCCGTTATAATAAACTCATTCAACGGATGGACAACATTGAGCACTCTATTTCTGAACTAAGGTCGGATTTTCAGGTAGAGCGTAGAGAACAACAACAGTGTAGAAAAGTAGTAATGAGATTTATGACCTCGGTCAGTGATAGTTCTTTCAAGCGCTCACATGGTGATTCTCCAATTGGACACTCGTACACGGTGAGCATATTTAAATGCAACTGTTGCATTCTTTTGTTTTAAATGACATATAAGTTTAATCTGTTCATCTTGCTGAATCGCTAAGCCCCGGATGATTATGGATTTCACACAGACGCCGGCAATCAGGATGATTACACCCGCATATCGTTGTACAGTTTCCACGGAGACGTCAATGGTGACAGTGTTCATATCATCACAGAGGTGCCTCCTGGCGTAAGTAAGTTTGGACGTCCATACAGACCGTCATATTTGTTTAGCAGTCCTTACTTAATTCTTCCTTTCAAGAGAGGAAGGAATGTCAGGTCTCTACCTACACTCCAAATCACGGACTCCGACATTGATGAAAGAACGAGTGTGGATATAAATCCGCTTAGGGGCCTAGAAGTTTGATCAGCGGTTTGCTGGCAGAATCACCGTGGATGGCCCTGTCCAGCAATCTCAAAAATTCTTCGACACACTCTTGGGCAACGCTTCAATGGGATGGCTTGGTGAGGAAGTGAGTATTCTTAAAATCACACCTTCCATTCTTGTACTGCTGTTCATCTTTCTTCTATATTATGTTATGTTATCAATTGACATGTTTCTATTCTTCTGCATTTTGCAACTTATTCACGCTTATTTTCGCTTGATCAGTAAAAAACAACGGTAGTATTCGAATGCCTTACCTCAGCGCGTCACCCATATGGACACTTATTTTTGGGTAACGAGTTTTCAAAACTTAATAATCAAGGATTTATTTTCTTATCTCGTTATTTAATGGCGATATCACAGTTAATAATTTAACCCTCGTGTAATATATCTATTAGGTGTTCTTGAAGCAATTATGGAACAACGGTCAGTGTGATGTCCATTCACTACAATATGGAGGTAAACTTAATAGCTATATTGATGGACGAGAAGATATCATGTCGAAACTGTTCACGGAAGTCGATATGGTGCGTATTGCTGCTCAATGTTTATGCTGTTTAAATTTTTTATATTACGAAGATTATAAATTTATGTTGATGCTGTATATGCAAATATTTATTCCTGTAAATCTGCGCGGTGATCATTAGGTACTGGCTCGAGCGGACCTTCGGGCCAAGAGGGTGCGGATTTATGACTCGTTATTGTCATTTGCTGACGATAAAACATACTTACATCAATTCAAACCATTGAAAGTCATATTCCCTCAATGGCTTGAGACTATTGGAATCTACAACATCCGACCTGACCTGCAGAGTGCAAACTCTTGGAAAGTTAGAGTAGTCAAGGATGTGCCACAACAAGAGCTTGGAAGTGGCGATTGTGGCGTTTTTTTGTTAATGTTTATGATGTATCTAATGTTTGGGCTCAAACTTAATTTTGATAGTAGCCATGGACAGTACTTTAGGAAGAAGATTGTTGTAGATATATTTAATGGTGATATTGGACTGTAAGCCATTGTAGACATTCAAATTACAATGTATGAATATAATACATTCGGACACACACATTCGGTAATCTATTTTAATAGTTAATATGTAATATTACACAAAATAAAATACTTCATTTTATATAATTGTATAACACACCAAAGATAACACTTCCAAAGTCAACTATCGTAAACAATGATGCGACTAGTTTGGATTTGAAGCAATGGGATTTTTGCATCTCTTGCGATTATGGCCCGGTTGGTTGCACCGCCCGCATCTCACAGTCCTCCGGTTTGCATCCTCACCAATAGAAGGTATTCTGAGCTCTGGACGACGACCAGCTGGTGGTGCTTCGATCGGTGGGTTAACCTTCATGTCTCGAATTTCCGGAGGAATTTCCCAATCTTCCATGTCGCCAACAGGCTCTACAGGTTGCGCATATGCCATGACTAATGACTCCTTTGAGTAAAAGTTAGAACAAAGACTTATGAATCCACTCGGACGGTGAGACAAGCAGCAATTGCATGGGTACAGACAAGCTGATCAAGTTCGAATACTCAACAGGAGCAAGTCTTGTTACATAGGTCAACTATCCCTTCCTTAATACCACCACCCAGAACATGGAATCGATGCTGAGATATAGGACGAACGGTCATTCTTTCCGCCAAAATTCTCCTTTCAGCAATTATTTCGTCTGCCCATGTTGTTAGGCGAATACTCATTGATTCAGCAACAATTTTTCTGTCATAAAACCATTGTTGCAATGTTTTTCTAAAGTAATCAACAAGATGAGTAACCGAAAATTTTCGCGGTTCCCTCATAAATGAATTCACACTCTCTGCGATGTTGGTGGTGAGGATGCTGTATCTCATACCTTCAAATTCAGACCTTGCCCAATTACACGTACCCACATTATTCTCTAAGTAATCAACCGCCCCCGAATGGAGCATCTACAACCCCTCTAGTTGTTTTTTAAAATCTTTGTGTCCATATGTTTTTGCTACATTAATAAAGCCAGGCTCAAATTCATCCCAAATAGCTTTAGACATTCTGAATTTAGATTTTATGTTACCTCTGACATGGTAAAAACAAATGCCATGGCCAGTAGTGCGAAATACTTTCAGAACGGCTCTCTTAATGGCAGTGCACCGATCAAAGATAATTACTAACTCTGGTTTGTCGTCAATCACTCCATGTAGCTTTGACATAAACCATTCCCAAGCATCATTGTTTTCCGGATCCATGACCCCAATGGCTAACGGATACAGTTGATTATTTTCATCCAGATATGTTGCCACAAACATGCTCCCACGATATAGCCCCTTTAGATGAGTACCATATACAGCAATTACTGGCCTGATGTACTGCATGAAACCCTTGATGGAAGATCAAAGAGCTAGAAAGTAGTATAAGAAATTATCATTTCCATCTTGCTGTAGGTGAGTAACTGTACCCTCATTTGCTTTGGTCAAAACGTGAGAGTATTTAGGAAGTAAGTTGTATGACTCTGCAGGATTCCCTCGTATTATTTCATGGCCAACTTCTTTCGCCCGATATGCCTACTGGTATGTTAATTGGACACCGTATTCCTGCTGCATGTCTGCTCTGATATCATTCGGAGTGTATATTCGTTTATCCTGAATAAATTTATCGGCAATAATATGACCAACAATCCAACTTCTTACTTGTCGAAGACCACCAGGCAACACCTCATTAGAACATGTATGTACATTATCAACTCTTCTCACTACCTAAGGAATATTCTGCTCATTCGAACCTCTCGTTGCTCGAATACACCATTGCATGATTCCGATGAACAGTTGGCCTTAAAGCGTGACGTTGTGGAGCGTGCAATCTTAAAATCAAACTTATCCCTCAAAAGCAGCTTTCCGTAGTTCTAGTATTAACTCATTTTTTTTCAGCAAACAGCTTATCCACGCTAATATTAGCAGAATTACAACTTCTATCTAAGTATGGACTGACCACGTTTGAAGGCAAAACTAGAGCAAGACTCACAAGGGGATCAACTGTTGCATTTCTCCTCGAACGGCCCATTGGAGGAATAGATCAGCTGTCTCTACTATTAGTGAGAATATCATGTTCATGCTCATCCTCATCATTGCTAGGAATATCGGAATGACCGATGCTCCGATTATCAATTGGACTATTGGACATAGCGGGCCTCGCACTATTGAACGTTTCTGCAAAAACATAATCAGCTTCTGTGTTGTTGGTGTCATCAACAGGATCATCATTGTTGCGGAAATCATTATTGTGGAATGGAGAGTACCGTTGCTCTAACGATGTCGTTACTAGTAAAACCTATTCTTCAACATTGGCAAATGTAATACCGTTCTCATTAATGAAGTTATTGTTTTCATGGAGTGGAGAGTAATGTTGCTGCCCCAATATCGGCTGTGGTAACACCTCTTCTTCAATATCGGGGACAGAGTCGTTTGCTCTAAAAGAAGATTCAGTTTCTACAAATGGCTCAAGATCTTCGACCGGAACTCGAGGAGATGTGGTAACAAATACATGAATACATCCATAGTTGACCACATCAGAGGCCATATGTAATACAACATTTACCATTTCATCATTAAATATGTCCATAGGTAGTGAACATGCACGATACATTGTGTTGCTAGACCTCAAAGTTGTCTTCATCGTCATAGTATATTTGTTAGAATTTATCTGTAAAACTTCATACACTCTTGCCAAAAACTGATCAAACGTACAATCTTTCCGAACAAAAAAAGCTGTATTTTTAGCATTCACGTACTCCATACGGCCATCTGCCAACGTTTCCCACCAACCGTCGTAACACAATTGAAACACAACCGAATCCATCAAGCCTAAAATCATTAAAAAAACAAAAGAAATAAGATTACAAACTACAAAATATGATAAAGAGAATTGCGGCACATTTTTTATATGTACGTGCCCATCGCAATTAAATTTAGATAAATTCTTGGTCTAACCATTTCATACAATGCAATTCAAGATTTTTGATTTGATTCATCTCCACGTAAGCTTCGAAACGGTATATTATACGCTCTAAACAGACACATGTAGCTCAAGTTATGACTTTAAAAAAATATCTGAAATTTGGTGAGACAGACTGTTTTAGTGAGACAGGCAGTGGGACATGAGCCTGTCTCATCAAAATGCAGAAACGCTTACGTGCGACAGGAAGTGGGATAGGCACATGTCCCACTTTCTGTCGCACTATGTTTGCTGTATTTCAGTGGGATAGGTGTCTGTCTCATTAGGTGCATGTGTGACAGGCAGTGGGACAGACCCACTAAGTGCCTGTCCCACATGCACTTAGTGAGACAGGCACCTGTCCCGCTAAAATGCAACCCAACATAGTGCGACAGGCAGTGGGACAGGTGCCTGTCGCACATAATCTGAACCCATATTTAGTGAGACAAACACCTGTCCCACTGCCTGTCTCACTAAATCTGGGTTCATTTTTTCTTCGAATTTTTGACTTTTTTTTTTTTCTCGATTTCTCTAGTTAAACTAAGTTTCTCTACTCCAAGTAAACACTTTTACAAATTATATTTTTTTATGAATGAAAAATAACAACATGTACAACACAACCATATCAATTTCGCATTAAGGTTTGTATTGTGCGAGAATAGAAACTAACCTCAAGAAGCTTCCCAATTATCAATTGATGATTATATCTTCAGCTATACAACACTTGTTTGATGAGATTTGATAATTTGTAGAGAATGTTGGTAGTGTTTTTTTTTAGAGTGTTGAGAGTGTAGAGAGTGTAGAAAGTGTATGTGTGGCATTGGTTTGTAAATTTGTATAAATTGACGAGGACAATTTGGTCCAAAAAACTAGCAATTGGCTAGTTATGATGGAAAAAAGTTTGGGGGGCTAAATTCAAAAATTAGAAAAGTTTTAAGGTTATTTTTGTAAATTTTCTGAAAGAAAAAGGAAAAATAAGCATCAATTTGGAATTAATAACATAAATTCATATTATTTGATATATAAAATCTTAACTATTGATTTGTTACAAATCTAAGGGTCTCGAAATTGTGTACAAAAACTTAAAAATTAATTATCCTTTTTAAAAATTTCATATAAGGACAAAATGGTATCGTTGCAGTTATTAAGATAATTTGAGATAGTCAAATATCACCACTCATCTTAAATTCATGGTTTAGAATCAAAACAAAGTGATAAGAGGCTTGTAAACATTGATTAGCAATTGGGCCCTAAGTGGGCCTTATTCATAGCGTCTAAGTTCGAACTTTATCGAGTGGCCAATTTGGTTTCCACCCATTTCTATTATTCTGTCTCAAAAAGAAAATTACTATTGTAACATTTGACTTGCTTGTCTAGACTAATTCCCCAATGGTCTAATCTGTGTAAGACAATCGAGTTTTCTTGGCATACTTAAAAATTAGAGGGTTGCATCTATAAATCTAATAAATTGTACAAAACAGTTGAAACTGAACATTCATTTTTATTTTAATGATTAATTATTTAATTAGTAACTATTTAAATTAATTTTTTATAAGACTATTTAGATAATTTTAGAATGCATATTTATTTTTCTTTATCATCATAAATGGGACATGATTGATCATGTCAATCAAGTAAATGAGTTGAATTGATTAACAAGTTAAATAGGTGAAAGCTTTTAAGAACGTGCATGAGTTATTTGGCACGAGTTCTTCAAGTTCGTGTGGTCGTGTGCACATGGGCTCGTTTAATAGATTATTGTTATAAATAAATAATTGATAGAAAAAATTTTGAGCTAAACCAAGTACTTTAAGTACCTTGTTACCAAGCTTATCATTAATGAGCTTTATTTTTGTTAATTCACTTATTACAAGAGTTTCCACATATATATAGTACTTCGTGAGTGGGGCGGTTGCTGTGAATTTCTAAGGCGGGATTTTTGCATTTCATAAATGGTGAAAGTTCACCACTAAGTTCACAACATTCCCCTTGAACTTCACCATTTAGCTATTTAACTGTGTGCTGAATATTGCCTTATTAAAATCTTGTCAATAATATTCAATGGGACAAAACCTAGTCGTAGGAAAAATAGTACAATGCACATATGTCTAATATAGCTATAGAAACTCATCTTCAAAATATGTTCCCCGGATAAAATATCTCCTCAAATGTAATGTATTAATTCAATAATTTTTTGACTCGACGCACCCCAGCATTGTGGACTAACTTCCCAGACATCGATGTAGGCAAAATTTTAGTGACAAAATCGACAAAATCAACAAAATTATCAATGAAGCGTATCTGTTTGACATCAATTTTCTTGTCTTGCTACAACTCATGAGTGTAGAAAAACATTAGTGAGATATGCTTAGATCTGTCTCCCTTGATGTACCCTCATTTAATTTAAGCAATAGAAGTAGCATTATTTTCATATATGATTGTTGAAATATCAGTTGAGGAAATCAAATTGCACATGCTCTGAATATGATGAATAATAGACTGCAAATAGGATCATTTTTGTATCTTTTTTTAATTAAATATTTACTCAAACGATTGTACCACTTGTGTCCAGATTGTTTTAATCTATATAAGGACTATTATAGCTTGATTGAATACATATTATGATCCTTTAAATTAAATGCTTCGAGCATTTTGAATCCTCTCGGAACTTTCATGTAAATATTAGCGTTAAGTGACCCATACAAATATATAGTAATTATGTCCATGAGATACATGGCAAGTCTTTCTGAGACTGCTAAGTTGATTAAAAATCAAAACATAATAACATCCATCACTGAAGAATACATATTCTCATATTCAATACTAAGCCTCTGTGAAAAACCTTATGCAACTAATTGCACTTTGTATCTAGTAATTTTATTATGCTCATTATATTTCCTTACATATCCAATGGGTCTGACATCTTTAGGTGTTTAGATTATAAGTCTAAAAACTTTATGTTTAGTTAGAGAAGTCAATTCTACTTGAATTACTTTTTTCCATTGAGGCCAATCATGCATTTATCTATATTTATCGACGGTTTTAAGCTCAAAATTAATTGTAATTTCAATAGCTACTATAAATGAAAATACACTATCGATGTTTATTTCATTATGATCCGACATTTCCTAAGTATAATTTGTAGACTTTTCTTCATTTCTGTGTTCTCGTACCTCTTCAAGAGTTACAATCCCTTCATAGACTTGTATCTTTTTAGAGACTTGGTTACCTTTGCTACATCGGTAAATGCATCTGACAATTGTTTTGCAATTTGTTGCAAATATACTATGCTTTGTATTTTATTTTCACATTGATTGGTATGAGGATCTAAATGAGACAAGTGAAAACTTTCCAAGAATATTCATACCTTACTTATGGAGGTTTTCCATTCCCTAATGATGAAAAAATTATCTCATCAAAATGACAATCCACAAAACGAGTTGTGAACACATCACCTGTCAAGGGTTCAAGATATTTGATAATTGAAAGTAAGTTAAAACTGATTAAATCCTCAAACGACATTGAGGTCCCATCTTTGTTCGCTGAGGGGATCATAAGAAAACATGCACACAGCCAAAAGTACGTAGATGGGAGATGTTAGGCTATTGATCAAGTTCAACCTATGATACAGAATATTGATGATATGCAGTTGGTCTGAGATGAACTAGTGCTGCAACATGTAAAATAACATGACCCTATGCAGATATTAGTAATTTTCTACGCATAAGTAAAGTTCTTGTAATTATCTGCAACCACTTAATCAATGATTTTGCCAATCATTTTTGGGTACGTACATGTGGAACTGGATGCTCAACATCGATACCTACTGATGTACAGTAGTCATTACATATATTAGATGTAAACTCACCAGCATTATCTAGACTTATGCTTTTGATTGGATAATCTAGAAATTGTGCCCATAATCTTATAATTGGGGCAAGCAATCTTGCAAATGCAATGTTACAAGTGGACAATAAACAAACATATGACCGTTATTCAAATGCATCAATCAAAACCATAAAGTAACGAAATGGTCCACTAGGTGGATGGAATGCCTCACATATATCTCCTTGAATTCTTTGTAAAAATAATGGAGATTCATAATTAACTAATCTTATAAGAGGATGGTCAAATCACAAATTTTTCTTGTAAAGAAGTAGTACAAACAATATCATTGGACAATATAACCTTCTTGTTTTTTAATGGATATTCATGAGAATTTTCAATAATCGCACGCATCATTGTAGATCCAGGATATCAGGGCAATCATGCTACAATATAAATATTTTTGGATTTTTGAACTTTTGCTGCATTTATGATTGTGCAATACAACCCTGATGATAATGCTTTGAGCTTTTGTAATATGTATTTCTTCTTTAAGATAGTTTTTGGTAGATATTCTGCATTATTTTCATTTAAGGTCTCAATATAATACCAATTTCGGCCAATATCTTTAAAGCTGAACAAATTATCCTTTTGGAGCTTGTTGAATATAAAGTATTTTGGATTATTAATTTTGCTTCCCTTGCAAACAAGAGTATGACTCTTCTGAAGTCTTCTATCAGATCTGCAGGACTAGATATATTATGTTATTTTTCTTCAAATAATTTTATCTCCAAGAATTTTTTTTTTTATCTTGAAGAATAGTATATGTGTTGCACTGTTAGCCATGTATACATCCCCAGCTTTCCCTTCTAAAGTAGATAATTTATTTTTAAAATTCACAACCTTATATTAAACAAAAGTTCATGTTAGACATAAGGATTAGATATGAACATTAAGTACATCTAATAAAACTACAAAAAATTAAAAAAGCTAACATATTAGTAACTTAATAATTATGGCATAATCACGAGAGCTTAATCAATGTAGATATTTCCAGCACCAATTAAGTGATCACTTTTTCCTTTCGTGTTCTTGAAGAAATCGAAGACATCTAGGTGAGTCAGACTAATAGAATTTGAGTTATTGACTAAATTAGTCTAATTTTTCTTTTCCCTTTGTTAGATGTATGGTAAAGTTCTATCAAATGTTTATCCGTATTGCAAGTACGTGACCAATGACTTTTGCCTCCACATTGATAACAAATTTGTTTTGTTATCATATCTAGCATTTTTTCTCTTTACATCATTTTCTTTGTTATGTCTCTTATAAATGTTTCGCTTTTGGTGGCATCCATTTTTGTTGTTTTCCAGTCATGCATGCCTGTGACCAGCACGATGGTAGCAGGTACTACCTCTCTTCCCTTTCGATTACGTCCACTATTAAAAGAGATGTTATCAACTTAGAGTATTTACTGTATTTACATTCGCTTCTGGGAATGCTTGAAAGCCACTAGGACGTAATTCATGATTTTTGATCAAGAGCTCATTATTTTGTTCAGCAATTAAAAGAGATGTTATCAGCTTAGGTTATTTTCTGTATTGACGCTCCCGATATTGTTGTTGTAAGACAACATTTTATGCATAAAATTCGGTTTTGAGGTGATGCAAAATAGATTAGAATTGTAGTCAAAGACTTGCATAGCCTTGTAAACTTAGGTTTAACTACTCATGTTTCGTATTTGGAAGGAAAATATCCCTCTAGTACAAAGTCAATGGATCCTCCACTATCAGATATTGAGCTTTCAAGCTCTTATGTAAATGGTGGCGGAGGAAAATCATAGCTTTTGATTTTTCCTATAAGGATGTTTTCTTTTCTTTTACTGTAGTGCCTTCTAGGACCATAGCTTGCAAGTACATTTTTGCATCCAACACTCAAGAAAGGTAGTTTCTTATGGAACTTCAAGAGCAGAAATTTGTCAATTCTTGAGACTTGTTATTTTTTCAAAAAAAAAACTTTGTTATTAATAATCAAAAGAAGAAAAAGATAAGTATCATAATATAAATATAAAATATGTAGATATGAACAAAAACAAAAATTATAAAATATATATAAACCTCATGCATGTATTTAGAACTTCATATTCTCAGCACCTCATTTGTGTTGTAAACTTTAGGCTACAACAATAATATTGAAAGACAAATACATGCAAGAACAAATTAAAATAATTTGATAGGTGGTAAAACTAGCCATATAAACAAATAAATTAAACAAGTCATATTAAAAGAATAATAACATATTAACAAGATAATAATAATAAAGGTTGTGCTATAGAACTAGCCATTAAAATTATTATAAACAATAAACAGTATAAATTAACAACATAATAAACTAACAATATAAAAACATAATAATAAAATATAAATAAATATAAGCAGTAAAAATTAAACTGCCCACGTCAAATCAACTGTCATGCTAATAACATATTATAAATAATTAAATGATAGAGAAAATTTTGAACTAAACAAAGTACTGTAAGTATCTAGTTATTAAGCTTATTATTAATAAGCTTTATTTTTGTTAATTCACTTATTACAAGAACTTCCACATATATACAGTAGTTCAATGGGTGGGTGCTTGCTCTAAATTTCCAATGTTAAGATTTTTGCATTTTGTAAATGGTGAAAGTACACCACTAAGTTTACAACAATTATTATTATATTAAGTTTGATTTCTCAACCCTTGGAGCCTAAGGTAAAATATTTTAATTATGGTCTTCTTAAAAATTTAAGTTAAAACAGATGTATTAATTTTATTGTAAAGGTTTTATTAAAAAATTATTATAAAGGTTAATCATTTGATATATATATATATATATATATATATATATATATATATATATTTAAGAGGTAAAATTATTAATTTTTTTTTGTATTCTAATTTTTCTAATATTTCTTTCTCAAATAATAAATAATATAGCACTGTCTTAAATAATTTTTCACTAATCTAATTTTGAAAAACTTCCTTTTACAAAAGTATTATTACCAGTATTATAAATAACTTTTTATGAACAAAGCACGCAATTATTCATGAAAAATAAAAACAACACCCAACAAACATAATAATATTTTCAAAAAAAAAAAGATAACTAAATAACAAAACTATGTGGATTGAGGAGAATATAAAAACAAAAACCTACAAATTTGAGATGAAATTACAAATTAAAGTAGAAAAAAATTAACAATTGATTTTTTTTTTTTAAAAAAAAATCATTACCAGTATTGAAAACAGATGAACAAGCACGCAATTACTCTAGAGTTTAAAAACAACACCTGACGAACACAATAATATTTTCAAAAAGAAATAAGACAACTAGATAGCAAAACTAATTAATAGTAGAGTAGAAAGATAAAATTTGGAAATTTGATATTATATCACAAATTAGGTCTGATGATTTGAGGCTTTAACCAATGGCCAATGATCATTGAAAGTATAACTAAAAATAAATGGAAGATTTGTTTTTCCCTACGAATGCCTTTATTCTGTCATTGTTTTAGTTAATGGATAAGTTAACAGAATTAGGTTTTTATTTAATAGAGGTTTAGGAGTAAACAACTTTTTAATTAAAATTTATTAATTCTAACGTTACATAGAGATTTTATAAGGATTAAAGCTATTAATTCTAAAGAGACTTTGTAGGAATTTTGATAATTTATTTAGGAAAAGATAATTACAAAATGATAAAAATACAAAATAAATATATAATCATGACGGAGTTAGCTATAATTTAGGAATTTACTTCTTTTTAAATATAAATAATAAGTAACATAAATATGACACTTAATCTAGGAGAAGAGTCCGTCCTATAATATAAGCTATCTTTCTTTTTAATTTTTTTCAAAAGGATCTTTTTCTCTTCTTATGGGATATTCGTGTTTTATAAAATACTAATATGTTATAATTTATAATTGATTCACGCAAAATAGTCTCTTTTCCGTTTTAATATAATTTGCATGAAAGTGGAATAACGATAAATGCATTATTTAAATGATTCTTGAGATGCAAGAGTATTTGGATTCTGGTTGTAGAAAGGAAAACTAAAATTTGATTCTAATTACAATTTCAAACTTTTTAAAATTAATTAAATATAAAATATCGGAGGAAACTAACAAATTACAAAAAAAAAAAAGAATATAATCTCCATTATACAAAATGAATCGTCCAAAATTGATAGAAAACCTGAAAATGCGAAACCTAAAAAATTATTAATGTTGAAATGGTAAGTAGCGACTGAATCTTTCAAAACTGATAGAGAACCTGAAACTTCAATTTTGAAAAATTGTTAATGTTGAGACGGTAGGTATCGGTGCTTTATTTGGCTTGCATTCTATAGTTTCGGAACTCTATAACTTATGATCTTTTTTCTAATAATGTTAGGGATCTCAATATCAATTTAAACCCTAATGCCATGTGTCACAAACCTATTGAATTATGAATTTCTATCCATTATAATTGATATATAATTATAAGTTATGAAATTGATATATAATTATAAATAAATATTTGAATGTAGTAAAACGTTAGTCTCAATATTCATTTATTTTAAAATTGATATAAAATTCATTTAATTTCTTGTTGTAGAAAGTAGTTATTTAAGGTTACTATTGCATCAAATGCCTCTTTTGTAGAAATATTTGGTAAAAACAATCAAATGTCTCTTTTGTAGAAATATTTGGTAAAAACAACTATCATATAAATCTTGATTGTCATCAATAGAGAAATCCATTACCCCTTGAATAATCTAAACTATATTATTATGGACATTAGACGTTAGAGGAGTTACTGTTAACTTGATAAAGCACAATTTATGTGTTTTATAGGTAGATGTATACATGTACCAACAAAACTTTTCTTAAAACAAAAAATTTCTGTATAAATTAAGAAATTTTCATTGATCAATAGATTGATAAACTATTTGTTTATAGATAAATAAATAATTTTACTAAAATAATATATTTTGTTAAACCAAATAATATCATTTTGTAGAAATTTTACTATTTCAATACCACTCTCAGTCTCTTTCTTGTTCATTGCAACAGATTTAACATAACTCTCACGCTTACTCTCACACAAATCACTATTACAATTCAATTATTCTAAACAATAATTTACTTAAAAATTATATTAGTATTGTTAAAAATTTTAAATATATGAATGTGGAGAGCAATTATTCTTGGCCATATCAATTTTCATACATCCCCATAATTATTCTATGATGCCGTGATTAATACTGTAATTAAACTTGAATTGTTTAAATAAAACATAAAACATGTAAATTTAGTATAAAACTTGTAAATCAATGTTAAGTATAAAATAAAACATAAATTATGTAAATAAAAAATAAAAGTTGTAAATGAAAGATAAAATAAATAAATTAACATAGAAGTGGTAAATAAGTATATTATCAGTAAACAAAACAAAAACTTACAAATATAATATAAAACTTGTAAGTTAATATTAAGTTTAAAATAAAACATATATTGTGTAAAAGAAACACAGCTTATAAATGGAAAGTAAAATAAGTAAATCAACATGAGAATAATAAATTAAAATATTATTATTAATTAATATTATAAAAATGGAAAGTAAAACAACAAAATAAAAATTTATAGATATAACATAACACTTGTAAATTAATATTAAATATAAAATAAATCACAAGACTTGTAAATAGAAGATAAAACAAGTAAATTAATATAAAGTGGTAAATTGATACATCATTGATAAATAAAATAAAAAAGTAAAAATATAACATAAAACTTATAAGTCAACATTAAGAGTAAAATTAAACATAAATTAAGTAATTAAAATATAAAACTTGTGAATGGAAGGTAAAGTAAGTAAATAAAAATACGAGCGGTAAATTGATATATTATTGATAATGAAAAATAAAAACTTAAAAATGTAATCTAAAACTTATAAATGAATATTAAATGTAAAATAAAATTAATTATCTGAATGAAAAATAAGATTCATAAATGGAAGATAAAGAAAGTAAATCAATATAAGAGTTATTGAAAAAAATAAAAACTCATTATAATAATGATTACCTTATACATTTATTGATTTTGTTTTCTAAATTAAATAATGATAGGCTTGGGTTTATGTAATAAATGTGATCATATATGTTAAATTTTATTAAGGAAAAAACTTATTATCAAAATTGAATTTTGAAAAACTATTTTTTTCATGTTTTTCTAAGCTATTAATAAGATAATGTGATTTTACATCCTTCTAAACCCGTCTGATAGAAACTTAATTGATCTTTAAATATGAGTAAGAAGTAAAATTTTAAATTATGTGAAATATGAGTAAGAAGTAAAATTTTAAACTATGTGATACATACATATATACGTACATGTATGTGTACTTGTGTGTGTGTAAAATTAAAAATTAGATCCAATTTTATTGATATATTATATATTTATAATAATATAAAAATGTCTTTTTATTTTTTATTTTTGCTTGATTTACATTAAGCAAAATAATTTTGTTTAATTAACTGTGTAGTAAACAAATACTATGATAAAAAATTAAAAAAAAAGTTTATTAATGTCTTAAGATAAATATAGAATTTATGATTAAATCAATTCAATAAAACTTATTCCAATTTTTTCAATATAATTTTTTTGGTTTCAATTGACGAGTGATTTTTTATTTACTTAATTAAATTAAATTAAATGATTTTTTTGTTTATACAAATTTTATGTTATTTTATTTTCAATTTTAAAACTCCAATGTATTATTTTTATATTAATTTACTTGTTTTACCTTTTATTTATTAATGTTAATTGTAATTTATAAAATTTATTTTTATCGCAACACTGATGTCATAATTTTAGTCATGGAATCATAGCATTTTCCTTGTATTTCCAGACTGGACTATCTGATAAAAAAAATATTTTTTTTAAATGCAATTAAAATGTAAAACTTGATTTATAATATAAATTATAACTATCAAGAGCCAAGGGTACTATCGTCATTAGATAAATATACCTCCTCAAAAGAAAGCCCGCCAAAACTAGCCACCCTCTCTCTTGCTCTTACAACAGATTTAACAGAGCCCTCTCTCTGTCACAGACACACAAATTACAATTCAATACCAACAAATGGCAACCCACAAGATTCTGATGACGACGATCCTCTTCACTCTCACAATCCTCCTCTCTTTTCCAACCACCGCCGCCGGAATCCCCACCGGCGACCTCGACGCAGTTCTCCTCCTCCTCCGCGCCGGCGGCCACACTCTCTTTGCCAACGCCATTGCAACCTCCGACCTCCTTTTCGACCTTCTCTCACTCCCTTCCTTAACCCTCTTCGCCCCCACAGACCCCTCGCTCTTCGCCATCGACATGACCCAAACGCCGCCGTTTTACCTCTCCATTCTCCGCCTCCACGTCCTCCCCTTCCGCCTCTCTTGGACCGACCTCCTCCAACTGATCTCCCCCTCGAACAACAACAACAACAACTCCTATCCTCTTCCAACTCTCCTGCCCTCACGTGACCTGCACGTGACCCGAGGCGACTTCGGTGCGCTCCTCGTCGGCGGCGTCCAGGTCGTCATGCCCGGCTTGTACTACAGCAGTTACGTGGCAGTTCATGGCTTAGCTGGCATTCTCACTTTTCGCTCTCCGATAAATAATAATCACTCAAACGGCACCGTTTCGTTTCGTCCGCTTAATCACACCGCCGCCTTTCCTCCGCTGCCGTTAGTTCCAAGAATTCAAACAAATCCTTCTCCGGTTAATCACACTATTGTTTCTCCGTCGCCGGTGCCAATACCAGCTTCGTCTCGGGGTCTTCATCCGGCGCCAGTACCTGAAGGTCTTCATGGCTATGCCCCGGCGGAATCGCCGGAAGGTCATGTAGTTTTGGCGGGGAAGCCAATTAAGCACAAGAAGGCTACGCAAAACAAGCACCGTACGAATTCTTCCAATGTCAACGACACAGTTCCTGTTCCTCCTGTGGCGAAAGTTCCAAGAACTCCAACTAACCGCAAGAACCGTACAGATTCTTCTCCCTTTAACCACCACACAGTTGTTTCTCCCTCGCAGACAATTCCGGCTTCCTCCTCTCCGGTTGATCTCACGGTTGTTGTCTCGCCTCCAGCTCTCGCTCCGTCACAGGGATCTGCTGGTCTTTTCGGTTACTATCCGGCAGAAACGGCTGAAAATCAAGACGTTTTGACTCGGGATTCACCGTCGCCGGCGCCAATGACGACTGATCTGAATAGATCTCCGAAGATCAGTGAGGTTTTTGTTGGTGGAGAAATCTGCGCCGTTGGATGAAGAAAATGGTCGAGATCTGGAAGGCCACGTCAGCATTATTGCAATGCACATACCTCAACTGATCATATTCACCTGCAGATGGACACGTGTTCGACTTAAATGGTGCCGTTTGCTTTGGGTTTATTTTCCATGCTATTTTGTTGAATAATTGCAACATTTTTTGTCAATGTAAATTGAACACGTTGATGCAATCGGGTTTGCTGATAATAGTAACGAACAAATTTTCCAGTAGTAATGGTGAACTAATATTTTCTTATGTTGTGTTACTTTTGTTTTCATTTTTTCAAGAGGAAATCAGAAAAGGCTAATTGAAAAAAACATAATAAGGTTAAAACAACAAATAAATTTGGCCCTCTCAAAAAAATTGAACTAAAAATTCTACGTGTGACTTTTCAAATTAAAAGTGGATATCTCATTTTGTTTTTTAAATGCGCGCTGTTCGCCTGCCTTCCTAACCACGGATAACGGATAGGCTACGCCAACTTCTTGGGTTCCGGACGGTGCGGAGCGGACATGGGGAATGAATGGTGCTCAATTTTCAGTAACTACATTCCTATACAACGGCATCGAAGAGATCCCCCATTTCTCATAATTGACGTAAATATTTTTATCGATAAGTTAACAGACCAAAGAAGATGCGAAGCGGTCAAGGTTTGCAGGCATGTACACGACATAAAACAAGAGTAATGCCTCGTATAAATGATAGTAGTCAGTCATCAGCATCGTACATCTCTGCATCTCCATCTGCGTTGTCGATATCATCAGCTTGCCCTTGATCTGCATCTCCTGTGTTAGCATAATGCATAGTTTCATCATCATTGGGTACATGCCCATCTGCCGGTTGGACATTATCTGTCCTGGCATTCTTCCTCATGAACTCCAAATTTTCATCACTGAAAAACGAAGCATAGGGCTTTGACACCTGCAAGAGGAATTTCGTCACTTTAGACTTTCTGATTGTGAGAGTTATTATCTCTTGCAAATTTTCCGTTTCAGGAAGATGATGCACATTAAGATCCCCTTTTTTTGGAAACAAGTGTCAACGATGACGACTTCAGTATCAATGGTTGATTTATTATTTATTTTTATGTGTGTAATTTCACTTAACAAAAATACCAGGAAAAGGTAAAGATAATATTCACCCTGAATAGACAATCTCGCTTCTCGGCACTTTCCACTAGGTGATTCCAATGCTTGTCTTCCCTCAAAGTTGATGCACACCCTACCACCTAAAGAAGGAAACGGACATTTGCTCGTATGAGAAAGAATCAACTCCATGATTTGTCAAAAGCCAAGTCCTAAAACAACTTGATTGTAGTTACCATAATGCCCTACCAGTATAGAAGACTTTGCCCTGGTAATCCCAACGTTCATCCGCCGATAATCTGCAAGAAATCCTATGCTTTTCTTATCACTTGCCCTAACACATGAGAAAATTGCGACATCCTTCTCCCGACCCTGGAAAAGGATAATTTTTTTGGGTTAAATTTGATGGTCAATGACACACTAGATGCATAGCCAAACAGACATACCAGAATTAATGAGTGTAGAATTCCAGAAAATAAAGCAAAGCCAGGTCTGCAGAATTTGAAATTCTGGTCTTTTAGGAGGAAAAGAAGTCAAAACAAATAAATTAATTAGTGTTTGAACCATTTCCATATACTGGCAAAAATGTCCAGAACTTCGAGAAATAAAAGCCTCAAGTTCAGCTGCGAGAAACAAGGGCCAGTAGTTCAGCTGCTGCTCTCTCTCAGAAACATACATGCATGCAGTGTTCACATGCACGAAATATGCATAGCTAAACACGGCCATCTCAGTGCAGAAATAAAATGTTGATTTAAAAAGTAAATTTCACAGAGGAAAGAGGAATCAGATAAGAATGGTTTTTAAAGAAGAAAAGAATAGCCACATCACCTGGCAGCCATCAACAGTAGTTATATCCACTACTTTTTGCGACTCCACTCCAAAAGTTTCCTTAAATCGTTCTTGGAATTGCTTCACTTGATGTCTATAGGGGGATATAATCGCCAGCTGAGAACTTGACTTCAGCTCTGGATACATGCTAATCAATTTATGAAAGAGGAGGAGTACAAAATCAACCTCATCAATATTTATCCAGGATCCACTTCCAGCAGGCTGGGACTCTTTCCCTTCATGTATATCAAAGAAGGAAAATGGTCCAAAGCAGCGGTGCTTGTGCCAGTCACGAGTAGTATAATCTTCAACATCAGACCCATCTTCCAATGCCTCATCATAGAACTCCCTTGAAGGAAAGCTTCTTACCTGATTCATAATATTTGGACAAATAAACAAAAGAGTAGCTAACTATTCAGGGATAGTTATTATAAATCAAGAGTGTGAGTTGGTTGGGTTTGGGATATCTCACATCAAAAAAGCCAGATATCTATTACCAAAAAAAAGAAAAGAAAAGGGGGGATGACTTGAGTGGTTCCAATTCAAAACCAGCTAGTAACTCTTTAGTATCTCTCAGTAAACGGAAGAGGACAGTGGGAATATGAAATAAAAGGAAACGACCCCCCCACACCACCACCCCCCCGGGGGGGTGTGTGGGTGGTGAAGAGGGGGAGAGAGAGAAGTAATAGCAGTATAAATTTTGAGTTGCTCATACGAAACCTTGAAGCTGTAATGTTGCTCCTGAAGGAATAGTTTAGATTAGATTAGATTCCAAAGTCTATGCTACTCAGAACCCACTAGATTAGGATCTGCTTAGACATATAATGGGGTGTACGCTTATTGAAATCCTTAGATCGCCAATAATGATTTTCACAACTCAGTTGAAATTTTTATAAAATTTATTTATGAATCCATCTTAAAAAAGACCAGTTATAAATTTTCTAATCTAACCTCTGGATGCATTCTGTACTGCGTCTTCAGCATCTTCAATGGATAACCAGCCGTTTGAAGTCTTTTGAACAGACTTGTGCCGTACCTTCAATAAAGAAACATGAGAGCAGCACTGGTTGCGTTCTAAAAATCAGCTACAAATCAATAAAGCAATTTCATTACAAAAAAAAAAAATGGTGTTTTACCCCAAACGCTCAGCAACAGGAGAAATAACAGTGGCTGGAAGTTGAACGGGATCACCGACCTAAATAGCGTGAAAAATTCAAAGAATTAATATGATTAGCTACAGTGTAAAGATCAATGGTACATGGAGTGGTACAAATATAGAAATGTCAACAACAATCAGCAGATTGGCCATTGAATGTGCTATGAAGGAGAAATATTTGAGTACAGATTCAGACAAAGGAATCACATGTTTAGCAAGATGAGTAATTGTATAGTGGTAATGATTGAGAAATACAAAACAAGAATTATCACCGTAAATATACCAGAAATACTTGTTTGCATCCAGTTGCCAAAGGAACAAGAGTTGCAGGTTCCACCTGACAATGCAAGATGGTAATAAACTAAGAAACTGAATGAATGTGAGACTCCAAACACAAAGAGAATAGTGCATGCTTTCCTCATTGCACTCCATGAAAATACATAAAAGGACCCGAGGAAAAGTTTATGTTGTTAGTATGTAGAGAAAATGTTTACCAGTAATTGCCGTGCTTAATATATTAAACCTTTAAACTGTACTGTAGGCACCTTTTTAAACACTACCATCATAAGGAATTGAAAAGTCAAGTATTAGATAAAAGCTTCCTCATGTGTCAAGACAATTTTGCATAACTTTATTCACAATTCCATTGAGCTGTGTGATTCTACAATAGTAATTAGTTGTAAGGCTATGCAAATTAAGTTGATCCTTCATCATGCTGTACGAAACTGATGAAATCCAAGAACACCCAAAGACATCCCAATTTCCAAGACAACAGTATTCAGATAGTTCATAGTACATATCAGTTGTCAATAAGAGTAGGGTTAAAATATTGGCACTTACAGCTTGGGCAGCTTCATCTATTATAACAACATCAAAACCATGATTCAATTTACTGAGTAGTGCTGAACCACTGAAGCTAAGTGTGGAGCAGACCTGCCAATAAAACAAAAAGTTAACAATGAAGAATATAACATATTGATTGAATATTAACATAAGGCTAAAATAACTTACAATTACAGCCTCATTCAGAATAGCAGAACGAATACTATCTCTATCCTTTCTTGCGGCTCCATGCTTCTGTTTATCAGCAGCCGAGTCATCACGTTTTTGTTCCACCTGCAAAAGGTTTGAATGTTCCACCAAATCATCACAAACAAAATTCACAACAAATTGCAATAATGATAAAGCAGTATGGTTTGAATCCTGCCAGATACATACAAGGTGATCTATGGCAACTGAATTGACAGAATGATGTGCTTTAAGACCGATCCGCACAATCTTCGGAGTATATGAGCGGATATTTTCATCACGAATCCCTGTGGATAAAAAAGAATAGTATTTAAGCAAAATATTATTTCGGCTATTAGCATATCACGGATACTAGATGCATGGAAATTTATAAGTAGAACTAAAAGGTAAGAGTATAATCTATTTTCTCATTCTAAATTTTAAAAGGAAAATGCATCACCAGTCCACCAAAGCAAATACACATAGGTCCCACCATACACTGAACTTTACTATACTATTTATTTATCTTTATTACAAATTTAAATCCCTAAAAATGCATAATGATAATCAGAGAATGATGCAATCAAAATGAAAATACCACAAAAAGATCAAAGAGCATCCAGCTTGGTGTTATAGAAGAAAAGCAGCCAAACATCCAAAAAGCATGCATGATCGTGCTAGAGAAACTTGTACCTGTGTTTAAGAGGCGCAACACAATCTCATCAAGTGCGGAGTTTGATGGGGCACATACCAGCACTCGTACACGATATCTGCGACTAGAATTAACTACTTCTGGTTTCTGTTCATTACTTTAGGTTAGGACATATGATTCTTTGGCATCTAGTCTATTCAATATAAACTCTAACTTACCAACTCGTTTCCAGTGGTAGGGAAAAAACCATCATCACCATCAATAGGCATTATATTATCTCTAGGATTGGCACCAACTAACCATGGGGATGCCCGTCCCCAGTGATTATATCTGTGAAATATTTAAGCATTACAAACCCATGTACTAATTATGTTTAAGTAGTTTTATTAGATGCACTGTAAAAAATAAATTATAGAAGTCACTCAAGTAATCCCTCAGCAAGTGCAAGTAGTGCTTAAGATCGTGAAAATAGAAGACTTGAATTGACAGCTATGACTTACTTTTCGTGCATCGGTAGTTCTGGTCCACGCTTTATTTCACGCAATCCACCTCTGCACGAAAAATAAACAACAAACAAAGATTAACGCTGGAGGGAAAAAATGGAAAATGCATAACATATTCCCTTCTGCACTTCTCCAGACCATCACACAATAGAAGTACTAACAGTTATTTCAATCAATCAAAGATGGTAAGAACATGAAAAGTATTATCATACTTGGAATGCACTCGAGCTGGAGTTGCATGCAAGATAGCACTAAGAAGTCCAAGAATAGTCTGTGTTTTTCCAGTACCTGGTGGCCCCTGGAAAAAAAAGAATGCAGGCAGTTTCCAATTTCCAAAGTTATTAACTTAATTTGTAATCAGACTATACCCAAATCAAAGTAAAAGAAACTGCCATGTAACTGCACACCAAAAGATATCATTGACAACTAAAGAGTTGAATAGATTCCCAGAATCCACAAATGCAACTCATCTAGTATATTCTCAGACATTTTCACATGTCCAGCAACTAAGATTAGATCAATTCAATTCAATATATTTGGGAACAAAATAATTGACAATTATTCCATTATCGTACACCATAAGATGAAAATAAAGTTGGTCACAAAAGAACAAGAAGAACACAAGCCAAACCTGTATCAGGACAAAGGCTTTACGCGATAGGCCTTCCTGCAATAAGCAATAGCATTTCAAAGTCTAGTAAAAGCAAGCGCGAAGAGATACAGAGCAGAAGGGGATTGTGCAGTAAGATTTACGTAAATCTGGAATTTGAATAAAAATATAATTCAAGAAAGAACCTACATGTATTGCTTCTAGTTGAGAGGCATTATGATTTTCTTTGATATATTCATGTAGCAGTCCAGGAATTTTCCAACTCTGGTCTTGAGAGCCAGAGCTTTTTTCACTAGCTGATAATATCAAATCCTTGAAAGGGAGGGAACCAACTGATCTCAGAGCAAGATATTCACGAGCAATAGTTGACAAACTGCAAATCTGCATTAAATGTTACATCCATTAAATGCCACCATTGCCTTTTACTAAGAAACTACAAAAAAATTGTATTAATTTCTTCCATATTTCAAAGGCAATAGCACTCTTTAAAACAAGGACTTAAACGAAACCAAAATGACCCATGAATTTTGGCCTTTTCATCACTATAGCCCCAATCTTGAATCCACATTACAATGAAGAAAAAGATGATTACTAATCTAATTATTTTTCGTGCAAATCACACAACAAGATGAAGAAAGACATATTATGGATGGTACTTCCAGAAAATTATGTTATCATACCTAAAATAAAATAGCTGGCTTGATCATGGAATGCCCATATCCTGTCAAAGGATCAGAAAAGTAATCTTAGAGTTTTCTAATTGATCACATTAAACTGTTTCTTGATTGCTATACCCATTTAAACTGTTTCTTGATTGCCATACCCATTTAACCTTTTCACTTAAAAATGCACTTCAAATACCCCATCTAAATTACGTTGCCAAAAGCATGTCAGTGTATACAACAGCATTCGCCAAAGGGGTAAATTGTTCAGCTATGCAAGATTAGCACCATACGGAAAACTTGCATAATCAGGTAGCACTTTTTCTTAACAGTGTTAAGATCTTCAGTTTGCAATCACGAGTTAGAGATTCAAACCATTGGGACAGCACTTGGGATATGATCACATAAGTTTCCTAATTACCAAGGTTCTAGGGTCTTTCAGAAATCTCTAGTTTAGAACTTGGTTAGCATAGAAAGGTTAAAGAGAAACAAGAACAAACAACTTTTTCTCCAACGATCTCCATTTCCTACCAGATGGACCCATATCTTTAATTATTAGTCTTCACCCACTATATGATATCCAAACAATAAACGAAATCACAATTCTCTCTTCAAATTTAAAATCATGATAGTTGGGTAATTTTTAAAATATTTCACAGGTTATGTTAAAATGTTTTATAGGCAATTTTTAAAATGTTTTACAGGTTATGTTAAAATGGTTTACATGACTAGAAATTTAGCTTCTCTAATGTTTTGTAACTAACACGATGAATAAAACACAAACAAATAAATGCAAGAAAATTAAAGTCCAATGCTGCTGGGGATAAAAGTTAAAAGAACATGATTGATCTCTTGAACATGTTGAGAACGGCTTACCTTTAGACTGAACAAACGTTTCTCTACTGCACTGATGGAAGAAGTGATAAGCGAATGCATATTCAATAGTCTTTGAGATTTAACAGCATCTCTATTTATGTGTATGACCTCTCCAGCTAAATACATTCTAAGTCTTAGAAGATTTGCTTGGCAATGCTCCACCAGTGCAAATGCATATGTTGTTGGAAATGTCGAACCCTCTTTGAACTGCACGAGTATTATACCTCCAAACAGTCAAGACCAGAAGCTATAGTACCTTTATTAGAAATATGAAGGCAAAAATAAGAGAACATGATCTAGAAAAGGGAAGAAAGAATGAAAAAGGAAACAAAACCACCTACTTAGAATTCTATTTGGATTAAAAAATAATAAATTAAAAAAGAAGAAGAAAAATCTCAGTACAAACCATGTTGTTATATTAAAAAGCATGAACTCGTTGAGTTTCCATAAGTTGGGAACCAAACTTAGAACCTGTATTGATTATTTCCTAAAACATAACATGAGATCTAAAACTTACATCATGTACTATTGTAAGTATACGGGCAAAAACAATACGGGAAAAAAATTTGTTGTTTTGATTACCTCTTCTTTCGAAAGCAGTAAAAGATCATTCGGCGATATTGATTCCACCTCATCAGCTTCATAAGTAACTGAAGGCAAGTGAAACCCATCAGCCTCACCACATTCCATAACCAACCTGAGCTTCCATTCTTGCACTGCAATTACCCAACACAGCTTTTTGGGTCAGATTCTAGACCTCAAATTGCCCAGAAGAATAAGGAAATAGAACTCAAAATAATTACCAAGAAAAAAATTGAAAGAAATATAATGAAAAAACACCTCAACAGCATAGTATCAACAATTTTTATAGCAACAACACCCAAAAAACATTACACAACGAAATTGAAATTGCATTTCATTTCTAATTGCAAACTCTCTTTAGAACCAAACAACTACAACATGATAAGTGTAATTCTCTACCTCAAACAATTATGTGCCAATTTTCGCTAAAAGGACATTAAACATAACAATTAAAGTTACTTCTCCTCCTTTTAAATTCTCCAAGGATCTGGGGAACAAAACAGAAGTTACAAAAGAGAAATACCTTCTTCTTCGTCTTTCTTTTGAATGATCTGAGCTTTGACCTCTTCAAACATAAGTGGCTCAAAAGTGGCCAAATAATCATCGACATCCTTATAAGTATTCTTAACTTCTCTTAAACCCAGTTTCTGCCCCTCAACTTTCTTACTATTTTTGTCATTTCTCTCCTTTGCCAAAGACAAAAACAGAAAAAATCAGAACTTTATTTATAACAGCATATCAGAGTAAAATGGAGAGAGCAAGTCTATTTGTGTACTTGGGATTCTTTGACCAGGCGAAAGTAATCCCAACCAAGAATGATTTTGCAGAAACGGAATATTGAAGCTTCATCTTGAGGCTTATCTTTGTCAACAGCCATGTTTCTAAAAAGATAAAATCTGCCAAAATTAAAATGTAGTCTTTTAATGAAGAACCAAGAAAATTAAACAGGAATAAAATCCAAATGCACTAGAGACTAAACATTTCTATTAAACTAGAATTTCAAGTTTCTACAAGTGTAATGGACGAATAGTTTTAGCTATAGCCACCACAAACTGATAAATAAAATTAGTAACTGAATTTTTTATCTTTAAATGTAAACAATTAAATTTGAATTAGTAACTGAATTTTTTATCTTCAAATGTAAACAATTAAAGTGTCAGGTTATTTTACTTATTTTATTTTAACTGTTAATGCAATATCTATGCATTATGTAGAGTGTATTATACATACCTCTTTTCCTTTAACAATCAACTAAGTAAGAAATAATACAAGAGGAACTAAAGATAAAAAATAAAAGATTAAACATTAAAAAAAAGACAAAAATAAATAAAGATATCAACTAAAAAAAGAAAGAAGAAAAAATAAACTCACCAAAGATATTGTTGAAGCCAAAGCGTGAACCAGTGGCTCCGTAGCTGTGCTTGGCTGACGGGAGGCGACGGCGACGGCGTGGCGGGCTCGACGGCGAGGTGATAGGCTGTCACCGACCGGAGCGGTGATACCTGCGGGAAGCGTGGCACCGCAAAATTTGAAGGCGGGGCTGCAAATCTCTTCAGCTTTTGAGGTAACAAGCCCCGCCGCCGGTGGACTTTGTTTTAAGAGATGGTTCTGGGCCGAAGAAGCAAACAATGAGAATTTTCGAATGACGATTGTACCCTTAAATAATAGTTAAATGACGACAGAGGAGGACAATAATGGATAATTAAATAATTTCCCGAAAATAAAAGCCAAAATAAAAATATTTCAAATTTATTCACTTTAAAATAGTGGTGGTAAAAAGCGTTCGCAATCTACAGGAGATTTTTATTTTTGAGAAAAAAACTCGCTTGTTGCGAGTTTTAATAATTACTAAATCTATCCCAACTTACAATGGATTTTTTATAAGTTTTGTTATTTAAAATCACAAAAATTAAAAAATATTTTTAATAATATATAAAATTAAATCATATAATTTAAACTATAAATTTATAACAATAGCCTAAAAATTTCGCATATGATATTCAATTCTAGATTTTATCAATGCAAATAAAAAATTAAAATTTTAACATTAAAATAAATACAAAAAATATATTAAATTAACATAAAATATTTCAGTTGTAGGCAAATGATCATCACTAATATCAATGTCTTGTTCCATCTTTTAATTAATATAGAGTATTATAAAAAATATTAACAAGTAATTTTTTTACAACTATTGTTAACAATTAATTAAATAAACAAAGACCCAACTTTGGTCAACAATCATTAGGTTCAAGTTATTCAAGTAAAAAAACAAAATCGATCAATTAAAATAAAATATCAATAATATTAAACTTAAAAATTATAAAATTTCTAGTTATTAAAAGCTTATTGTATCTATCTTTACACACACACACACACATTTAAGTTTAGGAATTAAGAACTTTTAACTTGTATTTATGATTAAAATCTTTTAAAGTAATTTTTTATGATTAAAATTAAAATGTAAATAATAAAAATAAAGAATGCGGGTTAGCAGATACCCATGCGATATCCGGCACATTTTTTCTTAATACTAAACCCATCGCAACCCATAATAGGTTTTAGTTTGAAATACCAAACCTGCCCGCAACTCCCAAAAGTACCTATAGTGGGTGGGTTTTTACGGGTGGATTTAGGTGGGTTTGGGGGTTGACTAGTAATTTTGCTATTCCTAACTAAGAGGTAAGAAAATTCAGGTTCTTATTGGATTCAAATGAATCTGATTGAGTCTCAAATTTTTTGGGTTAGGTTAGAATCCATTAAAAAAAATATCAAATAAACCATAATACAAAAAAATTAGAACTTAAAACTACTAAGCATTTTATTAAATGGAACTCCGGATGTACATGTATTGTATTCAAACAAAATTGCAGAAAATGTTTAAAACAATCTCCAGAAGTCATACTAAAGTTAAGAGACAAATATAATGAATGATTGAGGAATAGCTGAACAGGGGCGAGGGTTGGCCCAGCCACGATCGCTAGGTGAAACGTTGGCAGAGTGGTTGTTGGCGCCTTGTTGCCTTGGCGTAGTGGAGCTATTGATCAATAGTCAATGGCTCATTGTGGTTGGTTGTGTGTGTTATTTCTTTTTTCAATCTCGAAAGGATTTCTTAGAATTAGAAATTAGGTCTTAATTCTATTTAATTTTACTATTTTAGGATACGTTATTTTTTATTTTATTTTTTAATTTTGAGATTTGATTCAAGTGAATTTTACTAGAAGTAGAAGTTCTCAATCTGAATAAATCCAATTAAAATATGAATTTGTATTAATCAGAGTAGTGGCGAGAAAACAGAGCTCAGATATGTTTCCAAGTAACTCTAAATAGGTTCGAATATGATCAGATAAAAAAAAATTATCCAAATTCAACTAAATAGATCTGGACATTTTTGGTTTAGATTGAATTTGGTTCCAAACAAGCTGTGCGAAGCATCAAATTTCACAACCGTTTAGCTTGCACATTTCTAATGGCACTAAGAAATACAGCTGAGCCGATTTTATTTGGAATCTACTATTATTGGGCCAACTTATAAGTTCAACCTGAAACTATGTGGCAACCTAGAAATTCATATCACCAGTCCACTCTAGAAATAAAGTAGTTCAACTTGGAAACCTATTTGTCTGACTTAGGAATCTACTTGTTCTAGTCACCCAAGAGAAATGTGCTCAAGATGTGTCCTATTATCAAGAAAATTAAAGCGAAGGAATACAGTAGGCCCGAGCTCACTTTGAATCTAACAATTGGGCCAATTTTATAAGTACGACATGAAATCTGCATGGGTGACTTGGAAATTCACCAAGCCGCTCTAGAAGTGAAATACTTAGATTTGAAAGTTCATTTTTCTGACTTGGAAATCTACTTATCTGAGTCACTCAGGAGAATTGTGCTCTAGACATGCCTTATTACCAAGGAAATTGAGTAAATAACATGACCTTGTAACCATGCAACTGCTAAGGGAGTGGGCAGTAGTCAAAGATAAAGCTATTCGCTAAGAAGAAGTTGTTTAAACCAAACAAGTTATCAGAGGAAGGGGTTAGCAAATTCAACTAAAAACTCTACAAGACATCAACCACTTGACCACTTTACCTTCTACATGATCTTCAACACCACCCAAAATCCTTTGAACTTTGTCTTATTTCCAGTTTTGTCAATTTATTTTCCTTTCCCCATATACTAAATATATGAATTAATATTTGAGGTCTATATCACAACCCTCTTAAGCATACCTAATCATGTTTTGTGGTTGGCAAGTGTGGAGAGTTGCGCTCAGTTCGACGTTTGGTTAGGATTCTTACTGTTATCCTGAGAAAATAAATTTAGATATTAAGGTCATTTTTCAACATCTAGGCCCATTCGTTAGGAATGGTGTTTGGTTAGGATTCTTACTGTTATCCTGAGAAAATAAATTTAGATATTAAGGTCATTTTTCAACATCTAGGCCCATTCGTTAGGAATGGTGTGACAAAGTCATTTAAAATTTAACAAAGAAAGGCTATCATAGTGGAAATGACGGGCGATGATGACGGAGATACTCAAACTTTGTGTTAAAATACTAATTAAGCAACCCAAAAAGGGGATGAATTGGAATTCTAAAAATTTAAGCAACTAAGACTGAATGCAATTTAAACAAAGCAACCAAATTCGAAATAAAAAAATTAATGTGCAATGAAAAATAAAGAGCGTAAGATAAGAGAGAGAAACAATGTGATTTTTACATGGTTCGGCCAACCATGCCTACGTCCCCGCCTCCAAGCTTACAAGGCTTGAGGATTTTACTAAGCGAGCCTCCAAGGCTTTAACAATGCTTACAATTGACTTTCAATGTGTCAATAGATCTTTACAACAAGAGATTATCCCCAATCTCTTAACCCGTGTGTATCCCAACACTTACAACCTCTCAATTTGATTTTACCAAAAAAAGGATTACAAATAAATTTCCCTCACACAATGTGTTTGATCACAAATGAAAGCCCAATGTGTGAATGAATGAAATGAATAAACAAATTTTAAGCTCAGATTGTAGAAGAATGCTCAATTACAACAGTAGTTGTCAAACTCTCATGTGAATTTGATTGAGCCATTTTATAGTTGGAGTAGAAAACTAGCCGTTATTGACTTTCTGGTGCTAACTTGCTTGCTGTTTATGCTAACCGGTTTGCCACTTGATGTTAATGTTATATTCAAAGATTTAAATTTCTGCATAACTGGTTTGCCGCTTCTTATTTTTTGGTTAGCTGTTTTTATTCCGGAGAGCTTCTGCGTAATAACCAGTTTACTGCTTACTGAATCCAATTAGCCGTTTTGATTCTAGAGAGCTGCTGTTTCTTAACTGGTTTGCCTCTTGGTGAATCCGGTTAGGCAGTTGCTTTCCAAACTGTATCTTTGTTGTACTTGGTGTGCTGCTTAGCTTATCCGGTGATCCAGTTGTCTCCAGAATGCAACTTCGTCGGGTTTGGTTTGTCGTTTATTTTATCCAGTTATCCGGATAGTTCCAGAAATACATTTTGTTTCAAACATACTCATTTTCTTGTTTTATAAAACCATAAAGTGTAATTCCTTGTTTATCCAAAACATGTGGTTTATTATCATCAAAATCAACATTTTATAGCCATATAGGCTAACAATCTCTCCTTTTTGGATGATGACAGAACACATCAAGTATTTTGAAGATTTTGATTGAAAAAAAAACTCCTCCTTAATGTATGCACAAGTAAAAAAAAAAAAAAAATTCACTTTCAATAGAGTTTAAGAAAAATCCTTTTCAGTTAAAAAGAACTCCCCCTGCAGATATGCATTATTTCATACACATATCAACACTTCAAACACATAATATCAACACTTCAAAATATATCCATAGATATCTCCCCCTTCATCATAAAAAAGAAATCAATATGCTCCCCCTACCAAAAACATAAAACAAACATTCCAGCATAATGAAATAAAATGTCATAACAAAAATGAATGTTGGTGTGCTAAACATATAAAGGCAGAAACATAATGAAAACTATTGAGGTGGCGAAGGTGGTGGTGATGGAGGTGGAAACAGATACAAAATGCAAAGTGCTTGAAGACGAGGCGCTGTCCGCGAAGAAGCTATTGATACTGCCGTGAGAGACGCTGGTGCTCCTCGAGAATGTGCTGCTGAAAGCTGGTTTGCTGCACAGAAAGTGTCCTCACCTTTTCCATAAGCTACTGAAGAGTAACTTCTTCGGAGTCATGAGGCTTTGGAGGTGGTACAATAGATGTAAAAGCATCAAGATCAGATGCAGATATAGGAGAGTCCTGACGTCTACGCTGACCCCAGAAAGGAAGCAAAAAATCAGGAAGTTGATCCACAGGAACCATATCATTTAGAGGACGATCATCACTTGGAGCAATCAATCATAGTGTACTTATTTTTAGTAAACTTCATCCATGCTCTATTACGCCACTCAAATCCTAGGGCACACACGGCCTCATCCACTATACTCTTACAGGGTTTACAAGATCAGGATGATGAAATGACCATATGGAAGGGAACGTGTGACCAAGTTAGGTATGGAAAACGTGGTGCGTATAATAGTGTAACCAAGGTTAATCGGAGGATGCCTAAGGATAGAATCAATCAAAGCAACATCCATGTGGGAAACCTCATCTAAGTGCCCAGACTTAGGAAGGACAATAGTTTGAATAAGATGAAGTAAAATTCGAGATACATTGAGTACGGAAATGGATGTTACAGACCTCATCAAAAAGATCAATTCACCTACATATGTTTCCAATAGCATCAACATGAACAAAGTTATCAATGTCAGGGGCTTTCCTAGCAGAAAAGATTTCTAAGCCAGTATTGGAGGTTCGTGGGAGAGAATTCAACTCCGTATCGTCAAATTCAATCAAAACTCCTTCAACATTTGCGATAGCTCGATTCTCTTTCTCTGCGGAAGTATCTATATTCGAGTAAAATACTCTCACCAAGTCAATATACACATTCTCCTTAACCATAAGGGCATTAATCCAACCAACTTCCTCCAACAATTGCAATAAATTTCTATTACTAATACTAAGACTACGAAGCCAATCAGTCAAAATATAGAAGGTAGGGAATACCGTATGGGTCATGAATTTTTGGCGAAAATGCTTGGCCAAATGCTTGTTCAAGAAGTGCCTTGATTCAAAATCAGGCTATTCTGCAGTGCTTTTTTCCTGGAGTTGCCGTTAGGGTGGTGGAACAGGTTCTTTCCTTTTCCTCTTCTTGGCCTTGAGCTTGACATGATGATTTTGGATCGATTTTAAGAGGAATGAACCGATTAAAAGGAAGATAATGGTGTTTAAAAGGGATATATGAGTTCAATTTGCGTAAAACTTGACCTAAGATTGAAAATATTAAAGAGAGGAAAAATGGGTGAAAACCTAGGTTACATTTGGAATTTTGCGATTTTGATAGTGAATATGAGTTTGGAAGATGATTTTGAGCACAAGGAAATGATATGGAATGATTTTTATGGTTCAATTTCGGTGTAAAAATGGATGAAAATGGTGGATTTTAGAATGAAAACGAGAGAGGGAGAAAATAGTTTAGAGAGAGAGAAGTGGTAGACCGAATGAAGAGGAATAAGATGAACGGTGTTTAAAAAATGAATCCAGCTTTCCGTTTATCTGTAACCAGCTGACCAGTTATGTTCCAAAGAGTAACCATCGCGAAAACTGCAAGTCCTTTTCGCTAAACGGTAGACCGATTAGGTCTAGAGAGTAAGAGCCTAGGAAATGGCTTGCCGGTTAGCCATAAATAGCATGCCATTTATACTCAGAAGTTATTCTGCCTCTTACTGTATTTTGGTTAATCGGTTAGCTTGTATTTTGCACACCAATTTATTTTTGGCTTAAGACTTTCAATTTTAAATCAGTTTGTGATTCAGAACTTTTCAATAAGCCATTTAATGCATGAAACATGAATGCGTACATGAACAAACATATCAAATATATATCAATCATATCAATAAATAATGCCATACAAAGAAAAATCATAATTTAGGATGCAACATTATCATTCCAAGCTCGTGTCTTATTTTATGAACTGTTCTTCACTAAGGACTTTTGTGAAGATATCCACAAGTTGATTTTCAGTATAAACAAATTCAATCACATCTCCTTTTTGAACATGATCTCTTAGGAAATAATGTCTAATCTCTATATGCTTAGTCTTAGAATGCTGAAAGGGATTCTTCGACAAATTGATAGTACTTGTGTTATCACATTTAATAGGAATATGATCTGATTTAATGTCAGAGTCTCTAAAGGTTTGTTTCATCCATATTGCTTATGCACAACAACTTTCAGCTGCGATATATTCTACCTTAGTGGTAGAAAGTACAATCGAATTTTGTTTCTTGCTAAACCAAAAGACAAGTGAATGACCTAAGAAGTGACAAGTTCCACTAGTACTCTTCCTATCGACCTTGTAATTGACAAAGTCGGCATCCAAATAACAAGTTAAATTTATATGAATTCCTCTAAGATACAAAAGGCCAATATCTATGGTCCCACTCAAATAACAAAAAATTCATTTGACAGTAAGCAAATGAGATTCCTTGGGACATGATTGAAATCTTGCACACAAACATACACTAAACATGATATTAGGTGTACTAGTAGTTAAGTAAAGTAAAGATCGGATCATACCTCGATACAATTTGATGTCAACCTCTTTACCTTTTTTATCCTTGTCAAGCTTAATTGTTGTGCTCATTGGAGTACTCTTGGTCTTTGACTCATCAATACCAAATCTTTTGAGTAGATCTTTGACATATTTGGCTTGATTGATGAAGATTCCCTCATTGTTTTGTTTGATTTGAAGTCCAAGGAAATACTTCAATTCTCTCATCATGCTCATTTCAAATTCTTTACTCATGCAAGATGAAAATTCTTTACACAACAATTTATTAGTAGAACCAAAGATAATATTGTCAACATAAATTTGAACAATAAATATGTCTTTGTTCCTATGCTTGATGAAGAGAGTTGTGCCAGCCTTACCCAAGGAAAAACCATTATCCAGCAAGAAATTTTTAAGCCTATCAGACCATGCTCTAGGTGTTTGTTGTAAACTATACAATGCTTTAACATGATCAATAAATTTTTCATTTTCAAAACTAGGGGGTTGTTTTACATAAACTTTCTCTATAATGTATCCATTTAAAAATGCACTTTTAACATTCATTTAATATAAAATAAAATGTTTATGATATGCAAATGCTAATAACATCATAATAGATTCCAATTTAGCTACTGGTGCAAAAGTTTCATGAAAATCAATTCCTTCTTCTTGGTTGTAACCTTGAGCCACTAATCTAGCCTTATTCCTTACAGCCCCATAGGTCTCATCCATTTTGTTTCTAAATACACATTTAGTGCCTATGACGAATTGATGTTCCGGTTAGGAACTAATTCCCATATATTGTTTCTCTCAAATTGATTTAACTCCTCTTGCATTGCCATAATCCGAAAAGAATTAAGGTTCAATTTGAGATATGAATGCAGCATATTGATAGGTATTTCTAAATGATGGCCTAGTGGTTATACCTCTTGAAGGATCACCTAAAATTAACTCTTTAGTGTGAGAAGAAACATACCTCCAATCCTTGGGGAATGTTTGTGAATTACCTTGATTTAGTTCGGTATTCATTTGTTCTTCTTCTTGTTGCTCCACTTGATTTGCAAATGGTGAGTCATCTTGTTTCACATTGGAAGTCACTTCTTGTAATTCTTCATTGACATTACCAATTCCGAGAATCTTTCCCTTTGAATTGCTCCAAAGGAAACATCTTCACCGTTTTTGATCTTGTTAAAACTTGAGAACCATGTATAATTTCTAGTCATATGCCTTGAGCAACTACTATCTAGGTACCATTTATTATTCTTCTTCTTCCTGTAGAGAAAATCTTAAGTCTTAGGTACCCAAACCTTTTTGGGTCCTTGGGTCCTTGGGTCCTTGAGTGTTAGCAATAATTCCTTTTGGAATCTAAACACATTTTACTCCATAATATGCATTTCTTTTAACTGGACATCTATACTTCATGTGATCATCTTGATTGCAATAGTGGCGTACAACTTGATTGTTAATGGAGGTACTCTTTACAAAGTAATTCTTATAATACTTTTGTTTCAAATTTGGCTTATAGCCAATAGCTCCCTTGTCAAACACACATTTTTGTGAATCAAGCAAGTTGTCCAATGTCTTTTGCCCATTTGTAAACTTTAAGACAACATTACTAAGTTCAATATGCTTTTTCTTGAGCATCTCATTTTCCTTTTTCAAATCATCTACATGTGATTCTATATGTTCATGTGAAGTGCTAGGTTTCTCATTTGATAATGCAACTCTTATTATGCGATGTTTTATTCTCTAATTCTAGGCATGTAATCTTTGCACTTAGAGAATCATTTTCATTTATGAGCTTTACCATTTTTTTTAAGACACGCATTCTTTTTACCAATTTTCATCCAATCATCATGCAATTCCTTAAAAGCATCATATAATTCATCATAGGTAGGATCACTTACTTCATCAAGTTTGTCAAACAATTCATCGCCAATTGCCATGAGAGCTAGATTTGGCATCGCTTGTTGCTCTTCATCATCACTTGTTTCCTCATCACTGTCATCCCACATTGCTACCATTGCCTTCTTCTTGAGCTTTTTGAGAAGAGGACACTCTGATCATATGTGTCTAGGCTTCTTACACTCGTAACAAGTGATTGGCTCCTTCTTCTCTTTTTGATTTTTGTAGTTTCTAAATCTTCTCCGCTCACTGGTTTTCTTGAATAATTTTCTGAACCTCCTGGCCATCATAGCCATGTTTTCATCATCAAGCTCACTTTCCTTGTCACCCTGTTTTGATGCTTTGAGTGCAATGCTTTTCTTTTTCTTTTCCTCATTGCCTTTTTCTACTATCAAATCTTCCTCATAAGAAATTAAAGAACCAATCAAATCATCAATAGGTAAGGTGTTTAAAACCTTAACTTCCTCTATGGAAATTCTTTTAGGTCTCCATTCAGTTGGTAAAGACCTAATGATCTTCTTAACCTCTTCGTTATTTGATAAGGTTTTTCCTAAGACTTCTAATGTGTTCACAATATCCGTAAACCTAGTATACATGGAATAAACACTTTCATTTTGTTCCATTGGGAACAATTCATATTTGTCTAGTGTATCTACTAATCTTAGAATCATTGACCTGGTTTGTGCCCTCATAGACAACTTCAAGTTTGTTCCAAATTTCCTAAGCACTTTTACAACTAGACACTCTATGGAACTCTTTCTTATCAAGTGCACAAAACAAAGCATTCACAGCCTTGGAGATTAGAGACAACTTTTTCTTTTCTGTCTCACTCCATTGACTTGTTGATTTGGGGATATCTGCCCCTTTTTCATCTTTGGTAATGAGCACAAATGGATCGTCATTAACAATTTTCCAAATTTCGTAATCTAAATCCTGGAAATAAATTCTCATCCTAGTTTTCCAATAAAGGTAGTTGTTTCCATTAAAAAAATGGAGGTCTATTGGTTGATTGACCTTCCCTAAATGTGGAATCATTGTGAGTTGTCATTGATCTTTAACTCTAGATGGTTAAGTTTAAACAAAAGCATCTTGCTCTGATGCCAAATGAAATACTAACTCGGCAACCCAAGAGGGAGTGAATTGGAATTCTAAAAATTTAAACAACTAACACTTAATGTAATTTAAACAAAGCAACCAAATTCGAAATAAACAAATTAATGTGCAATGACAAATAAAGAGATAAGATAAGAGAGAGAAACAACATGATTTTTACATGGTTCGGCCAACCATGCCTACGTCCATGCCTCCAAGCTTACAGGGCTTAAGGATTTTACTAGTGAGCCTCCAAGGCTTTAACAATGCTTACAATTGATTTTCAAGGTGTCAATAGACCTTTACAACAAGAGATTATCCCCAATATCTTAACCCGTGTGTATCCCAACACTCACAACCTCTCAATTTGATTTTACAAAAAAAAAGGATTACAAATAAATTTCCCTCACACAATGTGTTTGATCACAAATGAAAGCCCAATGTGTGAATGAATGAAATGAATACACAAATTTTAAGCTCAGATTGCAGAAGAATGCTCAATGGTAATAGTAGCTATCCAACTCTTATTTGACTTTGATTGAGCCATTTTATAGTTGGAGCAGAAAACTAATCGTTATTGACTTTCTGGTGCTAACCGGCTTACCGTTTATGCTAATTGGTTTGCCACTTGATGTTATCGTTATTGTCAAAGATTTAACCAGTTTGTCATTTCTCATTATCCAGTTAGCCGTTTTTATTCTAGAGAGCTTCTCCCTGATAATTGGTTTGCTGCTTGTTGAATCTGGTTAGCATTTTGATTCCAGAGAGTTGTTGTCTCTTAATCAATTTGCCGTTTGGTGAATTTGGTTAGCCGATTGCTTTCCAAAATGTATCCTTGTTGTACTTGGTGTGCCGTTTAGCTTATCTAGTGATACAGTTTTCTCCAGAATAAAACTTTGTGGTTTTTGGTTTGTCATTTATTTTATCTGGTTATCTGGTTAGTCCCAAAAACACAATTTTGTTTCAAACATACTCATTTTCTTGTTTTATAAAACCATAAAGTGTAATTCCTTGTTTATCCAAAACATGTGGTTCGTTATCATCAAAATCAACATTTTATAGCCATATCAGATGGCGGAGGAAGTAAATGTTGAAGCGGATAGGACATGAAGAGAAGGATTTTAATGCAGCGCAAGAAATTAAAGAAATCCTAATTAGATTGAAATTTATAGTATTTAGAAATATTTTAATGAATTTGTATTCTATTTTGATTTGGTTTCTTATTTAGAGTTTCATTATTTAGACATAACTTATTTAAGTTGTATTCCTAGTTTAAGTATGAATATTATTAAAATCGGTTATCTAGTCAAATTAGGATAAATCATAGTTAGTATAAATAAGTGTTTTTTGTAGCTTTTGCAGGTAGAGATTTTTGAGTTCAATAATATTTTCAGCATTCAAATATCTGTGTGAGTATTTGAGTTTAGTTAATTCTCGGTATTCTGCGGAATTAATGAGTCTTAACCCCTAAATTCGCAGTATTCTTTGAATCAACATTAATTTAGTTTGTTACTTTATTCCGGTATTCTCTCGAATCAACGGAATATTTTGAAGTATAACTTAGGCTGCATCAGCTTGGTATCAGAGCCAAGGTTGGAAAGTTCAGGGCTATTCATCAGTATCGACGTTGTAATTTGAAAATTTATCTTAAGGCAAATAAAGATTATCTGGGAGACTACAACGAGCAAAATTCGAGGACGAATTTTCTCCACCTTGGTGGGAATAATGCAGAGCAATAAATTAAAGAAATTCTAATTAGATTGAAATTTATAGTATTTAAAAATATTTTAATTAATTTGTATTCTGGTTTAATTTGGTTTCCTATTTAGAGTTTCATTATTTAGACATAACTTATGTAAGTTGTATTCCTAGTTTAAGTATGAATCTTATTAAAATAGGTTTTCTGGTCAAATTACGATAAGTTGTAGTTAGTATAAATAATTATTTTTTGTAACTTTTACAGGTAGAGATTTTTGAGTTCAATAATATTTTCAGCTTTCAAATCTCTGTGTGAGTATTTGAGCTTAGTTAATTCTCGGTATTCTGCGAATTAACGAGTCTTAACCCCTAAATTCGCAGTATTCTTTGAATCAACATGAATTTAGTTTGTTACTTTATTTCGGTATTCTCTCGAATCAATGGAATATTTTGAAGTATAACTTAGGCTGCATCAGCTTGGTATCAGAGCCAAGGTTGGAAAGTTCAGGGCTATTCATCAGTATCGACGTTGTAATTTGAAAATTTATCTTAAGGCAAATAAAGATTATCTGGGAGACTATAACGAGCAAAATTCGAGGATGAATTTTCTCCACCTTGGTGGGAATAATACAGAGCAAGAAATTGAAGAAATTCTAATTAGATTGAAATTTATAGTATTTAAAAATATTTTAATTAATTTGTATTCTAGTTTGATTTGGTTTCCTATTTAGAGTTTCATTATTTAGACATAACTTATTTAAGTTGTATTCCTAGTTTAAGTATGAATCTTATTAAAATAGGTTTTCTAGTCAAATTATGATAAGTCGTAGTTAGTATAAATAATTATTTTTTGTAACTTTTACAGGTAGAGATTTTTGAGTTCAATAATATTTTCAGCTTTCAAATCTCTGTGTGAGTATTTGACTTTAGTTAATTCTCGGTATTCTGCGGAATTAACGAGTCTTAACCCCTAAATTCGCAGTATTCTTTGAATCAACATTAATTTAGTTTGTTACTTTATTCCGGTATTCTCTCGAATCAACAGAATATTTTGAAGTATAACTTAGGCTGCATCAGCTTGGTATCAGAGCCAAGGTTGGAAAGTTCAGGGCTATTCATCAGTATCGACGTTGTAATTTAAAAATTTATCTTAAGGCAAATAAAGATTATCTGGGAGACTACAACGAGCAAAATTTGAGGACGAATTTTCTCCACCTTGGTGGGAATAATGCAGAGCAAGAAATTGAAGAAATCCTAATTAGATTGAAATTTATAGTATTTAAAAATATTTTAATTAATTTGTATTCTAGTTTGATTTGGTTTCCTATTTAGAGTTTCATTATTTAGACATAACTTATTTAAGTTGTATTACTAGTTTAAGTATGAATCTTATTAAAATAGGTTTTCTAGTCAAATTACGATAAGTCGTAGTTAGTATAAATAATTGTTTTTTGTAACTTTTACAGGTAGAGATTTTTGAGTTTAATAATATTTTTAGGTTTCAAATTTTTATGTGAGTATTTGAGTTTAGTTAATTCTCGCTATTCTGGGGAATCAACGAGTCTTAACCCCTAAATTTGCTGTATTCTTTGAATCAACGTGAATTTAGTTTGTTCTCTTATTCCGGTATTCTCTCAAATAAATGAAACATTTTGAAGTATAACTTCTGCTGCATTAGATTTGAAAGGCAAATAGCAAGATTTGAAGAAAGGACCAAAGGGTTGGTTGATGCCCAAGTCAGGAGGCCTCAAGATCGAAGTGATGATCCAGAGAGTAGTAAAGCATGGGAGAGAGAGGAGCACTATGGTGAACAACGGAAAGAACCAAGCCTGCCTCAAATTAAGGTACAATAGGGAACAAAAATGCTGGAGATAAGTTAAGAGGGCAAAATAAGGACCTGGACTATGAAAGAGAGAGAGAAAGAAAAATGAAGGAACCCCCAACGAGCAAATAAGCTTGGTAGAAATTTTCTAGTTATTGTGAGAAAGCATTCATGATCCTTGGAAAACTAGAGGAGTACTAGCTTCTGCTATTATAAACTTCTTAAGACTTTTCTCTGATAGAGTAAGAATGCTGCTAGATTTTAAATTGAATATCCACTTGCTCAAATTGATACCTTAATTCATGACAATTAGAATTAATTTCATAAATGGTGAATTTGATTTATGGTGCATATATAACCTGTAATGTTTTTGCTATATTACTCATGATAAGGATATAGGTTTTCTCTTCTTGTTACGTGCAATTTTTTTGTTGTATTTTAATACTTTTTTTTGTTGATTATATAATTTTATTAATTGTTCTTATAGTTGCAAACAATGTCAAATTCCAATATAATAACACTAAATGAATGAAAAGTGATGCATCTACAGAAAAGTTAATAGTTTAGATATGGATAAATCTTGGTGTTGATGGATAGAAGGTCCATAGAATATGAGAATAGGGTGGATTAGTTTCACAAGTTTTCAATACTTTATGCTAGTAATCCTGAACTCTTGAGATGTCCATGCCAAGCATGTTGCAGTTTGGTCTTTCACGGACTTTCTGAGATAAAAAATCATCTTTATTGGGAAAGTATTGACCAAACCCATCAAAACATTGGCTTGGCATGGAGAGAGCACTCTAGTAGATGACCATCAAATGTAAAAGCTTTATTTGAGGGTAGTCAACGAATGCTATTGATACAGTTGCAATGGTTAATGATGTATTTGACACTTGTAATGGTGATCCTGAGTCTTTTGAAACTTTATTTAACGATGCTGAAAACCTTTGTTTTTTCGTTGTGTGAAATTCACTAAGTTATCCGCCTTAATAAGCCTATACAACATTAAAGGAAGAAATGGATGATCAGACAAAATTTTTTCAAATTGACTAAGTTGTTTATCAGTTATGCTCCTAATAATAATGAAATACATTTTCTATATCTAAAGCAAAGAAGATTGTGCTTTCATTAGGCTTAGAATATGAAAAAAAAATATTACATACATGTCCTAATTAATGATCTCATTATATATAGAAAAGAATACAAGGATTTATTTGCATGTCCATCTATGGAAAACATAAGGATTTATCTTTAAATCCCACTTGTAGAGTGTCAAGATGGAAGAATACCAAGAAAAGTAAGGGAATTTTTACTAAAATCTTGTAGTATTTTCCTCCTATACTAAGGTTTATGTCTTGGTATTCCCCTTAGGCCGTAAAAGACTTAACTTGGCATGCCAATGAAAGAATGATTGATGGAAAACTATATCACCTGGTTGACTTGCTATCATGAGGCTAATAGACCAAAAATGGCCAGATTTTGGCGTACAAGCAAGAAATCTTTGATTGGTTATTTCTGAAGATGGGATAAATACCCCATAAAAACCTTCATAACACATATAGTTGTTGGCCAATTGTTATGATTTCTTATAACCTTCCTTCTTGGTTGTGCGAGAAAATTCATGATGTTGACTATGCTAATATCTAGTCGATGATAGCCCGGTAATGATATTGATGTCTAATTGGCACCATTGTTTGTTGACTTGAAAACTTTGTAGGAAGTTGGTGTATAACTTTATGATGCTTATAGATGAGAGTTATTTACCCCATGGGCTGTGTTGTTATGGACAACCACTGATATTCCTATGTATGGGAACTTTTCTGGTTGCTCCGCTAAATAATTCATGTCCTATATGTAGGGAAGACACGGGTTTCTGTAGACTTAAGCACGGGACGAAATATGTGCACATGCGCCATAGGCGATATCTCCCAGAATTTCATTTGTTTCGAGATTTGACAAAGGCTTTTGATGGTGAACCCGAAAGAGACTTCCCTTTTAAGTTACTAAGTGGTGAAAAACATTAAGAAAGGTTGAAGGGATTCGAAATTCATGGGGAGGAAAAATTAGAAAGCGTTAAAGATAAGAATATGATGAAAAAATTCGTTGGACAAGGAAATCAATATTCTTTTCTCTCGATTATTGGAATATTTGCATATTCATCATATGTTGGATGTAATGCACATTGAAAAATATGTATGCGAGAGTATATATGGTAAATTGTTGAATATTCCTGAAAAAGCAAAAGACGGACTTAATTCTCACTTAGGAAAATTTTATAATACCGTAATGAAAATTACGGTATCAATACTGTGATACACATAAATATTGTAAATTACACATAAAATTAGTAAATATAAAATAAAACAAGTAAATTTATACAATATTATTAATTATTTAAAAAATTAACATTGTTTCTATAGAATTTTAGTGAAAATTTTATAAAAAAATATTTTCTTTAATTAAACATGGAAAAAATTACTCATTAATTAAACAAAAAATTGTACTGAAAAAAAGTAGAATAGGTTTTATTGAATTGGTTTAACCATAAATTCTATATTTATTCTAGGACATTTGTATAATTTTTTCCCCATTTTTTTATAATAATATCTATTTATTACACAAGTTAATCAAGCGTAATAATTTATCTTGATGTGGATCAAGCAAAAAAAAAAAAAAAAAATTCTTATATTACTAGACACATATGATATATCAATAAAATTAGATTTAATTTTGAGTTTTATGCATACGTTGTGTAGTTTTAAATTTTTTACTTGTGCTTAGAGACCATTTAGGATTATTGTTGAGGAAGTGTAGAAAGATGCAAAATATCCTCATCTTACAACATATATAAAAGATATTAAAATAATATTTTTTTTCAGAATCCGATTTTGAGAATAAATTTCATCTTTAATAAAACACTATATGTATTACATAAATGCAAAGGTAGCATTATTCAATTTAAATAAAAAAAAGACAACAAATATATAAACTAATAAACATTATAATGAGATTTTATTTTACAATTATGAACTTTTTTTTAATAGTAACTCTTATATTAATTTACTCATTTTAGTTTTTATTCATAAGTTCTTGGCATAATTTATAAAGTTTATATTTTATTTTTCACTTAATGTTGATTTACTTGTTTTATATTATATTTGTAAGTATTCATTTTAGTTACCAGTAATACATCAATTCACCAGTTTTATAGTAATTTACTTGTTTTACCTTTCTTTTATGAGTCTTATGTTCCATTTACAAAGTTTATGTTTTATTTTGTACTTAATGTTGATTTACTTGTTTTATGTTATATTTGTAAGTTTTTATTTTAGTTACCAGTAATACATCAATTCACCAGTTACTTGTTTTACCTTTCTTTTGCAAGTCTGATGTTCTATTTTTAAAATTTATGTTTTATTTTACAGTTAGTGTTGATTTATTAGTTTTATGTTATATTTACAAGTTTTTATTTTTTTTACTAGTAACACATTAATTTTACTAGTTTTATATTAATTTACTTAATTTACCTTCCATTTACAAGTTTTATGTTCCATTTCTAAAATTTATGTTTTATTTTACAGTTAGTGTTGATTTACTAGTTTTATGTTATAATTGTAAGTTTTTGTTTTGTTTACCAGTAACACATTAATTTTACTAGTTTTATATTAATTTACTTGTTTTACCTTCTATTTACAAGTCTTATGTTCAATTTTTAAAATTTATGTTTTATTTTACAGCTAGTGTTGATTTATTAGTTTTATAATATATTTGTAAGTTTTTGTTTTGTTTACTAGTAACACATTAATTTTACTAGTTTTATATTAATTTACTTGTTTTACCTTACATTTACAAGTCTTATGTTCCATTTCTAAAATTTATGTTTTATTTTATAGTTAGTGTTGATTTACTAGATTTATGTTATATTTGTAAATTTTTGTTTTGTTAATTAATAACACATTAATTTTACTACTTTTATATTAATTTACTTGTTTTACCTTTCATTTACAAGTCTTAAATTCTATTTCCAAAATTTATGTTTTATTTTACAGTTAGTGTTGATTTACTAGTTTTATAATATAATTGCAAGTTTTTGTTTTGTTTACTAGTAATACATTAATTTTACTAGTTTTATATTAATTTACTTGTTTTACCTTCCATTTACAAGTCTTATGTTCCATTTCTAAAATTTATGTTTTATTTTACAGTTAATATTGATTTACAAGTTGTATGTTATATTTATAAATTTTATATCTTATTTACATAATTTATATTTAATTACAGTATTGATGCCGCAACTTTAATCACGGCATTATAGAATAACCCTTATTTTTTTATAAAAACTCAGCTAAACCCATCATAATCCCATGGTTTGATAGAGTTTTATAGTAATTTACTTGTTTTACCTTTCTTTTATGAGTTTTATGTTCCATTTACAAAGTTTATGTTTTATTTTGCACTTAATGTTGATTTACTTGTTTTATGTTATATTTGTAAGTTTTTATTTTAGTTACCAGTAATATATCAATTCACCAGTTACTTGTTTTACCTTTCTTTTACAAGTCTGATGTTCTATTTCTAAAATTTATGTTTTATTTTACAGTTAATGTTGATTTATTAATTTTATGTTATATTTACAAGTTTTTATTTTTTTTACTAGTAACACATTAATTTTACTAGTTTTATATTAATTTACTTAATTTACCTTCCATTTACAAGTTTTATGTTCTATTTCTAAAATTTATGTTTTATTTTACAGTTAGTGTTGATTTACTAGATTTATGTTATATTTGTAAGTTTTTGTTTTGTTTACCAGTAACACATTAATTTTACTACTTTTATATTAATTTACTTGTTTTACCTTCCATTTACAAGTCTTAAATTCTATTTCTAAAATTTATGTTTTATTTTACAGTTAGTGTTGATTTACTAGTATTATAATATAATTGCAAGTTTTTGTTTTGTTTACTAGTAACACATTAATTTTACTAGTTTTATATTAATTTACTTGTTTTACCTTCCATTTACAAGTTTTATGTTCCATTTCTAAAATTTATGTTTTATTTTACAGTTAATATTGATTTACAAGTTGTATGTTATATTTACAAATTTTATATCTTATTTACATAATTTATATTTAATTACAGTATTGATGCCGCAACTTTAATCACGGCATTATAGAATAACCCTTATTTTTTTTTATAAAAACTCAGCTAAACCCATTATAAAAACTCAGTGCCAGCCTGACTTACTCATTATTACCTACAATGTAAGGACTACATGAGCTAATGTCCAATAAGATAACATTTTGATGCGTGTATTAATTATTATGCACATAGATGACCTTATGAACATTAAGTCTTTTAAAAGAAACTTCGAAATATAAAACAACTATTAGGACCCTTGGCGTGTTGCACTACAAAGTTGGCACTCTTCATTCTTTAAAACAACATGCTTTTGGGCCTAGATTACTCGTTGATCTTTTGGGCGTTATGTATTGCAATCCCTAAAGGATTATTCTTTACTTAGTCTTGAGAGCTTGACCTATTTGGAAACTTTGCCACCTTGCTAGTAAAACAACCCATTTTTCAAAATTCATTTTTTTTAAATAACTATTTTTTTTACTTAATCGTAAAATAATCTTAACCTGTTAACATCAGATGTATGTACTTAATGCAACCTATGTCATCATTTGTAAAGTTCTTAGATATATAACAAAGCCAACCATACAAAGCTTTTAAAAAATACCAATCTATAATATAGACAGCCGTACTTACCATATAGCGATTAAACAAAACTTTATTGTAGTATAGGCATATAAAGATTAAATAAAATGTAACTATATTATAGGTGGCAGAACTAACCATATCAAGATTAAATGAATATACCATAGTATAGGCAGCACAGCCGACCATATAAAATTAAATAAGAAAATATCACAATATAGGCGGCATAGTCGACCATACAAAGATTAAATGAAAATATGATACTATAGTCATCATAGCCAACCATATAAAGCTTAAATGAAAATATCATAAAATGGGTGGCATAACTGACCATATAAAGATTAAATAATCACATCATGGTAACAATCATAAGATTAAGAAACAATTAAAGATGAATTTAAGTATAGAAAACTTTGTCCTTACATTGCAGTCGAAGTGTTAATTACCCCTTAGACTTGACTTCTTCTAGACCCTCCTAAATTTTCTACTAGCTTAAGGATTTTTCTACTCTTTAATGTTGTCCTCTATATCACCGATGTCCTCATCAGCTTCAAGCGAATAAAAAATAATGGTAAGCAATAAATTCATGAACAACATCAAAGATTTGATTGAAAAATTAAAAACTTTGATGGAGAAAGATGAAAACTTTTAGTTTTAGCGCAAGTAACTTGGCTAATTGTCAAATTATGCAATATGTACTGTTTTAAAAACACATCTTGTCGAATTATGTAATGTTCATTTGTTTCGTATCTTATAATTTCTCTAGTTTCTTTGATCTGATTTGCTGATATTTATGCCCTATAGCCTTAGTTTCTTCTTTTATAAACCCCCTTAGAAAATTTTCTTTTTCATGGTTCTATTTTTATTTATTTATTTTTGAGTGATTGCCGATGAGTTAAATTTGTGTTTGGATCCTACACATGGGTAGTTGATGCTGATGTTTTGATGGAATTTTTCTAATGGAATTTCTCTAAGTAGAGTCTTCAAGTTATTTGTTGAAATGCCTGACAGAACAACAAATTTGTATATGTTCTATTATTCCAATATGAGGTACGAAAATGAACACAATCCAAACACTATCCTTGCTTTGCAGTTTTTGTTGGAGTTCTATTTCAAGGAAGCCTTGCTGCTACTTCTGTGGATATAATCTATTAAATTATTTTATGACCTGATATTTTTATAATTCTGTGTAGGTTTGTATTTAATGCAGGCTAAGCATCTTGGACTAAGAATCAGAATTAGGGAGAAAAAAGTTGCCTCTCAGCAAGAACTCCATGATCAAGTAAGAAAATTTGGAATTAGTTTTTCATAATGTTGATTTTGGCATGAATATTTTTGCTGCATACTTTTAGGTTTGATTGCTTTCATTTCTAATTGAAGTGTATTTGGTTGCGATGCTATACGGGCTTAATTCTGTTGTCTTATACAATGAAATGAGTGATTACATAGTTCAGGAAAAGTTCCGAGTGTACGAGAGCGATACAATGCTATATGGGATATACTAATTGCTCGTAGTGTTCTAATTGTTATCCCGCAGAAATCCTTAAAGTTTTTGCTGTTTTTATATCTGTTTGTCGTTTTAGTTTCTGTTTCTAATTTATAAATTTGTTTATATAGGTTATATACTTATAATCTAGCGGTTGAAGCCTCAAAATTGTACTCTGTATGTCTGTTAAAAGTATCCACAAATAACTATAAAACTAAACTTGCCACTCATGTAGTTTAGGTAGTGAAGATTGAACCTCAATGTTGTTTTTGGACCTATGACTATTGTCAGGTTGTTGAAGCCTAAATTGGCACACTGTTAGCTTAGGTAATGAACTTGCCACTCAGATAGTTTAGGTAGTGAAGATTGAACCTCAATGTTGTTTTTGGACCTATGACTATTCTCAAGCTGTTGAAGCCTGAAATGGCTCTCTGTTAGCTTAGGTAGTGAAGCCTGATAGAAGTAGATCCCAATTCTTGATATCAGACCTGCCTCTATTGTTGAAAAGGACAGGCTATAGGCAAGGTTTGACATTAGTCCTATATTTGAGAATGAAAAAAGAATAAATTTAACGGGGGTTGCTACCTTACAGCCCGCTTAAGGTACAGTCCTTCACTGTAAATAGTGTCGAATCCACAGTTTGGCACTGTTCATGGTGAAAGCTGTACTTTACGAGAGCCGTAAGGTACCCCTCACCTAAATTTAACTAGATGAGATGAAACAATAAAATGATATGGTGGTTTGGTGGCAGGTTGTAATCTTTTTTATAAATAGGCAAGGAAAACTCTATAACTACTCTAAACCTTAGCTGATGTAGCCCTTGAATAGTTTAACATGACCGAGCTATCTAATTGCCTGCCTCTAGTGCACGTTAGGTAATGTTTTTGTGTCATAATTGTCAGACTTTTGTATAGGTATATTTTATATTAGTTGTTTAATATAAGTTCCTTGCTTTTTGAAAAGGAAGTGAGTGAATATTGTATTTGACCTTTCTATAGATCTAAATTGTAAGTCTTAGAACTTGGTGATTTGCTTTTGCTTTCTCTCCGAGAGGGAAAACAAGAGGAGGGTTAATTTTTGCTTTTGATACAGTGGTGATTGGCATTTTTTAATTGGTAAAAGCACATGTGGTAAAAAGCACCACAGCACTTGCGATTTTTGTGGACCAGAACAAGTGAAAAGTGATTATTTTTATTAGGAAATAAAGCAGAGCTTTTACTCTTTAATTAGTCTGCAGTCTGCTGCCAGTCCATGTTTAAAAAGCAGATTAAAAATAGGTAATTGCTACCTTGCAGCTGCTGTAACTTACAGCAGCTGCAAAAATAGATAAACAGTACCACACGTAGATACTATTCACTTTATTTTTACAGCTGCTGTAAGTTACAGCAGCTGCAAGGTAGGGGGATCCTTAAAAATATTGGACATATGATTGAATCTTTTGTTCACTTGAATTATTGACACTGAATCCCATGTTGCTCCTCTGCCTTTACTCTTTTTTAGTTTTTTAGGTTCCTTTTGGGTCCGCCTATGTTGCCACTGTTGTACGTGACAACAGCTTCTGTCTTTTCTGACTTGGTTATTGTAAAATGTCGTTGAGCCACTTCCACTCTGTTTTATTTCATTGAAACTCTTAGAGTATCAAATTCACCCCCTCACAATTTTTAAATTCCCAAAATACCCTCCATTTAATTAAAATATATATAGCAAAATTGGAAAAAAAAAAACAACAATTACAATCAACATTTTGAACCCTTGAAGCCTCAATCGGAGCCAAGAGGAAGATTTTTCAGCTACAGCCAAGAGGAAGCATAGCACCGTGATCGAGATTGAGATCTGGATTGGGATCTAGTTCACTAGTCATCACGATCTTCACCGTCCGTTACTTGGCCTGCTATAGTAACGATCTCGTCACTGTCTCCTCACCGTCTTCAAACAGCATATCTCCTCGTCGTCGTTATCTTTGTCTTCACCGGCCGTCTCCACGACGATGATGATGATGTCGACATTGTTGATGATGATGCCGCCATCGATTCTGATTTGTTGTTGCCTTTGATGATGATGATGATGATTTTAATTATTGCTGTTATTTTTTTAAATGGATTATTATTGTTAGGGGTGGGCAAGAACCGAACCGAAACCGAAAAATTTGGTTCGGTTCGGTTTTTTTCGGTTTCGGTTCCGTTTTTTTACTCTAAAAAAACCGAATATAAAAATACCGAACCGAACCATTTTCGGGTTAAAATTTAAAAAACCCGAACCGATCTGATTATCATGTAATCCCTGTACTTTATATAATTTTATTATGGCCCAATATTTAGGAAATGTTTACATATAGAATTTCTGTTATGGCCTAATTTTTTTGCAAAATTTTCAAAACGGTCCTTGACCGAAAGTCAGCAGAGCAAGATATCATCCCAGTCCATATTTTTTGGTAAATTATATTATGACGTAGAAACTTATTTTACTTTATTTTTGTTGTGGGCTAAAAGTTTTGATATTAAAACTAGTTATAATGATTCTGAAAATTCATCATTTTAGTCTAAAATTCATGCAATTTTTTTTTTTTTGCAAATACAAATTTGTAAATTATTTTATTTTTGTTTATTATACATTAATTATAGGAGGCCTTGTGTGCAAGTTAAGGTGAACAATTTTAGTCTAAAATTGTTCACCTTTTTTTTTTTTTGCAAATACAAATTTGTAAATTATTTTATTTTTGTTTATTATACATTAATTATAGTAAGCCATGTGTACAAGTTAAAGTGAACCGAAAAATCGATTTGGTAATCCGAACTATTAAGCAAATGGTTACCGAAAAACCGAAACCGAACTGAAAAACCGAAACCGAACTAAAAAACCGAAACCAAAAATTTATCCCGAAACCGAACCGAACCGAACCGATGCCCCCCCATTATTATATTATTATTATTATTATTATTAACAACAATAAAATATTATAATTAATTAATATATTAACAATAATTAATAATATTTTTTAGTTAAATTGTTAATATAATAATCACAATAATTAAAATACAAAATAATAATTATGTATAATTAATTAAGGATTTTATCATAATTTGTTAAAATTTAACTCATTCCGATTTTGATTCTAAAATAAAGTAAACACCTCAATGCAATGCAGCTTATTTTAATTCGGTTCCTTCAGTCCAAGTAAATAACTTATTCTGATTCTAATTTCTCATTTCGATTCTAGCTAATTCTGATTCTAACTCATTCCAATTTCTGTTTAGTAAACACATTATAAAATTATAAACGTTTCATTTTTTTTTTTCTCGTTTCTTCTTCCCTTCTCTCACTCTCTCTCTCTATGATGAGTCTAATGGTGGCTTCAATTGTCGATAAAGGTTGCTAATGAAAAGAAATTGATGGTGGAGAGGGATGGATTCAAAGGGAATTTGTTTTTTATTTTGTTAATTCTTTTATCATCAAAGTATTAATTATTATGGGATTATATGATAAAGAAGATAAATGGTCATATCCTTGAAAATTTTGTTGATAATGAGTGATGGAAGATGGGATACCGTAATTTCTCAAGAGAGGAAAGCCTTTTTTTAGTACTAATTTAAGGATATTTTTATCTTTTTATTAATATTAATGTGTTATGATGTTTAATGTGTCGTGGTTGTAAATAGAAACTCTTTTGATACTTACAAAATAATAGTAAATGAAAAAGACTGTAAGGAGTAAATTAAATTTTGATAGTATAGGTAAGTAGAAAGTTTCATAATACTTTTAAATAATTGTAAATAAAATAAAGTTGAAGGGGCTCAAAAAAATTTTACAGTGAGCAAGTCAGAGGAGACAAAAGTTGTTGTAACGTACAACGGCCACATAGGCGGACCCCCTTTTGTGGTTATCTTTATATATTTTATTACAACATTACAATAATTATTTTCAATCAAAGGCCTACTGAATGTGTAAATTTATTTAGTTATAGCATAGATGAGCAGTAGATCGAGTATATATTGAAAATTTACAACTAATATAAATAAAATTTATATTACACAAATAAATATTGCAAGCTTGAATGAGTTCCGCTGAGACAATGAAGGGAAAATTAAGTTTATAGTTAGCCTAGAGGAAGCTTGCTTGAAACGTAGGGATTCAATTGTGTTTGTTAATCTGCATACATGCTTTTCAAAAATATGGCACGCTCACGCAATTGCACTGGTGATATTTTATATATATATATATTGCATGACAATTTACTAATTTTACGATAAGAAACATAAAGTGAATAGTTTAGAAATTATTAATTTCTCTAGACCAGTAAGGGGTTTTGGTCATTACCCTCTCTGGACAACATGAAGTTTTTAGTTGCAGTTTTCAAGTTATTAGTTACAAATTCTAATAATTTTCTTTTATTAGTGTCGTTGTCTCTAACATTTTTCAAACTTAAATTTTACAATGAGTTGCAACTTTCACTAATTGGAATATGTAACCAAAAAAAAAAAGAAAATTAGAATATGAAAGTAACTTGTAAATGAAAGCAAAGAAAAATTTAAAATTGTGGCAACATATAATGTTATTAGGTGGCCTGTTACCTTGAATTTATTTGGCGTGCAACATTAATAAGGTCAAATCTTTAGATTGATTTGAAATCAATTGATGAAGAGCCAGCATTTGTTTTCGTTTTGTGAGAGTTTAGTGAAACAATCTTTATTTGATTTTGCATTGGTTTGTTTATATTTTTAAAATTAATTTCAGATTAATTATTTTTGTTTCAAGCAAAGCTGTCTATACATATATAAATTTCATTTTGTTATATACTATTTGTAAATTACCGAACTTTGTGTTTGGACCCTAAGAAACTAATGAAAAGAGCAAGTAATGGTAAGATTATCAGATTTTTAAAATCTCAGTAAAACTCAAGATCTTTAATTGCTATCCATTATGTCTTCAGCTTGGTCTAGAATTTTTCCTTTTTCATTTTCTTTTTCTTAAATGACTGTAGAAGCTTGTTTGTTGAGACTTGAAATGGCTAAATGCCTTGAATAAACTTGATGGTGGTAGTTTCATGTAACTTTTTTCTTTTTTTTCCCTCTTGTTGTGTCCAATATCTTTATGTACAAGTTCTTGTGTTAAACTTGAAAATGACTGAAAATGTGGATAAGGGTAGCGTGAATGATTTGAAGGAGAATGATAACATGAACCAGGAAAATGAAATTTTAAGAAAAAATCAGGGTTTCATTGAGTATTTGTAAGTCTTCTTACATTAAATATTGTGTGTTTGATTGTCGGTAAATTTATGAATATTTAGTAAAGTCAAGCATAATAATGTGACAGTGCATTGAATATATATATTTCAAAATATTTAATTGATTACAGCAAGCAAAAAGCAAAAGTATCACGGGAACAAAGAAAAAAAGTGGTAAGTGCAGCTACGAAATCAATTAATTTTCATTAAATTTGGGACATGTGTCAAGCAATAATTTATTGTTATATTTTTTTAATTTTTTTAAGGATAGAATTAGATTAGGGAAATGTTTCAAAAATTTGAATGAAGAAGAGAAGGCTAAATATAGAATGGTTGGTCGTGATAGAGCACAGAGTAATGACAAAGAAGATGATTTTGTAAAGGGAAATAAGAAAGCCATGGAAACTGGATGCGCTCCAGATCATTTTGCAAAACTAGTAGCAAAATTGGTAGAGAATCAAAAATAAGTTGTTGTGGAGTTGGGATTAAAGTTTTCTGCACATAAAATGTGTTCGCCTAAAACGAGATTTATATTCATGATTAGTTCAAAATTTTGATCCATTTATTCATGTATCTGTTTGCATAGGAGGAGTATCAATCTCTTACCTTGAGATTTTGAGTATGTTATGGGAATAAATGGTGGTGGAGTCAACATTGATGTAGATCTTGATATTGATGATGTAGATATGTTAGAGGATAAATATTGTGACGGCAATGGATACATTAAGCTGAAAACTTTGGAGACAAGACTGGTGAATCAAAGGGAGGTGAATGATGACTTTAAAAGAAGCTTTGTTTTGTTTGCTATAGCTACACTTATTTTTCCTAAATCAGGATTGAATTTATCCCCTTATCACTTGTTTTTTTTTTCAAGTCACCAATGCCATAAATAAAAAAAAAAAAATTGGGCAATGTGGGCTTTTTAAAGGGCTCATTGAGGGCACACAAAAGTTTAAGGCAGGACAACAAAAAGTTGTTAATGGATGGGTACTATTTTTGGGGGGCAATAATTTTTTTAAAATGATTTCGTCATTTAAAATGTTAGTTTCTTTTTTTCTTCGTCTTAATCATTTTATCAATTATATTGTAGCTTTTTTACGTGAATACTATAGCATTTGCACGAAAATCTATTGATAAATCTTTGAGATCAATAATAAAACTATCATGAACACACATAAATAAAAAAATAATAGTTGTCACTTTTTAGTTAATGTCTTTATGCCACATCAATTTATCCATACTAATTTGTACAAAATTATTTATGGCTCTATTATTATTGATTTTAAAAATAATATTTTAATACTTTTATCCCAAATGCTGGGACATTTTTCGACATATAGGGTTCGTTTGAATTTAGTGATTCTTTTATTTTATACAAACTAATGTAGTCTAAATTTATTGGTTGAATGAAATTACAAAATAATAAGAATAAATAATCTGGACCAAGAGCTATTGAATCTAACTAAACGTGTTATGTTTCATCAGCCTGCAGAAAACAAATTTATACAAGAGTTTGTATGATATGATTTTTTTTTTCACTCCATCATATATTTATGTTTTTTGCTAAATATCCAAATTCCAAAAACAAAATAGAATGAATTACACCTACTTTAGAGAAATAAAACAAAAGTTAAGATGCAAACATAAATATATGGGAAAGCTATGTCCATTTTTGAAATTTAAATTAATTAAACATTGAAAAAATCTTTAAAAAAATTATAGTCGGGCTGGGGCTTTTAAATAACCGAGCTCTTTTTGGGCTTGGAACTTTTATTTCAGTGATCAGCCTGACTCGACCCACTGTCATGCTTACAAACACACTATTGATCCATTATGAACTCATCAGCTAAATTCATACTAACTCTAAATGCGTTACTATCATTTAAATCACACACAATCCAAAATTGAAAAATACACAAAAAGGTTTTCAAAGACTTTCAAAAGAATGCCAATAGTCCAACTCTGTAACCAATTTCACCTAGGATTTGGGTCGGGTCAACCAACTGAACTAATGAATCTAAATTCTAATTAAGTGTGAAATGAAATTAAAAATTTATAAACCACACATAGGACCAAGGAAAAAAGGATAAATTAATGTCGGAATAGCAAATTGGTCTTTGAAATTGTAAGAAATACAAAAACCTAGAAAAATGACATAATACTTGTAAATTGACATTAAATGTGAAATGAAACAAAAATTTATATACTACACACAAAACTAGCAAATTGAATAAAAAGGATAAATTAACATTAGAGTGTTAAATTTGTCTGCATAATTGTAAACAAAAAATGCTTAGAAATATGACATAAAACTTGTAAATTGACATTGAGTGTGAAATAAACTAAAAAACTTGTAAACCACACAGGACTAGTAAATTGAAGGGAAAATGGGTAAATTAATATTGGAGTGATAAATTGATCTTCAAAATTGTAAGAAATACAAAAATTTAGAAAAATGACATAAAACTTGTAAATTGACATTAAGTATGACATGAAATAAAAAGTTTGTAAACCACACATAGGGCTTTCAAAAGTGAAGGGAAACGAGATAAATTAACAATGGACCGGTAAATTGGTCTTCAGAATTGTAGAGAATCAAAACTTGAAAAAATGATATAGAACTTGTAAATTGACATTAAGTGTGAAATGAAACAAAAATAAAAATTGTAAACCACACATAGTACTTGTAAATCAAAGGAAAAAATGGTAAACTAATATTAGAGTGGTAAGTTGGTCTTAAAAATTGTAAAAAAACCAAAACTTAGAAAAATGATATAGAAGCTGTAAATTGACATTAAGTGTGAAATGAAACAAAAATTTTATAAGCCACACATAGGATTAGTAAATTAAAGGAAGAAGAGGTAATCGAAGGAAAAATAGGTAAATTAATATTGGAGTGATAAATTAATCTTCAGAATTGTAAAAAATACAAAAATTTAGAAAAATGACATAAAACTTGAAAATTGACATTAAATGTGAAATGAAACAAAAAAATATTATAAACCACACATAGTACTTGTAAATCAAAGGAAAAAATGGTAAATTAATATTGGAGTTGTAAGTTGGTCTTAAAAATTGTAAAAAAACCAAAACTTAGAAAAATGATATAGAAGCTGTAAATTGACATTAAGTTTGAAATGAAACAAAAAATTTATAAGCTACACATAGGATTAGTAAATTAAAGGAAGAAGGGGTAAGTTAATACTGGAGTGGCAAATTGGTCCTCAAAATTGTAAAAAAAAACTAAAATTAAGAAAAATGACATAGAACCGCTAAATCAACATTAGTTGTGAAAACAAACAAAATTTTTGTGAACTATATGTAGGACTAGTAAATTAAAGGAAAAAGAGATAAATTAATATTGGAGTGATAAATTGTTCTTTAGAATTTAAAAAAAAAATTAAAACTTAGAAAAATGATAAACTTGTAAATTGATATTATGTGTGAAATGAAATAAAAATATTGTAAACCACACATAGAACTACTAAATTAAGGCAAAAATGGATAAATTAATATTAGAGTGATAAATTGATCTTTAGAATTGTAAGAAATACAATAACATAGAAAAATGACATAAAATTTGTAAATTTACATTATGTGTGAAATAAAATAAAAAATTTGTAAACCACACATAGGACTTGCAAATTCAAGGAAAAATAGGTAAATTAATATTGAAGTGGCAAATTGGTCTTCACAATAGTTTAAAAAAAAATAAAACTTAGAAAACTGACGTAGGACTTGTAAATTGGTATTAAGTTTGAAATGAAAAAAAAAATTATTAAGTCATACCCAGGACTAGTAAATTAAAGGAAAAAAAGGATAAATTAATATTAGAATGGTAAATTAGTTTTTAGAACTGTAATTAAAACTAAAACTCAGAAAAATGATATACACCTTGTAAATTGCCATTAACTGTAAAATGAAACAAATATTTTGTAAATCACATACAGGATTAATAAATTAAACGAAAAAGAGGTAAATTAATATTGAATTGGTAAGTTGTCTTCAAAATTGTTTAAAAAAAAGCCTAAAAACTTATAAAAATAATATAAAACTTGTAAATTGGCATCAGGTGTCGAATGAAATAAAATTTTGTAAACCATACACAGGACTAGTAAATTGAAGGAAAAATGGGCAAATTAACATTGTAAATTGATCTTGGGAATTATAAGAAATACAAAAATTTAGAAAAATGATATAGAACTTGTATATTGACATTAAGAATGGAATGAAATAAAAAAAATTGTAAGCCTCATATAGGACTACTAAATTAAAGGTAAAATAGGTAAATTGATATTAGAGTAGTAGATTGGTTTCAGAATTGTAAAAAAAAAAAAAAGTAAGAGAAATGATATAGAACTTGTAATATTTGAATGTAGGGGAATTGATATTATGGGCCCCTTTCTATCATTATTTGGATTTGTATATATTTTGGTCATTGTTGATTATGTTTCAAAGTGGATTAAAGTGATTCCTTGTCGGTACAACAATCACAAAACTGTAATTCAGTTTTTAAAAGAAAATATTTTAACTAAATTTGGAATTTTCGGTGATGGAGATAAGCATTTTTGTGACAAGTCATTTGAGTCTTTAATAAAGAAATATAGAATTATACATAAAGTTGTTGCCCCTAATAACCCTCAAACAAGTGGTCAAGTTGAATTAGCAAATAGGGAGATAAAATAAATTTTGAAAAAAGATGATCAACCTTAGCTACAAAGATTGCTCTCTTTGACTAACAGATGCAATTTGGACCTACTATACTACATTTAGAACGTCTTAAGGAATGTCACCCTAGCGGTTAATTTATGGTAAACCTTGCCACTTATTTGTTGAACTTGAGCATAAATCATTCTAGGCTATTAAAGCTTTTTTTTCAAATCTTGATGATGCTGGTAATGTGCGTAAATTACAATTGAATGAACTTGAGGAATTAAGAAACAAAACATATGAGAATTCAAGAATTATTAAGGTAAGAACCGAAGTTTTTCATGGTAAAAGAATTTTTGGAAAACATTTGAGATTAATCAAAAAGTGTTGCTTTATAATTCTTGTCTTCATTTGTTTTTAGGGAAGTTAAAATCAAAGTGGAGTGGCCCATTTGCTATAAAAAAATGTATACCCAAATGGGGACATAGAAATTAAGAATCCAGAGAAATGTGTTACATTTAAAGTTAATGGTCGAAAATTAAAACCATATCTGGAATACCAATCAAGTAAAGAAGACATTGAATAAATTTGGGTGACCCACCAAATCTTGATTAAGTCTTTTTTATTTTTGATAGGTGGTTTAAGTCTTTATTTTACTGTTACTTCACCATTTGAATTGTTTAGTTGTTTCTTTCTATGTTAATGATGTTTCTTGCTTAAGTGTGTTTATTTGAAAATTGTGTTTCATTTCATCATTTTCAATATATGTCATGAGTACCTCAATAAGAAAGACCATCTTCAAACATCTTAGAGAACTTATATGTGTGAAATTTCATCTAAGAGGCCTGATAAAATGTTGTAAATTACATTCTGTTTGAGATTTACGACCACTAAGGTTAGTGTCCTATGTTGAGGATCTAAAAAGATAACTCAGGGAAATAGAGTATGTTATATATGATTTTCAATTGGAGATTGATGTTAATAAAAGGACGAAGGTGAGCTAAATAATTAATTATAAACACTTTTTGTGTGTTTCCGTTTTGTTATTCTGTTTGCCTTCATGTTTGACTTGATTTTGCAGAATTGATTCATTTCTTTGATATTTGTGATTCACTTTCCTGCATAAATGGTAGATAATAGTATTCTGTGACTTCTAAAGTTGGTATCTTCAGTGTCCCAAAATAAGTAAAACCCCAAGATTGAACATAGAAGAAATACAACGTAAATTGCATAAATGCTTTCCTTCTTTCCCTCAAAATGCCTTTAAGAAGATTTACAAAGCTTGTTGTTAATGGTTGCATTTTTTAATGATCAATGGGATTCTTGCTGACATTCATTATTGGTTAATTAAGGCAAAGGTTTAATTGGCAGGTGATTTTTCTGATCCTTTTGTTTCTTACGTGCCTAGTTTTGGTAAAAACACATTTGCTAAAATAAGGAGAGCCAATCGACTTGGCTCTAAATGTCCTAATTGTGTAAAACTTTATTGCAATCGGCCACATTCTAAAACTTTAGGAATAGTTTCTGAAAATCATGAAGACAAAATTAAATTCGTTAAAGATGACCTTAGTAAAGAACTGTTAGATGATAGTTTACAATCTTTTGATATGCATCCAAGTAGATATGTGCAATGTGAGATTCATAATTTATGGAAACTATTCTAAGAAAAGTGCAAAGTTCAGTCTTGGGAATGTAAGTCTAAAAGTTTGCTAATTTATAAGAAAATTAGATGAGAAGCCTATTCTCGACTTATAAAAGGCATTCGAGCCATTACTAAACGTAAAACTAAAGGAAAATGTGAGGCGAGTAAATATCTTTTTATTCTAATATTCTTTTAGCCTTAGCATTATTGCTTTTAATGGTGTGATTTTATGTCTAGTCACTATTTACTTTTTCTTTTTACTATTTGCTTTTTCTATTTTGCTTTTGAATTATGAGCCAAAGCTTCACGCGTCATATGACAAAACCACCACCCCACATCCATATGTGTATAATTGTGCATATCACCAAGATCTTTAAATTTGAGCTTCTTTTTCAAACACTCACAAATTTTTTGAAGATTGTTCGAATGATAACAACTTCAAATAGACAATTTAAGAATGTTTTTGTGCTTTCTGGGTTTCACTATGGGAAATATAAGGAATTCGTTCAGGCAGCTATAGATCTTGGTCATGTTATAGCAAAAAGAAAACTACACCTTGTATATAGAGGAGATGACAGAGGGTTATCAAAGCTTATCTTAGAAGCTACTTATAATAAAGGGAGCCAAGTGATATGCATCATCCCAAAGCCTTAAAATCTCTCGGATGCCTACTTGACTTTGACCCACTGATTAAAAAAGAGTTAGCCATCTCAAGTATGCAAGAGAGAATGTCCGTAATGTGAAATCATGCTAATACTTTCATTTTTTCCGAGGAGATCTTGCAACTCTAGAGACGCTAATTACATTTGCATCTTGGGACCATTTGAATATTCATAAAAAACTCATCGATTTGTTGAATGTTAATAACTTTTATAATAGCTTGATAACATTTCTTAACCATGCAATTAAGAATTATTTTATTCCAGTCTCAGTTAAAAACCTCTTTATTTGTGTTATTACTGCTAATGAGTTATCTGATTTTTTTACAAACTTACAAACTAAAGCCCGATCCTAGAACTTTGGCATTGGATTGGTCGACTAATAATGATAGCAATAGCCTTAGTAAGAAGTGTAAATTAGATTTAACTCTTCATTTGTAAATATTTTCTTGTAGAGATCAGGTAATATCTTCTAAACTCTACTTATTTCTTTTAAGATATTGAGGATAATGTTTCATTCAGGTTGGGGGAAGAAAATAGTCTACAATTATGGAATGTCTCAGTCTTGGTGATACTTTTACTAATTTTTGTTGGAAACACTAACCTTGGATAAATTTGAGTCAAAGATGGCTGAATATGGAATGTAATGACTCTAGAAAAGCATCTTTTTAGTCTTAGAGTCTAGTTACCCTTAAAAAAGAAAAAGAAAAAGACATTTATAACATTTTCTTCAAGTTTGTCATCTTCTTTTAAGCTTTTGCAGCTAGTTCACGTACTTCAACTTTTTCTTTCATTACGTTTTTTTTTTCCTTTTTGCATGCATATCTTTAGATTGTAAAACGTTGGTGACAATGTTTAAAATAAGTTTGGGGGTGAAGTATTTAAAAAAAAAATTACTTTTGAGGCATTTCGTGTAATCTTTTAATATTGAATCACATGATGACTTCTAAATTTTTGGCATTGGTATTTTCTTTGGCTTTGAGTTATGTTACACCATATTTGCCACTTTGTATGTTGATGTTGGTGATAAGTATAAATTGAGAGATTTGATTAGTGAAACTTATTGAGTTACTTGAAAGAATGTACATGTCATAGTAAGTTCCAAGTGAGTTTTTAGTATATCATCCTTGGAGAGTTACTCTATCTACTTATACAGCTTAGTAGTTTACTATTTCAACAATATTCTATATTTTATTTAGAGTCAATCAATCAAAAAATGAAAAACAAATTTGTGCAGCTACATCTGAATGTCCATTGAGCTAGTAAGTATGTAAAACTATTTAGAGCTCTAAAAGATGAAGAAAGACCATCATTGATCCATTTGAGCTTTTTCTAGCCATCTTCATTATAAAATATCCATGACTAACCATTTTGAGCGTGTATATATAAAATATTCATGGTTAATCTTTTTGAGTGTGTGTGTGTATATATATATATCCTTTTTTCTCTAGTAATTTATCATCCTATTTCACTCCAATGCAAAGTATCACCTTATGTTTTATGCTTTCTATCAGCCAATTATGTTTGGAAAAGTGACAATGATTATGTATTCATGAAAATGGTACAATGCAAAATAATACACACTCACACAAAAAATAATAAATAATATGAAAAAAAGAAGAAAGAAAAGCGTGAAAAGCACCTTGCAATCTCTAAAAGATCTTTATTTTTTCAAGAATATATTTTATTTTTTCTATTATCCCTTCTTTGTTAGCTATTTTTCAAGCCTACGTTACATCATAGTAAAACTCTTTCTTAATTTTAGAGAATTATAGTCTGAAGTAGAAGCTGGTAATATAAATTAAAAGATATAGTGATGCATAAAAATAAAAGCAAATAATATTATTGGTTGGATTAATAATTCATTTGAATTGGGATCATATTAAATTTTAAGATGCGTGCATTATTTTTTTATATTGGTAAAGAGTGTGCAATATCATTTTTCTATTACTTTCTCTCAATTTACTATTCCTTGGAGTGACTATTTTTATTATAGTTTATTTTCTTTTGAGAGTGTCACACTTATCCGTGATATTTTGAGATTTAACGTGTCATTCTTAAAAGTAGCTTAATTAATATAACTTTAATAATTGATCATTTTGCATGAGTTTACTTGACTGACTTGTGTGAATGAAGTAAGATTGATATTTTTTTAGGTCAGAGATAATGTTCAAAAAAGCACAATTGCCCAAAAAAGAAAAAAGATTTCAATTTGCATTTGAATTTCACTTGATAATATGGCTTTAATTGCTAGGGTCTAATAATAAGCTGGTTGGGGATGTGATTAACACTAGAAAGTGTACATTTAATAAAGGTTAAAATGATCATTTTTTTACCTGCTCATAACTTATAAATTATCTTAATGTTTCACTAATATAATTTTATGTTAAATTAAATTGTAACATATTAATTTTATCTTAATTTTATATTGTAGATATATTTCAAAAATAAAGAGGAATCAGAGCTGAAAGTGGAAAACAAAGAAGATGGATTGCATTGAAATAAAAAAGAAAAAAGCCAAGTGATAAAGAATAATAAAATAAAATAATAAATAATAATAAAATAAAAAAGATAATATTGCTAGCTGCCTACAAGAATAGGAGGTCCAGGGACACACAAGGAAGAATGAGGGGGAGAACTAGCAGGAGAGAACGGAAGGCAAAAGGTTAGAAAAATTTCTTCTCTTTTCTTTTGTATTTAATTTTTTTAGCGGTTTGTAATTTTAACTCACAAATACATTTAGTTTTATGTTCAATTTTAGCTATTTTAATTTTAATTATGTGTAATTTAATTCTAAACAATTATTTTTATTTCAATTATGCTTAGCTAAATAATAATAGTTAGGGTAAAGTGAAACTCTTAGTAGAAAAATATGATTTAATTAAATTTTATTTTTAATTATATAAAATAAATTTTTTTCTATTTGATTTTTTTCATATTTTATATTTTTAAATTTTGATTTTTTGTAGACAAACAAGGGAGTTTGCCACAATAAATTCGTAATATCTTAGTATAAAGTATGATAAAATGGTACTTTAATTCATTGTACACAAATTGAATTTTGGCACACTAAATACTTAACCCATAATAACATTAATGGCAAAATAATACAATTTAAACAATTAATATTTTGGACAATAAACAAAGTGAAAAGAAAATAATTTATTAAATTATAATTACTACTAATAGTGGATCCATAACCCTAACTAATTTATTTCCATAGTTTCACTTAAATTAAATAGTTTGTATTGAAATTATATTTTTAGATCTTAGATAAATTGAAAGAAATTAGCAAATGAAATCTTTTCTCTGTGGATCCACTTCGGACTCACCGAGCTATATTATAACAAGACATTCTTTTACCTAAGAGTAATTGACACTTTTGAGTCGTGTCATCAAGTAAGTGTATTAACAAGTCGAGTATCGGTTGAGTAAATTTATTGAGTAAGTCGAGTATTAGTTTATCTTTTAGTTTATCTTTTAAACACGTCAAGTAGGAGTCGAGTAAATTTTTGAACACGTTGAGTAAAAGTCTAGTAAGCCTTTTGAATTAGTCTAATATTACTCATTTCAAATTGTTTGAACAAATCAAATAAGTCTTTTGATTACATCGAGTAAGAGTCGAGTAAGTCACTTGAATATGTAGAGTATTAAGTTGAATAAATCTTTTAAACAAATCGAGTATTAATTATTTTAAGTTATTTGTACAAGTCAAGTAACTCTTTTAATCATGTTGAGTAAAAGTCGAGTAAAAAGTTAAGTCATTTGAACAACAAGTCTATTAGAATGTCGATAAGTCTTAAAGTGTAATTTTATTCCACTACTTCAATAATCTTTTTCTAAAATTTTTTACTGATAACAGTGCCTTCATCGTCTATGGCAAATGTACATGTTTCTATCCTTTTTAGTAATGAATGGACTCAGGAAAATGTTGAATACAGGTTCCTCTAAATAATTGCTGTCAATTGAATTTAACATTAGCTGAATTTAATATTATGAACCTGAACATCAATTTTATCTTTGTCTACATCTAAAGCCACTGAGGTAGAAGCATCATGTAGTGATGGTTGTATTACATAAAAATATAAAAAATTAAAAGTCTCTTGACAATTCTTTTCAACTTAATTAAATTTTGCAAATCTAATCGGTGAGACTATCTTGCCTACATCAAAAGTAACTACAAACTCCTAGAATAACTTATCTTTGCCTACATCAAAAGGTACTACAAACTCCTCGAGTAACTTTGTCATTCTATGGAGTCTTTTGTAATGTTGTCAAGCTTTTCTTCCAACACAACAATCTTTTGCACCTTTTCCTCAATCTTGATTAGTCTATCATCAATTTTCTAAAATGTTGGAGCAAAATGATCACCTACGGAGACATGATAAGGCAGAGTGATCGATGAACATGTTTTAAGATATACTACTATGTTACTTTAATAAGTCAAAACATAAAATTGTTTTTAAAGAAATCAACGGACTTGTAGTTTTGCTTTTTTTTTTTTAGAGGAATAGTGTAGTCCTTTAAAAAGCAAACACATTAGGTAGCGTAAGAAAAACGCTTGTAGAGGGTGAACAGGATGGTGTTTGCAAAACATCATCAGTAACAGCTACATGTCAATCATCCATGACAACATCAACTTTATGTTGTATTTTGACACTTAAATTTGTCGAATTTTTTTTGTTACCAGGCTCATTCCCACTCATAACTTAGGTGTAACATATGCATTTTTGTTCCATTTAAAAAAAAAAAAAGAGAGAAAGAGGCGATTAAAAGTAAATAAAAGGAAGTAAATTGATAAAAAAAGAGAGAGAGAGGAAGAAACAGCACACACGAGAGAGAGAGAGAGCAGTTGAGACCCGAAAACCCGACCCAACCAGCGAACCCGACCCGGCTGTATTTCCGATTTTCGGCCACCTCACCGGTGAAGGAAGGTACCAATCGGAAGCCCTTGAGCTGCTGGTCAGCTTTCTGCCATCATTGTCACCAGAAAACCGCCGGAACACAGTCGATTGAAGCCGCGAAGAACTGCGGAATCACCGCCGCGATTCGCCGTGATTTAGCTAGTTTCCAGCTGCCCCACCACCTGAGTTTTGCTCCCCGCACCATCATCTTCCATTTCCAATCACCCACAGCCACTGGGGAAGCCGATTTGCCGTCGACCGACCACTTGGAGGCTCACAGCTGTCGAGGTAGATTCCGACGTCGTCGTCGCGTGTGGGAGCTCACCGCCGGTACCGTTGGACTTAGCGCAGTCTGAAGTATCTAACCTGAGCTTCTGGGTCACCGTCGCTTGAATTTTGGTCACCGTTGACCGGCAAGGGCATTTCGATAATTTCACATTTTTAGGGTAATTTTGTAATTTCAAACTTTGTGGATATTTTCGTAATTCTTGTAATTGATGATAAATTGGTAATTACAAATTTTGAGGGTAATTCGGTAATTCGCGATTGAGTTATGAACATGAGGGTAGTTTAGTAATTTTATTAACACGGAAGTTGCATATTATGGATAAATGCTCGTTTCGAGCTTTATTGCGTAAATTTAGTTCTATTTCAGATTTACGAAAAGTAATTATGTCGTTTGCTTGATTTAGGAAGACTCGCGAGCGAGGGCCAGTTCGCGGGCATAGACGACCACCGGGCCTGAACACTGTCACTATGAGTGGAATATATAAAACCTATTTTCATAGCTTATTCTGATAATAAAGCATGTTTTTGAAATAAGTATTTCAAATGATCAGAATTAATGATTTTCTTGAAATGGATTTGATTCACATATTGATATGTTATTTAAAAGTGTATGGTGAATGTTTTTCCATATTGAATTTGAATAAAAATTGATAGTATTTTTAAGACAAGAAAAGTTGATTTAAATGTGTTAATCGAAAGAAAACTATGATTTCAAGATTGTATTTAAAATCATTGAACAGTACCCTTTCCAGTGATACAGATGAGATGAGAGGCCTTTGGGGCTCGTCTGAACACATATAAAGGCTTTGAGCTGTGTGTTTGGGCGCTTTTCCCTTTTAGGGGCATATGAATGCAGTATGATACGTTCGCAGCATGATGAGTACAGATATTGAGATACAGATGAGATACGGGCCTTTGGGGCCCGTCTGAGTACACACGGAGGCTTTGGGCCGTGTGCTTGGGCGCCTTTATCTTTTGGGGACTATATTATGCATGCTCATATATGATGAGATATGAGATGACACTTCCCTGTCTATCTGGTGGTCACGACATGACAATACCCAGATAGTACGTCATTGCACGTCCATCGAGGACCGGATATGACGAGATTATTCCCCTAAGTACTTGTTTCTGTGATGGTTTTGATATTCAGGATTTGCCATAATAAATGTGATTTCCTTGATTTTATGTAGTATTATGTATTATTGTTGTATCAGTGCATGATTTAAATTACATAAACTTACTTGAATTCTTATAATATTTTGATGACATTATTTCGAGAAAGAGTAAATTATTTTATAGTAAGTCATTTTCAAAAGAAAACTATTATCCCCTCACTGAGCTCACTGAGTTTTATACTCGCCCCATTTTATCATATTTTTCTCCCACAGGAGATTGTAGGTATACTAAACCGACCCAGCGACTATAGATATTTTGAGATTTTGGCCACGTTATACTAGCAGATGTAGATGATTTTGTTAGGGCATTTTGATAAGCTCATCATTTTGGGATTGTATAATTTTGGTGTATTATTCTTTTGAGATTAAGAATAGACCAATGTGTAGTATTATCTTGAGCATGTTGACCATTGGAGTTGGTTGTTTATTAAACTATTTGGAAGTATTTGTGTTACATATTTGCAGGCCGGGAGTGTTATATTTATATGGGAGATTCTGTTGAATTTTCGATAGAATCCCTATTAATTAGTTTATGATCAGTACAATTTTAGATGAGTCTAGACAAACTCGCCCAAAAGTTCAAGGCGGGTCGTTTCATTAGGTTTCGGTAAGCTCTAGCTTATACTCCATTTTTTAAGTCAAGAAGCATCGTATGTAAGATTGTGCAATCTCATTACTTCAATCACTTCCGGTGGCACGTAATGCCATCGCTACAGTAAGTTCTATATTATAGATGTCAATAAAGTTACACCCAAAATATTATTCCTTTAAACTAAATAACTTGTTAATGCTTAGAACCAAATAATTCTGAAATAGTTACGATGTCTTCTACTTTCAAGACTTTATTTATTACATCAGCCATAATCTTATTCTTACAAAACCCTTTAAGAATTTTGTGAATCTTGAAATCACCTTATTCGATTACAAATTTTATGTTGAATTCAGCAATGACCACATATGTCCACACCTATGATTTTATAATACTATATCAATGTCATACGAAATTTATTTATTTATCACAAAAAAATTAAAGAAGCATGTTCACTTGAAAGGCAAATGGGAAACTATAAAGGCTATGTTTTTATTCTACGTGTGGATCTAACGAACCAATTATTTTGCGTCTCTTTTTAGTTATGTTCTTCAAGCTCAACATAGTTGACTAGAATGACAAGCGACCCCAAAGATAAATATTGAATTCCTTAAAATTGTCTAATAAATGAATATGGAGGTCGTTAATTTTAATTTTGCACTCTTTTCCCAGCAATACAAACACCAAGAAATATAATAATGCAAACTTTACCAGCAAGGTATCATCATTGGCCTGGGCTGTTGAAAAAGCTTCATGTAATTGCTTTTATGTAAACTCACAATTACCCCCATGAACACATAACATATGCTATCACTATTGTCTTTCTTATGCAGTAAAAGATTATTTTTTTATGGCATTCTAGTCCCGTAATCAAGGAAAACTCTAGCATAGAAAATCTGTACTATTTCTATCCTATTTGGAAGTACATTGACTTATCAGTGGATCATACATACCGTAATCATAACGCGTGAACATTCTGCCAAAGAATTGTAAATTTTGAAGGTACATGAAATGACTAAAGAATGTTTCCTTAAGCATTTCATATTGTTGCTCTACAAGGCGTTCTTTTATAAGTGAAAGTACCTTCAACGATGACATATTAGATAATTCCATTGAAAGCACCTTCTAATAATCTTGATCTGAATTATCATTAGATGCCACTTTCCAAGTCTTGAAATTATTGAATACTTGATTTTCAGACTTTAGTGAGCCGGAGTTTCCTTGAGTAATCATCAATCAATGAGAGAAAGTACCTAAGACCTGCATGTGAGTTAATTGGAGTGAGTCCCCACAAGTCTTAGCGGATGTAATCCAAGATACCCTTAGTTCTATGTTCAGTAGTATCAAATTCCACCTAGTAGCATTGCGCAATATACATTGTTCACAAAACTCTAGCCATTCAATTCTATCAGCACCCAAAACATTATGCCTAGTCAGCCCCTTTAGACCATTCTCACTCATATCACTAAGCCTTGAGTATCAAGGCCTAGTTTTATTAGCAGTAACCCTGACATGCACATATGCACTACCTATCACTATAAATAACATTCTTCCTCTCCCCTTTGATTATAACTAATAAACCTTTGATCACCTTCAAAGATTCATTTTCACCCTTAACGCTATAACCCATATTTTCAAGCATACATAATGATATGAGATTCCTCTTCAAGTTTGGAACATGTCTAACCTATTTAAGTTCCTTTATCTAATATTTTGATTCTAATGTTTTCTGTAATAGTAATCATAAAAGTCATGTTGTTTCCCATCAATACCTTACCACCATCGATTACTTAGTAATCCAAAACCAAGTTTTAATTATGACTCATATGAAAAGAACAACCTGAGTCTAGATCCGCTCACTATTAATTTTCACATATGATGCAAGTAGCATATCTACAAAGCCATAGTTGTCCTTATCAGAACTGCTGAGCATGGTTGTAGAGCAGTTGGGGTTCTCTGATGCAACTGCAGCAGCACTACCTTGATTCTTTTTAAATTTTACTTTCATAGCTTTCTTTAAACTAGGCAACCTCTTTTAAAGTGTCATTTTCTCTTACAAAAGAAACACTTTTTATGCTTGTTCTTATAATTAAGTCTGCTGCGATTCTTCTTGGAATTTTTCTTTTCAGATCTACGCTTTATTGCTGTCATACATTCTCTCAAACGTAAAGTACCCTTAGATTTCTTTTGAGTTTCTTTTCAGTTGAGAGTAGCCTTAACATCTTCCATCCTTAAACTTTGTTCTCCATACAGCAAGGTATCCACAAAGTGGTCATAAGAGCATAGCAGAGAACTCAACAATATAATTGATCTGTACTTACCCTCAATATTCACATCAATACCCTCAAGATCTATAGTCACCTTGTTGAAGTTATGAATATGCTCTGTAACAGAAGAAACTTTCTCCATTGAAAGTGTATAAAGCTTTTTCTTTACATAAAGTCCATTTACTGAAGATTTTGCCATGTAAATCTTCTCCAGCCTTGCCCAGATACCTAAAGCAAACTTCCCTCCTGAAATTTCTCTTAAAACTTCATTTTCAAGTCTTGGAATGATGATAATATGTGGCTTTCCATCTTTTCTTTAAGATTCTCATCATATAAAAGACATTCCCCCTTGGATCTTTCTCTAGAGGAACTTCCAACACTTGATGTACTAATAAAGTTTTCATCTTCACCTTCCAAAGATTGAAGTCATTCCTCCCATCAAACTTATCAATGCCGAGTTTAGTATGAGCCATGAAATCAAGCTCGATACAAGTTTTTTAGGATCGAAGCGAATTAACTGGTTAGACTAACTCCTTAAACAACCCAATCATTATCTGTCATAGCTTGAGTAACCCAGATCAACTCGGTTGCATAACAAACAAAGACACAAAAAAAACTCTCACACAATAGCACACAATAAGAACAAAAATAAAAAGACAAAACAAAACAAAAAGATTAAAGAGAATAACATAGGAGATTTACATGGTGTGGCTTCGTTAAGCCTACATCCATGAGGACACACATAGACTTATCGAGTGTATTAATCATCAAGGATTTTACAATAGAAATACACTGATTCTCAGAGGTTACAGAGCTTACAATTTCTCTCTCTACCCAAAAAACTATCCACCTAGTTTTCTCATGAGTTTCCACAAACTGCAACCACTTTGAGCCTATTCTTAGCTCATGGTTGGACCTTGGCCTGCCTGTTAGCTGCCGTTGAAGTAACTCTTTCAATAATATGGGTAGTTATCTAATCATTATGAGCCGTTTTAATTATGTCATAAAGTCTAAAATAACTTTTGCAGCAGTTATTTAGTTATCATGTGCCACATAGATTAAAACTTCCATGATAGATCAACTTTCTATGACATAGGTGTACCCCAATTACCTCGCCACATTCCTTATAGAAGCTAGAATTTATGACCATAATTTTACAATATGTTTCTATAGTTTACACTTGCATATGTGCTTGTTCGGTGTTTTTTCATTTTAGTTAATTGTTGCTTAAATTATTATTTTGAATCTTATTTTGTGGGTTTTAGAATTTTTACTTATTGTTCTAGGTCAAACATAGAAAAAAAATCATTTTATTTAGATTAATTTTTGTTTTATTAATTAAAATTTTCCTTTTATTTTGGGCATATCTGCCACAACATTTGTCTTTCACTAACCAATTATTTTTTTCTTTAACCACTTGCAGTTCTTTGTTGTAGAATCAGTTTTGGCCTCTAGATAGTATTATAATTCTTTCTATCTTTTTTTGTTGAATATCCTTTTATATTCGATTGATGGGTAATGATTCATTTAATTGGGTGGGATTATCAAAATGAGAAAGAATTGAGGGCCTGCTGTACCGCTTTTTATTTTTTAAAGTTGGGACTGTTGTATTAAAATATATTATAATGAAATATTCTTGTCAACATTTGAACTCTTGAACTCTTATTAGATTATGATAGGTAACTTTACATAAACTTTAAAGTTTTCTCGCCGATTTGAAATGTAAGTGCTTGAAGGCTGTTATTTTCCTTGACTGTTAAATATTTTCTGAATAACTATCACATGTTTTAAAACTATTTTATGGAGAAGAATTACATGTACATAGTCTAACAATTGCTTTCAATTTAGAGTTTATAGATTTAAGTTAAATAAATGCTTGTACTCTAGGACATATAAAAGTTAATTTTCTTTTTACACCAACCAAGATATATCTACCATTTGACTAGTTATTGGAGTATTGTTATTTGATTTATCATATTCTTTTATTTAGGAGCTTTCTTATACTAAATCTTTCAAATGCTTTCGAAGTCGAATGGTGATACTGCTTATTTGTTTGTTCTTGCTTTCTGTAAAATGTTGAGACATTAGTTATAAGTTCTGGTGAGTTTTTTTTTTTTTGATTTATTATTTATTGATAATAATAATTTTGGATTCTTCAAACTAATATATATATATATATATATATATATATATATATATATATTATTCGGAAGAGAGAGTTCAAGGGAGATCACTTTGTTGAATTTGAAGAGAAAGTTCTAGTTACAACAGGTGAGTTTACGGGTACCTTGACAGAACAAGAGAAATTTATGTAGCAGAGTAATATTGATCACAGTGTCAGAACAAAGGAATTCTGGTTACGATGGAAGATTGGATAGGAAATCTAGATAGCATCTACAGGATTTTGGTATTAATGCACGTTGTCTTCGTTTAGCAATACTTATTGAATCTATCAGGGGTAGATTTATTTTTTTCTTATGTATTTAGGATATTTAGTTATGAGATTAAGACGACGAAGTTTTGTTGAAGTATTTGGGTTGTGTGGCATGTATTGATGCACTTGGATTTGTAATGAAAGGATTTTTGTAATTTAAATTTTAGTTAAATTTTTTAGTATCTATTAGTGCATTATAATCTCGGATACGAACAAACTTGGCAACATCTCATTTTGTATTTTTATTTTTAAAAAAAATAAGAAATCAAATGCTAATACCATAGTAATAGTAATCACAAAATATAGTATCAGAACATTCTAATGCTATGGGGTCATAATATTAATGATAATATAGTAACATTACACCGTAATTGTGACACTACAAACTAATATTAGTAGTTTCTAATTGCCAGATTAGTGACACAATTCTTAGTGAGACAGTTTCTATGTCACTGAAGATCATTTTTCTTATAGTAATATAGGTTAGAAACATTAATGTGTAGAACAATGGTGACACAATTGGTTGCTCTTCTCCTACTTAGGATCTACCTTTGAATAGATTTTGTTAGTCCATTTTATGTTTTAGGATAATTACCAGTGGTATAAATAGCCCTCTCTTAAAGCCTTTGAAGATAAATTGGAGTTCAATAATATTTTCAATTTTTAAAGCTCTAAGTGAGTTTTTTAGTTTAATTAATTATCGGTATTCTATGAAATCAACGAATATTAACTCCGTAGGCTCACGGTACTCTTTCGAACCATTGTGAATTTAGTCTATTCCTTCATTTCGGTACTCTTAAGAATCCATAGAATATTAGAATATTAAACTTTTGCTACACTAGTTTGGTATTAAAACTAAAAACCTGATATTACCAATCTAACATCACCATCAAACCTTCTCTTTTTCTCTCTTTTTTTTTTTTCCATTTCAATTTAGAAAAAAAAAAAAAGAAATTAGAAAATCCAAAAGATAGTCAAACCAACTGCCACTAAATGCTACCTTCGCTGCCAATGTCCACAATCGCTTGCATTCCTATTCAATTGAATTTCCATTGATTTCCACCACCATTCGACTCAGACAAAGCTTCTGACCATGCCTTATCCATCAAACTCTCTTTTTTGCCACCTTAGTCACCAAAAAAACCACTCAAAACTGTATTAGACCACTGCCTTTGTTTGTTGGATTCTACCACGCGTTGACCAGCACCACCACCATCTACCAACTCCTCTCCACCAACACAACCTTTCTAACTATTCATCATGCTGATCAACGCACCAATCATTAGAGTCGAAGCGAACACTAAATCATCGCCGTTATCTCTAATTTCCAGCCACAATACCATCTTTTCGAACAAGCCACCACACCATCATACTCATCGCCCCTCAATCTTTCAAATACCCATCCTTGCCTGATTTCTGACCACCATCATCGGTAACCTAAACTTTTTATTTAATTACTATTTTACCAAAATATTTACTTAATTTTTAGTTTAGTCCCTGGACCTTTTAAACTAAATTGGAGAAAATGCCTACAAGAAAAGTGCACAGGCATTATGCCCATCCTGCAGCAACTTACAATCAGAATAATACTCCTAGAAATGAAGCCATGGCTAGCATGATAGTCAAGATTGATATGTTAGCTGCACAAATGACAAAGTTACTCGCCAAACATCATTGTACACAAGAACACAAAGACAAATCCAGTGAAAACTTTGCTAACCCATATTGCAGACATCAATATAGAACTGAGTCTACTGAACATCATTGAGAATTGACATTTCTAAATTTCAAGAAAGTGGCTAGCCAGAAGAATTATTAGATTGGATTAATGCAATTGAGGAAGTTTTTTGATACAAAGAAGTTTCTAATAATAAGCTAATCTCGCTTACTGCAACTTGGTTTAGCGGAATGGCAGTAGTTTGGTGGCAACAAGCAAAACTCGCAAGGATAGGGCAAGGCAAAAAGAAGATTGTTGGGAAAAGTTGAAGAAGCCCTTACGTGAAACATTCTTGCCTTCCAGTTATGCTAAATTGTTATACTAACAGTTACAGAATTTAAGGTAAGGTAATTGATTAGTTGATGATTATACCACAGAATTCCATTAGTTAGTAGCAATGACTTAACAAAGATAGCAGAACAACTAGTTCCCCGCTACATTAGGAGACCACGATCACAGTTGCATGACTAGTTGAATTTATTTAATCCATACTCTATCTCGAAAGCACACCAATAGACTTTATAGTTAAAAAAGCAGTTTAGTCAGTGTACTAGTGACTTAAACTTTCAGGGATCTTAAAGTGTTGCTTGTAACAATTGAAACCTGATTGCCTAATTATGCAATTTCACTCTCCAAATCCTTCAAATAAAACTAGTAAATCTAGTGAAAGTGCTTAAAGCAGCAAGACTAAATCCTTTTGCTTTGCATTATGCTATTTCAATTGCAGGAAAAATGGACATTAAATGGCCGAGTGTAAAAAAAAGAAGAAAGTACTGTAACGGCTTATTTGTCGGCATTGTGGAAAGTCAAGAGCACCAAGAGGAAGAAACTGACCATGCCACGTTGAAACATCTCAATAATAAGAAAAGCATTTTCATCAACATACCACACAGACAACATTCCTTCAACAAATTTGCTTTTCTACTAAATCATACTTCTAGTGAATCCAACTGGATGGTTGTTGTACTTAGTCGAGATCTTCCTTGTTAATACAAATGCATGATCAAGTCCTCAGATTTGACAAATTTCCAGAGTTATATGCTACTGTATTCTTTGCTCCTTTATTAGAAGACATTGCTATAGGATTTCGCTTAGACTATTATTTCCATAACGAATTCCTCTGGAAAGGTAATCGGTTATGTGCTCCGAACTCAAGCTTGAAACAGAAGATTATTACAGAACTATTTAACAAAAGGCATATAGGTCATGACAAAACTTTGGTTGTAACAGCCAGCACTTATTTTTAGCCTGCTATAAGGCATGATGCTTATCATTATCTAGAGACTTGTCGCATTTGTCATATTCCAAGGGTGCTGCAACTAATGCTGGATTATATATGTCCTGTCAATTCTAACACAACCTTGGCCTAATGATAGCATGGAATTTATTTTGGGGATACCCTATACTCCGTGGGGTATAGATTTAATATTTTTCGTTGTTTATCGGATCTAAAAAATGGTTCACTTTATTGTATGCAAGAAGAAGTACAAATTCCTTGGTTGTTTCTCGCTTATTCTTCAAGGAAGTTTATAAATTTTATGGTTTACAGAGTTCTATAGTATTTGACTGAGATCATAATTTCTTAGTATTTTTAGAGGACATTGTAGAAGTTAACTAATACTCGCCTAAATTTCAACAGTGCTTATCACCCATAGATAGATAGTCAAACTAAAGTTATCAAACACTCTTTAGGACTCCATCTACATAGTCTAGTTGGCAATAATTTACAGACATGAGATTAAAAGTTATACCAAATTGAATTTGGTTACAAACGTTCTGTTAAGCAGAGTACTAGTTGAAGTACTTTTCAGGTGAATTATAGATATAATTTACGAGCACGTATCGATCAAGCCGGAGTTCTAAATTTAGTTCGCAAAAGTAGCAAGGCAAAAGACTTTACTGACTAGCTTTAAAAAATTCATATAGCTACATAAAAGTCACTGAAGAAGACCACTCAAATAGACCACTGAAGGTTTATAAAATTGAGGCTGAGAAAAGGCGTCAAGCTTTAGAATTTCAAGTGAGAGATCTTTTTTGCACAGTCCTAACTGAATAGGTTCTCAGTTAAAGAATACAGCAAAGTTTCTCCTAGAAAAATCAGACTTTTGGAGACTATTGAGAAGATAAATCCTAATGCCTATAGATTGAAGCTTCCCAGTCATATCCACACTGCAGATAGTTTAAGCTTCTTATTCCTTTAAGTGGTGATCATGATGAAGACGTTGTTAATGACAATCCGAATTTGAGGGCCAATTCTCCCCATCTTGGAGGGAATGATATTGATTGGAATCCTTATCATATCTAGGATTACTTTCCTCATTGTCTAAAGTTTATTGTTCTTTTGAAGGCAAATTTGAATCCAATAATATTTTTGAGTTTTCAAAGTTCTGCGTGAGTTTTTGAGTTTAGTTAATTCTCAGTATTCTGCAAAATCAATGAGTCTTAACCCCTAGGTCACAGTATTCTTTTGAATTAACATGAATTTAGTTCGTTCCTTTATTTTGGTATTCTTTAGAATCAATGGAATATTGGAACATGAAACTTTTGCTGCATCAGCTTAACATGAATTTAGGCCATTCCTTTATTCTGGTATTCTCAAGAATTAATAGAATGTTATAACATTAATCTTCCACTGCATCAACTTTTTAAAGTCAGTTAGCCTATGTTACACCTTTATGATTTAATTAAATTAAGTTAGTAACTCAACTTCCAAGAATTATATCATTCAAATTAGACAAGTACTCAGCCCAATTATGCAATAATATATAAAGAGAAACAAACCACACCAATTGAAAAAGAAGAGACAAACAGAGCGAGACAGCGTGAAGAATTGAAGGCCGCGGCTTGAGAATGGCTTCCATCAATTCTGTTGTCCTCAATCTCTTTATGTCTTTTTAATTTTCTATACTAGGGTTAAAGGATGAAACCTTGTTTAATGAAATAAATGACTTTTTATTTCATTAATTCCCTATATGTGTGCTTTATTATTTATAGCTCTTGTTTCACATGCTTGGTTAAATACAGTAAAATCCTTTCACCAATTTTGTCATGCGTTGTTAATTATTATGATTAAAATTTGACTAAATTTATGCTTGGATCTATAGAGTTTATATGTGATTATCATTGATTATGTGTCTTTCATTAAATTATTACAAAGTGCTTAGGAAAACTTTGACTCTATGTTATTCAATATTATTTACATGGGATGCTTAAATATCGTACTATTAAGTCGAAAAAGAATCTACGTAAGACTAATTTCAATTCAGCTCAAAAAAAAAATCAATTGAGCTAATTTGTTATATTTATGAGTAGACATAAATTGATTTCGAGTTAAAATTGGGAATTGATTAATAATTAGATAATTGTTAAGTTGAACAATAGTAGATTCTGGAACCCGTAGCTTCAATCTCTTGAATTCTTTTGTTAATTTATTCATTTTAATTTTCATTGCATCTTTATTTTAAATCTATTCAAAGAGAAAAAATATTTCTTTTCTAAGTTTTAATCAGCTTAGATTGAATTTTGCTTTCCTAAAAATTAACGATCCTTATGGGTCCGACCTCATTGTGCGTTATCTATGCTCTAATAAACTCATGCGCTTATAAGTACATTAAAATTGTACAACAAGTGAAAAAAGTGGAAGTAGAAGAAAGTATATCGACATTAAGTACTTAGACTTCAAAGAACGTGTCAGATCACAAAAGGTGGTCATTGAACACATCCAGACCATATTGATGATTGTGGATCCGTTGACAAAAGGATTACCACCAAAATTTATAAGGAACATGTAAAGCACATGAGATGTAGTTCTGTTATGTAATTAAGATAACTATCTTAAGTACCAGTTTATTTAACTGACTCCAGATTTTTCAAATTATCAAATTGTCATCTCATATAGTTTGTATACATACAGTTTAGATAGTGAGAATATGTGTAGATATTTGAATTTTTTTTAAAAAAAAAAAAGAGAGGACCCCGAATGAGCATTTGGAAGCTTATTCGTATGGTATATACCACATAAAGTACTCACTCTAAGACAAGACTACCCTGTAATGCGTGGAAGGCAATACTTATTTTTTTAAAGGACTTGCCGCCATGATTCATAGTTTCTTATTTTTAGTTTAATACAAAATTAAAACATTTAGAGAGAGTTAAAGATTATGAGTTTGATGAACCAAGTAGGATAATTTAAGACATGTTTTTAATTTTTTTGATTTTAGTGTGCTAAAGTGGCCCATCTAATAGCTAATAATTATTATTAATTAACTATGTTTTATTTAATTTAAACTTCTTATCCGTATTATATTTATTTCAAATTAAAAAATTTAAAGAGTAGTTTCAGGAGAAGTTATATTGCCATGCACTACTAATATCTCTCAACATATTATGGCCCATCATTTTCCCTTGTATTTTTACTCTTCTTGATGGGAGAAGAAGATAACTAATTTTAGAAAAATTAAAATTGAGAGTCCCTGATCTAACAACTTCGGCCTTGTATTCCATCTACTCACAAGTATAGTAGTGTTGGATAGATTGGAAAAATTCTAGTGAGGTTATTAAATAGAATTTGGAATCCAAAAGAATCTAATAGCTATTGCTGGAGGTAAGTTCTTTTGCCTCGGTACAACTTTATTTCTCTTCCCATCAATATGATTCTTAGAAATACCCTCTATCTTCACAACTCCTCTAGTTTTTTGTATCTTGTCATTGGTATCAAAGTCATCTAAATCATTATTTTCTACACCAGCATCATCTGTATCATCCGTGCATATAATATCATCATCATATTCCTCGATGGCCATAATCATGCAAAAACATAATGCACTATTAAGCATTTATTTGTCACATGTCAATAAATAATTTAGCAATAAGAACATCATAAACTATCAATTAATTTAATAAACAAAGAAATGAAATTTTTAAAATTTCAAAAGAATAGACTACATATACTTACTTCACAGGACAAGCAATTAAGCTTTTTCAATTTTTTTTTTTTATTTGGAATCCAAATCGTCTCATCATCATCACGCTTGTAATTCTTACTGTCCTCTTCCCCTTTCTCAAAATTTTAAGGATTTGGCATCAGTCCAAGGAAGGGCGGAGTTCCATATTATGTCCTAAATCCACATCATGTTGGCGATGCATGTAAACTTTTTCGACAGTAAACCATACCACTAACCACCTAGGATCTAGTTGATTAGTTACATAAAAAGAGACTTGCTTTGCTTGTGAGGCTAAAACAAAATGATCTGATTTATAACCTATATATGATTGATGTCAACTAAGACTGTCCCAAGTTCATCAACTTTAATACCACTATGACTCTGAACCTAGTCAAACTTAAACACAAGAGTTTGGATCATGTGATTGGGGAGCACCCATGTCTCTTTAATGACTCGATGTAAGGCATTTCTCCAAAAATAGGATTCTTGTCCTTGTCCTTGGAACTTGCAGTTTGTCCAAAAAAGTCACTCTATTATTTTGAGTGGTTCTATCATTATCGCGATTTTTTTGTGAAAATGATAATTATTAATGACATAACCAGGATATGAGAATGGATGAGGGTGAGGTCCTTCTGCTAGCCATTTCAATAAAGATGATTTAGATGACTAGTTATTGTTATCATTTGAAACCCATAAAATTTATATTCTCATTAGAGATAACATTTTATAGAAATCTTAGAAATAAAAGGACATAGTTAAAATTAAACCTTTTCTAGTAACCAATAGATGAAGTTCTGAATATGTTCATCTCGTAACCACTCTTGTTTTTAGATTGGAAAGGACACTTAGATTTTAACCATGTCATATGCATCCTGAGATTAAGATTCATAGTAAAAAGAATATATTAGTGATAAATCTAAATGTCCTAAAAATATATATAATGTGAGAAAAAGTTAAGATAAGAAAACTTAATGTAAAGTTGAACTTTTTTTGTGTTCGGCAAAAGATGATGGTGTACTTGTTTCCATTCTTCCCCATGAATATTAATTAAACGAACACCAGGAAGCGGACCCTCAGCTTCTATATTGTTCTTCCTTTTAATTGGAATTCCAATTGGATCCACACTGGGTAAATAGTCTGTGCAAAATTCAATTGCCTCCTCTACAAATGCAACACCCAGCAATACGCCTCTGGGAACAATTCTTATTGCGCACATTCCCTTTTGAATCTTTCAAAAATCTTTCAAAGGGATACATTCATCTGGGTAAGATAAACAGGTCCACACAATCTGACTTCTTTAACAAGAGGCATAGTTAAATTAACCATGATGTCAAAAAATTCAGGAAGGAAACACATTTCATAAAAAATTAATTGTGACATTGTGACCACAAGATCTTTTGCATTTGGTTTAATATTTTGACATCCACAACTTTGCTACAAAGATCATTGATCAAAAAGCAAAGTCCAGTGATTGTATATATAACATGTTCTGGCAAATTTCGTCAATAGCTAATGGTAGAATTTGTTGCATCAAAGTTGACAATCGTGAGATTTCAACCCCATTTTAAAGTTCAAACAGTGCCCTTCAAGAACCTTGAGATTGAATGATGTTTTGCAAAACATTACTTTTTTTGCTCTAGTCAAAAAGTAACACACAGTAGGTAAATACGTATGATTCCCTTTAACAAAAGGTTGTAATTCTTTCCTAATACTGAAATCATCAAGGTCTAACTGATGGGTCATTTTATAATTTCGTAATTAAAATTGCGGCATTAATACCATAATTAAATATAAATTATGTAAATAAGGCATAAAATTTGTAAATATAACATATAACTTGTAAATCAACATTAACTGTAAAATAAAACATAATTTTTAGAAATGGAACATAAGACTTGTAAATGAAAGGTAAAACAAGTAAATTAATATAAAACTAGTAAAATTAATGTGTTACTAGTAAACAAAACAAAAACTTGCAATTATATTATAAAACTAGTAAATCAACACTAACTGTAAAATAAAACATAAATTTTGGAAATAGAATTTAAGACTTGTAAATGAAAGGTAAAACAAGTAAATTAATATAAAACTAGTAAAATTAATATGTTATTAATAAACAAAACAAAAACTTACAAATATAACATAAATCTAGTAAATCAATACTAACTGTAAAATAAAATATAAATTTTGGAAATGTAATATAAGACTTGTAAATGTAAAATAAAACAAGTAAATTAATATAAAACTAGTAAAATTAATGTGTTACTAGTAAACAAAACAAAAACTTACAAATGTAACATAAAACTAGTAAATCAACACTAACTGTAAAATAAAACATAAATTTTAAAAATTGAACATAAGACTTGTAAATGAAAGGTAAAACAAGTAAATTAATATAAAACTAATAAAATTAATGTGTTACTGGTAAACAAAACAAAAACTTACAAATATAACATAAAACTAGTAAATCAACACTAACTGTAAAATAAAACATAAATTTTAAAAATTGAACATAAGACTTGTAAATGAAAGGTAAAACAAGTAACTGGTGAATTGATGTATTACCGGTAACTAAAATGAAAACTTACAAATATAACATAAAACAAGTAAATCAACATTAAGTGCAAAATAAAACATAAACTTTGTAAATGGAACATAAGACTTGTAAAAGAAAGGTAAAATAAGTAAATTACTATAAAATTAGTGAATTGATGTATTACTGGTAACTAAAATGAAAACTTACAAATATAACATAAAACAAGTAAATCAAAATTAAGTGCAAAATAAAATATAAACTTTGTAAATTATGCCAAGAACTTATGAATAAAAGCGAAAATGAGTAAATTAATATAAGAGTTACTATTAAAAAAAAGTACAGTGGTAACATACCACATTTTTTTTTTGTCTTTTTTGGATTAATTACACCACAATCCCTATTTTAGTTTAAAATTAAAAACATCAGATAATCCTAAATTTTAACTCATTAGTTCTACTTATTTTGATTTTTTAAAACTTAAAAAAGGTGAGGGTATTTTTTTAATTATTAATTCACACACCCATCATCAAAGTTTTAAAATGAAAATTTACTCCATACACTTACCGAAATGTCAAATATATCCTTGATAAAACTAATTTTTTATTTGTACTAAATAAATTAATTAAAATGATATAAAAAACTGATTGAATTCTTTACATGCCCACTAGTTTCAGTTCCATATCTCTAGCAATTAGCAACTAAATTCTATCATTAGCTCAAAATTATTGAACATGGATGTGAAAAAGGTTCTCAAATAAGTGTGGAGTATAAAATGACTTTGTCTCCAAATTCTTATTAAAAGCTTCTAAACTTATTCTTCTAACTTGTAGATGTAAGAATAAATAATGAGCAAGTTGCCACCCCTCTCACTTTTTGATACCTTCTTATTAACCAATAAAAAAATTATTAATTGGTAAATTAATATATTTTTATTGCATATTGAAATTATTTACTGTATATTGAATAAGTATTAAGTATTATGAAAAAAATATTAACTACAAATTAAGAACAAGAGATCAAATTCATACTCATATTTATCATAAATTATGGTTTCTAATTAATATATGGTTTTACTATATATTAAATTAATTAATTAATAAGAAAGAAAATTAATTTTGAATATATTAATTCAAATATAAGAATAAATCAATTTATCGGTGAAATTAATTAGGTCATTTGACACAATATATTGTATTGCATTAGCTGCATTGTATTATGGTGTGTGTCATTAAGGTGTATTAAACTGTAATACAATATCATGTTTAGTGCAACATGAACTATAGTATGTGTAATAATATTTTATATCATTATTTAGATTACTATTAATTTTAAATTAATATTATTCAAATTTATTAACATTTAAGTATTTATTATTTGTTATATTAAATATTTAAAAATAATTAATTTTTATGTACTAATTATTATTATATAATTAAATAATGTAATATTATATTATATTTTTATTTTCATATATAATTTAAGTATTTATCATTAGTTATATTAAATTGTTAAATAATAATCAATTTTATATATTAATTAATATAATATAATTAAATAATGTAATATTATGTTATAATTTTATTTTTATATATTATTTAAGTATTTATTACTAGTTATTTTAGCTTATTAAATAATAATCAATTTTTACTTATTAAATGTTATAATATAATTAAGTAATACATTATTTAATTATATTTTAATATAATTAAAATGTTTTAATATTATTGAATAATAAATTGTAAATATATGGACTTATGTGTCAATATTTTAAACTTAGTTACTTTTGTAATTTTGTAGCAAACATTAGGAAGTATAATGTTAATAACCCAAGAGAAACATTAGTCATTGCACTGAGTTAAATCTAGCGGTGAATTAGGAAAAGACAAAAGAATGTGGTATGTTACCACAGCGGTAACATAGCTGGACACCATTTTATATATGTATATATTCAATTTGAAATTTTTTAGTGCAGGAAAGTCCGAGAAAATGTATAAACCATGCGGTTTAAGCACTTTAAGTTTTAGCCCATTAAACCCCACGATTTTAAAGTTTTCTTGGACTTTTTTCGCATTTTAAGATCCCGGACCAGAAAACTACTATATATATATATATATATACACACACACACACACAAAGTAGTTTTCTAATCCAGTATCTTAGATTGGAGTTATAATATGGGAGACAATCTGCAACCGTCGGATCAAATCCAACAGCAATTCATATTTTTTATTTCAAATATTGATTCTAAAATAAGCACCCACGTGCTGACTTTCATAATTTTAATATTAAAAAAGTAAAGCTGTGCAATAGATTTTTAAAGAGAGAACTGATCTTCCCCACTAGATTCTTCACTGTCTAATTTTTCAAAATCTCAATATCCTCTTCATTTCATTCCTCCTAGACTTCAACTTTCTTCTCTTTTGACTTAAATACAATTGGCCATTTGATTTTTTAACAATCAGAACCGAATCTTGGGGGTTAAAGATTGGTTCTTTTGCAACTTTTGAGGCTTTTTCTAATGTTTGGATCTGGATAGGAGAGGTTTCAACGATTGGGCTGTGATCGATGTGAGTGTGACTGACGGTGAGTTGAGAGGGGGCGAAAGGGCCGATGAAGAACCACAGGAGAAGGGATTGGAAGGGTTCGTCGCTTTTGAACAAGAAGAAAGCAAGAAAAATGAGAAATGAAGAGACTGGGAACGTGATTAAGAGAGAAGGTTTTGTCAGTTTTTGATGGATGTTGATGCCTGACTGGAGTCTAGAGATCCTGTTCTAGCACTTCTCTACAGTTGTCAGTGAAGAAAACTTTTTTGCAATTCACTTTTGAATGTATCAAGCAACGAGCACCTGATTGATTTAATAAAATCAAATGGATCATGAACTCATTATTTTTTATGCTCTTAAAATTACAAAGTTTGCGATAAACAAAAAAATTACAACAACATCAGTAAGAAATAGTGCAAAATGGAAATCAGTGTGAATCTGTAATCATCTAATTATTTTATTCCTTTACTTTCTCTCCTTAATTTAAGTTGTACTAAAATGGATGATGGACAAGTGGAAATCCCAAATGGTGATTTTGTGAATGTTGGTTCTTTTTGGCTTGAATCTTACTGTCGCGTTCAACCCTTACGGTTCAGTTTCGATTGTTAAAAAAATTAAATGGGTCAAGGAATTGAGTGAAAGAGAAGAAAGTTGAAGTCTAAGAGAAATGAAATGACAAGAATGTTGAGACTTTGAAAAATCAGGTGGTGAAGAATCTGGTGGGGGAAGATCAGTTCTCTCTCTAAAAACCTATTACATCGCTTTACTTTTTTAATATTAAAAATTATAAAAGTCTCCATGTGGGCCCATAAAAGTCTCCATGTGGGCCCTTATTTCGGAATCAATATTTGAAATAAAAATATAAATTGTCGTTGGATTCAATCTGACAGCTATTGATTGTCTCCCGGATTATAACTCCAATCCAGAATACTAGATTGGAAAACTACCCTCTCTCTCCCTATATATATATATATATGTGTGTGTGTGTGTGTGTGTGTGTGTGTGTGTGTGTGTGTGTGTGTTATCAAACAAGTGGACACAATTGAAATAACTCTAATGTGAAAACAAAACCAGACCCACCACCAATAATTTAGCACGCTTCAGCTAAAGTTCAGTAAAAATTACTAAAAGGAACAAAGTTTGGTTTGTTAAGGCTCAGTCGACGCAATGCAAGGGTGTTATATCTTTTCTGTAATGCCATATTTCCATAATCTTAATTATGGAAATTTTGTTTTATAAGAAATCATGAATGGCACTATTACCATTATTAATAAGGATTGTTAAATCCCTCATTAGGATTCATGGGGTAATTTCAGAAAAGATTTATTCTTTCCAAAGTTTATAAGGTTTCCTATGGTTCTTTATAAATTTACACTTTATATTCCCTCTTCCATAACACTAAATTCATAGTAGCATTTTTTTTTTCCTCTTAATGGTTGGTATGTCTCACTTCCGTACGCTCTACTAGATTTCTTATTGTTGTTTTCTATTAAGAGTTTTATTTTGCAAGATATTAGAATATTAGAGACTTTATGCATGATTTAGTATGTGTTTAATGAGTAATCTATTGTTGAGTCCTGTTAGTTAATCCATAATATAATAAACGCGCAGAATAGTTTTTGAACAGCATGGATATCTCATAATAAAACATATACTTTAAAAACGATTCTTGTGAAGAACTATAAAGTAGACATGTAGGAGTCATTGAATAGTTTTTTTTTCCATAATATTTAACATTATTTTCAATTTTATATGGATTTTCAAAACAGACACTATTAAAATAGAAAACTATGATTTCAGTAGAATGACCAAGTTCACAAAATTATTTATAATGTCAAATGAACTCGAAAAATTCTGAAATTTTAATCAAAGATTTATATATGTGTCTATTATTCACAGTTTTTAATTTCATAATGTTTTGATTAATAGAAAATTTTATAAAAATTCAGAACCCATATTATTTAGTTAAGTCACTGTAAGATAATTTTGAACTTATCAGGAAACAAATAGTTTTGAAAATGTTTTTGGTATTGGATCCTCTTGAAAATTTTATCGAGATATCCATGGATGTCTAAAATAGTTCTGTATAATATTTTGTCATTTTGATTATTAGATTAAGAGTAAAGATTCAGACTATCATACTTGTGTGGGTTTGAGTTAGAAAATCAAGATGTTGAAATAAGTCATTAAGAGTTATATCCCAAATTTGTTGAAGGTGTTTGAGGTTATTGGAGGCTTAGAGGTATGCTTAAATCATTACTTTTATTGAGATAAGTAACTTCATTCCTAATGTATTAGATATATATAATTATTTTGATATTATTATAAGTACATGTGTTATTTATAGTTCTTTAAATATTAATGGATTTACATAAAAAGGTTAGTTTATATAAATTTTTCAAATCTGAAAAATTTGTTATTTTTCATGGTTTTAACAAAATATTCTAAATGTTTTAAAGCTATAATTCAGTTTGCTAAATTATTATTTTTTTATGAAAATATTTGAATGAGATTTGTTTTGAAAGCCTAAATCATTGTCATGATCATCTATGAATCAGATATGAATATTTTGTTCACATATATGATTAAGATTATATATGAAAATTTGTACATGACCACCTCTTGAGACTGTATGGTGCCACCTTTCGAGGGGCAGAGTACCACGAAGTGCCACATAAGATACAAAGTGCCACCTGCAGGTCATTACATATGAAAAAAATGAATATAAATGTTTTGCCTTATTGTCCATAATTATTCTAATTATGATCGATATATATATATATATATATATATATATATATATATATATATATATATATATATATATATATATATATGTTCTGGACCAGTACTGAGTTTCTATTCTGAGTGTACACAACATTCTGATTTTGATTCTGTTTCTGGCCGAGTCATCGAGAGTGTAGATGACACTAATATACCTTGAGCTAACATTTTGTTTTCTGTGTATATATGTTATACGATTTGTTTACATAATTATGCTTTTGATGTTCTAAATCATTTCTGAATTTATGGCCTTTTGTTATAATATATCATTTTATAAAATTTATTGCTTCTAATTGATAAAAAAGGCTTGCAATACTTTTGGTACCTAATAAAACTAGTGTGTTGGGAATGTTTTTACTTATCGAGTTGACGGTTCACCTCTTGTCATTTCATTTTGCAGGTTGAGTAATTGTTGAGAGGTGTGCTTGTATCTGGAGTTAGAGATTCATTTACTTTTTCTAGTTGAATAAAAGAAGGATGAACTTATATTTCCTTTAAGTTTGTTTATCTTTTGAACTTGTAATTGGGGTATTTTGAGATTTTTGTTATATTTATGTCTTTGAGAGAAAATATTTAGTATTAGACGTGGATTTGTCAATTTAATATTCTAGTTTGAGGTTTCTTGTGTAAATATTACAATTTACAAGTAACATTCTTAACTAAGAGCACGTGTTAGATTTTGGGTATTATATTTTCTTTATAATTCAAAATGAAAATCGAATGCTGATGCCTTGTTATTTTCGAGTCAAAAAGTTGCACCATTATTAACTTCAAAATTGTTAATTGGGGGCATAGCAAGTTGAGTTTAAAAAATTCGAAGCACCCAGTCTCAAAACAGAGAATCTTCTTGTTGGCTGGTAGGATTAACATGTTAAGACCAATGAAAGCCAATTGGGAACTTATTAAGAGGTTAATTAATTAGTGAGGGAATTTTGTGGCAATCATATTGGGCGTGGTTTGCGGCATTTTAAGCTTCATAGGGACCACAATAAAAAATTACATGAAATATGCATGCTTGCACAAATGACAAATCTTAAGGAATTAGCAGGATTCACGTCCGAACAACTCCATGTGGCCAAAGCAAAGGATTAAGTTTTGAGAAATTATAATGAGCCTACTCACTTGATTATTGGCTAACACCTTGTTTGGGATTGAGGTTGGATAATTGTAGTTTAAAAGTTACAACACCAAAATATTTAGTAAACACTAACCGTTGTTACTTGGAAAATAAGTTGATTTGATTTTATATTTATATGATGAAAAACATTGTATTTACTACATATTATTAACTTTTATTTTACAGTTACGGTTTTTTTCTCACAGCAACTGTAGCTTAAGAGTTACAGTACGTCAATATCTATCGGGAAAGGGACTCATACAAGCAGCTGCAAATTAAGCGGAAACAAAACTTTTTCCCTCTTAGTGTGATTAAAATAGGATGTGTACCACAAATAAATAGGTAGAAAAATAAACCAATACAATCCAAAGCAATAAACCAACCAAAGTAATACGTGGAAAACCCAAAGCGAGAAAAACCACGGGATTGTAGTCCAATATAATCTTCTATTATATTAATGAGATTACAAGATAAATTCTTCTCTAGATAATACTATAGGCTAACAACATCAAGAATTTCAAATCCTTGGCTTACAGTAACAGCGTAATATTTATCTCTCTAATAAGTGAGTATCTCAAATAATAGTAAAAAAGAGGATAAATTAAAAATCAAGACCAGTAGGATTGTAGAGGGCGATGCTAGGAACTTACCCTCAAAATTTAGAAGAAAACAGAGTTAATTTTATCTTCCTATCGTCCAATTAAAGATTAAAATCATTATTCCGAACATAATAACCTCTACTGTCTTCTCTCTCTCTCTCTTTCTCTCTCTCTCTCTCTCTCTCTCTCTCTCTCTCTCTCTCTCTCTCTCTGCCGCCACTTCTTCACGCTCAAAAAGTGGCAAATTTCATCGAAGTCCAAAGCTTATTATTAATTGCATAACAAGCAAATATTTTTAGATTTTAGGCTTTTGGGCCCCCAAATGATATCGACCCAACAAATCTCCCCCTCCAGATCATATGGGGGGCACCACCAAGCCTGCTTTCTGCATACATTTTTTCATCTTCTCTTTGAATAATGGCTTTGTCATCATATTTGACCCATTCTCCGTTGTATGAATCTTCTCAAGCTGTAACCGGTTCTTTTCAAGGACGTCTCTTATCCAATGATACCTCACATCAATATGTTTGGATTTCGAATGGTAAGTCGATTTCCTTGCTAATTGAATAGCACTCTGACTCTCGCAAATACACAACATGGCTATCTTGCTTCACACCCAACTCTTGTAGGAAATTCTTCATCCACAAAGTTTTTTTGCAACCTTCAGTAATTGCAATATACTCTGCTTTTGTGGTAGACAGAGCAACACACTGCTAAAGTCTAGACTGCCATGAGACTTCTCTCCCTGCAAAGGTGAGCAAATATCCTGATAGAGATTTTTTGGAATCAACATCCTCTGCCATATCTGCATCTGTGTACACTTGTAACATAGGTTTATCACTACCAAAACATAAACATGCCTTGGAAGTGCCTCTCAGATATCTAAGAATCCATTTCACTGCTGTCTAGTGCTCTTTACCTAGATTAGAAAGAAATTGACTGACTACACCAACTGCATGAGCAATATCTGGCCTCGTACAAACCATGGCATATATTAAATTGCCAACTGCTAAAGCATAAAGAACTCCTCTCATATCTTGCTTCTCTTTCTCACTTGTAGGACAATGCTTGGAACTAAACTTGAAATGGCCTGCAAATGGAGAACAAACAGATTTTGCCTTGCTCATATTAAATCTTTCAAGAACCCCTTCAACATATGCTTCTTGAGATAACCATAACTTCCCAGATTTTCTATCGCAGGAAATCTTCATGCCAAAAATCTGTTTTGCCGGTCCCAAGTCCTTCATTACAAAAGACTTGCTAAGTTCTGTCTTTAGATTGTCAATCTTACTCGCATCCTGGCCAATAATCAGTATGTCATTCATATAAAGTATAAGAATGATGAAATCATTATCACCAAACTTCTTCACAAAAACATAATGGTCAGACGTAGTCTTGCTGAAACCATGATTCTCCATAAAGGAATCAAACTTCTTGTACTATTGTCTTGGCACCTGTTTCAGCTCATACAAACTTTTCTTCAACCTGCATACAAGTTCTTCTTTGCTCTTAACACTGAAACCTTCACGTTGCTCCATTTATATTTCCTCGTCTAGGTCACTGTGCAAGAAAGCTGTCTTTGCATCAAGCTGTTCAATCTCCAAATTCAAGCTAGCTGCTAATCCTAGAAAAACTTAGATAGAAAACATCTTCACCACAAGAGAAAATATTTCTTCAAAATCAACACATTTCTTCTGACTGAAACCCTTCACAACCAAGTTAGCCCTGTACCGCTATTGTGAGTTATTTTTAGTCTTCAACCTATAAACCTATTTGTTCTTCAGTGCCCTCTTTTCTTTAGGAAGTTTACTAAGTCATAAGTGTGGTTTTAATTCAAAGATTTCATCTCCTCTTGTATGGTTTTAACCCATTCATTTTTATGCTGATAAGACATAGCTTCTTCAAAACATTCTGGCTCCCCTCAATCTGTAAGCATCACATACTCATGTGGAGGATATCTAGTGGAAGACTGTCGTTCTCTAGTGGATCTTTTCAATTCCGGTTAAACTAGTGGTGCAAGTGGTTCTGGAGGTGCTTGGTCAACTGGTTCTACTGGACCATCATTATTATCCTCTTCAGCTCCTCCATGATCATTATGCACTACAGGTGGAGAAACTGAAGTTGGATTAATAGGAATCTCTGAAGATGACTGAGACTCATCACTCTTCTCTACATCACCAACTATTTGATCTTCAAAGAACACAACATCTCTACTTCTGATCAATTTCTTTGTCACTAGATCCCATAATATATACCCAAATTCTTCATGCTCATAGCTTAAGAAAATACATTCCTTGGCTTTATCATCAAGGTTCGATCTCTCATCTTTAGGGATGTGAACATATGCTCTGCAACTAAATATTCTCAAGTGTTTATAAGAAACATCTTTTCCAGTCCAAACTCTCTCAAGCACATCACCATCTAATAAAGCTGAAGGAGAAAGGTGAATCAAATCAACTGCAATACGCATAGCTTCTGCCCAAAAAGATTTAGGAAGCTTCACATCAGAAAGCATACACCTAACCCTCTCTTCAATTGTTCTATTCATCATTTCTGCAACTCCATTCTGCTGACCGGTTTTTGGTATAGTCTTCTTAAGTCTTATTCTATGGGATCTGCAATACTGCTTAAATGATCCTTTGTGGTCTGTACTCACCACCGTTGTCTGTCCTGACATATTTTAGTTTTCTTTTTGTTCCTTTCTCAACATAAGCATGGAAAAACTTAAACGTATCAAGCACCTGGTCTTTAGATTTCAAAGCAAAGGGCCACACTTTTCCAAAACAGTCATAAATAAAATCTACAAAATAAAGTGCACCTCCTATTGGTCTACTTTGCATCATGCAAACATTAGTATGAATCAAATTACGTATTTGCAACTTTCTAGATGGAGAAAACTTTAAAAGCTACTCTATGTGCCTTTCTAACTAAGCAATGAATACAAGTTTTGAAGGACATACCTGCAAAGCTGGGTAGAAATTCTTTTCTGACAAAAGTTTCTAACCCTTTCTCACCAATATGACCAAGCCTTTTGTTCCATGTCTCAATGGCAGAATCTTTTACAGCCACATTCACTTCTTCTTTCTTGATCTTGACTTTTATAACATAGAGAGTGTTTACTTTCTTCCCCTTAGCTAACACTAGGGAGCTTTTAATGTGCTTCAATTTTCCTTCACCAAATTGGTTAATGTAACCATCATCATCAAGTTTGGCTATAGAATTAGATTAAGGCGAATATCTGGTACATGTCTGACATCTTTGAGCAACAACTTATAGCTAATGCTGGTTTCTAAGCAAATATTTCCTATGCCCACAATCTTGGATGCCCATTCATTTCCCTTCAGAACATGACCATAATCACCATTAACATAGGATGTAAAGTAATCACGATATGTAGTAACATGAAATGAAGCACCCGAATCAATCACCCAATCACTGGTATGACAAGTGAGATTTATAGAGCTTTCATCATAAACAATGCCCATATCACCATCAACTATGGCCGTAGTGCTCTCTTTGTCATTTTTTTGAGCATTACCCTTTTTTTTTTGCATGTTCTCTTTTCCATGATCTACACTTCTTTTTAACGTGACACATTTCTAACAATGAAAGCACTTGACGTTTCTCCTTTAGGACTTAGATATTCCTATAGGGTTATCATTGCTCTGCTGGCGGGGATTTCTGCTTTGGCTTCTCCCTCGTCTTTCTTACTTTTCTGAAATAAGTGCATCTAAATCAGAGAGAACTTCTTTAATGCTTTTCTTCTGCAATCATATCCAAGGTGAATTTCCCGTTTGGTGCTGAATTATTCACTGATACTACTAATGTCTCTCAACTGTTAGGCAAAGAACTAACCAATAACCATGCTTGTAACTCATCATCTAAAATAATTTTCATAGCAGTCAACTACTCAACCAAGCCCTGAAACTCACTAGTGTGTTCAGTTATACTGCGCCCCTCATTGTATTTCAAGTTAAAAAGCATTTTCATTTGATTGGCTTTATTATGTGCTGTCGGCTAATCATAAATCGTCTTTAATTTTCTCTAAAGAACATCAGCCCTGAATTCCTTCGCTATATGGTGGTACACACTCTGATCAATCCATGATCTAATAGTACCCACGGCCTTTTGGTTTAATTGCGCCCATTTCTTATCATCTAAATCAGCGAATCTAGCTTCTTCGCCTTCAATGGGCTCATGTAAGTCTTTCATGTATAACAAATCTTCCATCTTAGACTTCCAAATACTATAATTCCATGACTTTAATTTAACATGTATGCCGATGACTCCTCTATCTCAATCACATAAGTAATAAAACCACAAAACCAAGCTCTGATACCACTGTTGGGAAAGGGACTCACACAAGCAACTGCAAATTAAGCGGAAACAAAACTCTTTTTCTCTTTGTGTGATTAAAATATGATGTGTACCACAAATAAATAGGCAGAGAAATAAATCAACACAATTCAAAGTAATAAACCAACCAAAGCAATATGTGGAAAACCCAAAGCGGGAAAAATCATGGGATTGTAGTCCAATATAATCTTCTACTATATTAATGGGATTATAGGATAAATTCTTCTCTAGATAACACTAGAGGCTAACAACATCAAGAATCTCAATATTCTTGGCTTATAGTAACAACCTAATATCTATCTCTCTAACAAGTATGTATCTCAAATAATAGCCAAAGAGAGGATAAAATAAAAATCAAGACCAGTAGGAACTTACTCTAAAAATTTAGGAGAAAACAGAGTTAATTTGAACTTCTAATCGTCTAATTAAAAATTAAAATCACTATTCCTAACATAAGAACCTCTATTGTCTTCTCTCTCTCTCTGCTGCCACTTCTTCACGCTCAAAAGTTCAACTAGGGCAGCGGCTTTCACTTATTTTTATAGGTAAATTTTATGGCAAATTTCATCCAAATCCAAACTTATTATTAATTACATAACAAGTAAGCTTTTTAGAGTGTAGGCTTTTGGACCCTCAAATGATATCGACCTAAAAATACCAAACATGACCTAAGGATGATTTCGATAACATTTTCAAAGATGAAATAGAACAAAGATGAAAAAGAATAATAAGTCATTTTAGTCGATGCAAAAAATGAGCAAGCTTCACACATGCATGCTTATGACTGGACATGGTTTGGAGCAAGGATCAATGAAGGAAATATAAACTTACAATTTTATAAAATAAGCATCAAAATATTCGACATGTTTGAGGTTTATCAATTTAATTCTTTGTGCAATGGCCACAGCAACAGCGAAAATATGTCTACAAGACTCCATTAATCCTATTGGCACGGTACCATCACCATACAACATTACATGAACATTTCATTATCAATCAATTTCGATGATATGAGATTAAAAACATTGATTTCATAATTTTATGTAATTTCATATAAAAGATATAATTGATTTGAGTTAGTTTAGCATATATTAGTTTAACACATGAAGAAAGAGTAATGGGGAATGATATTCATGTGGCGTGTGATGAGTAATGATAGACAAATATTAATCATGTAATAATGAAATATGTGTTTACTGAAAATATTTGGCAATAAAATGATGCTTAAAAATTTTAATATTATTTGCGAGAAAATAATTTGACAATTAAAGTAAAAGATATATATGCAATGCTTTGAGTTTGTTTTATCACTTCACTATCCATTTTGTAATTACATATTAATTAGAAGTTCAATTAATTCTGGCCAAAGACCCTAGAGAATGTCGAAATGAGATTTGACTTTTGTATTAAAAAAAAAAATTAGCGATGCGATAAGTCAAAATCAATTATAAGATCAATAATAAGAACACATTTTGTAAAAACCAGTAATACATTTGATATAAATTTATATAATTTCTAATTAGGTAATTATTAATTTGTATATTAAGAGAGTCTTACAGGAAAATAGGAATTTCTTAAAAGAGATTTACCTAAGGAACTAGTTTAGGAAAGAACTATCAGAGTGGAAATGGCCGGTGATGACCACGATGGAGATATGCTCAAACTTTGCGCCAGATGGCGGAGGAAGTGAATGTTGAAGCGGATAGAGATGGAGAGAAGGGGTTGAAAGGCAAATGGCAAGATTTGAGGAAATGATTATGGGGCTGCTTGATGCCCAAGTCAGAGGGACCCAAGACTGAAGGGGTGACCCAGAGAGTAGAACAGCACGGGAGATAGAGGAGCATCATGACGAAAGGCGGAGAGAACCGTGGCTACCACAAACTGAGGTACAACATGAGAACAGAAATGTTGGAGAACAGATGAATGAGTTCTGAGGAAAATTGACGACCTTGACCGTGAAATGGGGAGGGAAGAACCGAGGAATCCCCAATGAGCAAACGAGCTTGAGAAGCGAATGCTTCAATTTTTTTTTTTTTAATTTTTTCTTCAATTATTTTAGTTTAGTTTTGTTTTGCATTACAGATGTGATGGCTTTTTCTTGTTTCTCTTTGCCATAATATCCTTGACTGAGATGCCACTACGACATGGTCCTCCATTCCAATGATGAGTTGCGACCAAAATCCTTTGGGTTCTGTGGTTCATGCACATGCGGCCAAATGCTTCCTTCGATTCCTTGCAAATAGAAGCTTGATCAATTAGTTGTTCTTGTTTGCAAGCAACACATTGCCAAGGTGAGAGGTATGTGACCTCAAATATTTCTGCCAAAAAACCGGATGCCAAAAGAGTGCAGATTTGGAACATGTTAAGGCTCATTGCGACGGTTCTCAGGATCACAGTGATAAAGCTTGGTGAGGAGGAGGAGAGTCAGCCTAAGGTTATTAACATTGACGAAGAGTCTGGTAATTCTTCTGGTCAAGATATTAAGGCCACCAAGGCTCAATTGTATCTGATTAAAGAAAGAAGTGTTTGCTTTGCTTGATGTGCTAGTTTTCTCTGATCTTTTCTTTGTTTCGTTGTGGGATTTTTCTCTTTGGATGTTCTGTTCATGTTTCTATGGGTTTTCGAGGATGGCTTACGTATATTAACAACAATAAAATGCATCTTATAAATCCTGGTCCTAAATTAGTAAAAGAAATTAATACGCTTGAGAACAAGATAGCCATTGTAAGAAATTAATTAATTAATTAATGCAGACCTCCTCTGCTAAATAATGCAAACCCATTACAGAAAAATTCGAAAACCCATTATAAAAATGATAAACTCACCGATTCCGAACCGCATTAATTCTAAAATAGTTTCAACTCAGATTGGAATTACATATACATACACACCCAATACGGGTTGGGGGGGGGAATGAAAGTATTTCAGTCGTCCTCTGTTCGGTTATCAACTATATGAACACAAGGTATATTTATTAATAACTCCAAATATTGTCCTCCACCTTTCTGCTCTTTTCTTTTATCAACGGATAGCTATAGATCCATAGTCTCAAAAGTGAGGTAGGCAGGTCCTTCTCTGGAATGTATTTGAGCTTGAGACAATTCCAGAGTTGCAATGAAGTGAGGTTTTGAAGATCAACAATTGAAGAAGAGAGGCGCCCCGGATTTGGAAAGTTTTCAATCACCAGAGATGTTAGAGATGCAGGAAGAGGAAGCGTGATTCCGAATCTAATGCCCTTCGGTAAAATGACACCACGTCGTCATCACATCCTCTGATTGTAAGTTGTCACAGAAAGGAAAATCTGTGAAATCCCCAGGCCCACTCAATGAATGACTTCAAATCTTCATATTAGCAAGAATCGCAAGAGAATGAAGGTTGGTGGGAAGGCCATCTTCAGGGCTTGGATGCTCACCTCCTATTTTTAATTCTTGAAGAGAGTTCAAGTGGTGCAGTCCCTTGGGTAAGGCCTCTAGTCTCTCGCAATCATGTATCTGCAGCCTAGTGAGTTTCGCACAAGGCAATTCCTTTCTAGGAAAGGACACAAGATTTCCACAATGTTGTACAGTAATCTCTTGAAGCTGGCGAAGATCATGTAAACCACTTGGCAAAATTTTCAGATTTTCACAAGAAATCCTGATTATTTCAAGAGATAAGTTGTTGTCCAACCTTAATGCTATTGACTTCAGCTTTGAACAATCATAAATATGAAGAAATTTCGGACACTGGTAGGTTGCCACCTTCAAGGGACTCAAGCGTGGCAGGTAACTCATTTTTTTGAAAATATACGTCAGAGATGGACAACTGTAAATTTGTAAGTCCTCAAGAAGAAGTGAGGTATACCTTCTGCTGCTGTTATTACTGTTACTCTGGACGCCCTTTTCCATTGTCAAAGTCCTTGTATTATCGCAATTGTTGATCCACAGCCGCCTAAGGCTCGGAGGTAGCTGGACTCCAGCAACATATGTCAACGATTGGCAATACCAAATACTGAAGATCTCTAGAGATGAATTGGTATCACACATCCATGCCCCTGGTAACGATTTGAGTGCACCACAACCTGAAATTGATATTATCCTCAACTTGGAAGGTAGAGCAACCTCAGGAAAGGAATTAAGGAACTGCAGTCGCTGATGAATATCTCTCTCAAGGAACTAAGGCTGAACGATGACAGTGGCAGCTTCACAAGGCCTTGGCAATCGCTCAATCCTAGATATTCAAGTCTGCATGACAACTCGCAGAGCTACTGTTGGTCTTTTCTTCCTCCGCCACCAAGGATTGAAGTTTGGGACAGCTTTCAATCGTCAGTCTTTTAAAAGAGCTAACATCTTGTAGTTATCCGTTATGCCTCTTCCTTATATACATGTTTGCTCTTCCATATTATTTATCTCCAACTCTTCCAATTTTGGTAGTTGTGGCTTCAATGGCCTACGAGAAACACTTGATTTGATGTATCTCTACAAACCACTGGATTCTGTGATCTGATATTATCAGTAGCACTTCTCCACACAACCTTTTTACATCCACCAATTTTCAATTTGCACAGAGCTGGACGACTTGTAATTGAAACTCATAATTGTAACTAACAATTCTTTACATTATTGAATAACAAGCATCTCCAATGTAGAAAGGTGTTCTGAAAATGTTCTTTGAAGTTTAGAACATCTTATAATATGAAGCTATCTCAATTTAGGAAACCCTTCAACTTCCTGACTTAATCTATGAGGAATCCTGTCTTTCCATTCTTGCATGTTTTAAAACAAAGAGTCTCTAAGCATGGAAAAGGAATTGGAGAATCATTCCCATAGAAATTTAAACACAATCTCTTCATTCTAGTCATTCCACATACTACAAGATGCTTTAGAGAGGGTAGTTATGGTAGGGTTTTACACACGCCAGAATCTTCAAATTTTAGGGTCACTAAATTTGAGAATGAGGAATCTCCTAACCAAGTTGGAAATTTTGTACCTCCATAGCCACTAATACGAAATTGCTCCAAATTTTTATGAGGTTTTAGCATGTCAAGCACACCTTTTCAGTTTCTACCTCCCTTGAAGATGAACCATCAATACTGCATGTCCAATTAAGCGATAATTCTTTAAGATTATTCTTTCCATCCAACTTGAGTCTCCTTCCGATTGCCAATGTCTTTTGCATTCTCCAATTTTGAAATGTTAAGTGTCCTCAGAAGATGTATCAATGACTTTAGCTCTCGTAACCCAGAACCACTGTCTTTTCCCACAACAAAATTACACAACGCCTGAAGACAAGTCAGTTTACCAATTCCTAGTGGCATTTCCTCCAATGAAAATGCATTTGAATTTGAGGTTTCCAATGTCCGCACACAATCTCTTTAATTGACCACAGCTTTCCAATAGAAGTGTGTGCAAATTGTAAAGCTTGTTGACTGATTCAGACAAAGTTCTAATCTCAGTTCCAGATAGTTTAAGGAAATTTAGATACCTAAAATCACCAACTGGACCCGGAAACTCAGAGATGTGATATCCACGCAAAGAAGACCCTCAAAGTGTTCAAGTTTGAACAAGTTAGGAAGAATGCTACAAGTCAAGTATCCACACAAACTATTTGAGATCATTACTGGTAAAAAAAGTTCTCAAATGTTGGATATCATACAAGTCCTCAAAACCTTTTAACGGCATCTTATTCTCCACAAATGTATGATAGATGACAAAGATTTCTTGAAAACCTTTGTTGCTTGTTAACCTCTGAGGTATACTCCATTGTGAAGTATATTTGCCCCGCCGCCCTAACATACACGTCCTCAAGAAATGTATGATAGATGACAAAGATTTCTTGAAAACCTTTGTTGCTTGTTAACCTCTGAGGTATACTCCATTGTGAAGTATATTTCCCCGCTGCCCACTAAGCAAGATTGTTGACAAGGTCGTGCATCACAAATCATGATTTATTGTTGCTTGATTGCTAGAAAAAAGATCTTGAACGTAGCTCTTGAAAGAACTTTCAACCTCTATCTTCACTAGGATTCTTACTCTCTCCGTGATCCAAGAAACCCACAGCACTCCACAACAAAATTATCTCCTCTTCTTTAAATTCGTAATCTTTTGGAAATAATAAGCAGTATGCAAAGCATTATTTCGACGGTAGAGAAAGATAATAATAGCTCGCTCTAAGGGTTCGTATAATGCCACATCTCTCTTCTGGTAAGTCCCATATCTTGCTACGGAACACAGCTTCCCACTCTTGTTGGTTGTACTTTCCACGTAAGAGTCCACCGAGAGTCCTCGCAACTAAGGGCACGCCGTTGCATTTGATCACTATCTTCTTGCCAATTTCCTCCAATGATTTATTTGAACTGAAAATGCTTGTTGAGCAAACACGGACGAACAATCATCAATCGACAACTTTTTCAATTGATAAGCTGGAGTAGTCCCCATGATTGCTACAACCTCTTGATTACGAGTTGTAACAATAATCTTACTTCCTAGTCCACCAGCTGCAAGTGGATGACTTATGTCAACCCAGTCATTGTAATTCTCTTTCCAAACGTCATCTAAAACAAGCAAAAATTTCTTTTGAGACAACTGCTTCTTTAGCTCCTCTTGAAGTAAATTTAAATCACTATTACCAACAGTTTGCTTAATAATGGATCTTAGAATTGTTTTTGTTAGCATGATAACATCAAAATCATTAGAGACACTGTTAAAATGTCAAATTCGGTGATTCGTTTGTTCAAATTGGTTGAAAAAGTGGAGGTGAGCCACATGCATGGCTCATAAATTGGAGGTGAGCCATATGCATTTTTTTTGTTTTTCAAAACGGTGCATAACAATTTTGACAAATTAGCTAAATGTTGGCCAATTTGCTTGAGAGGCTCCATTGACAAATTGATGGGCGTCATTGACAAATTGCTTGAGAGGCTCCTATAAATTGAAGCTACTCCAGTCATTCGTGATCATCCCAAAATTGAGTGAAACAATTAAAGTGAAGAATTGTTGAGAGAGAGTAAGCAATTGGAGAGTGTGTGTATTTGAAAGGTTTTTCCTTTCAACTGTGTGTGAGAGTACTAGGTGTATTTGGGTTTTGGGAAGTGAGATTTCTTCACTCAAATATTGTACTAAATAATTGTTAGTAATGCAATTATTTTTCTCTTACTCCCGTGGACATAGACATAATTACCGAACCATGTAAAATTCTTGTATTCTTTATTTTGCTGTGATTATTTGGTGTGCTTGATTCCGCATTCCGCGCATAACAGACTCAAGTCCATGCCTTGATATCAAAATGATCTTCCACTCGATCATCATTTTAGACAAGCTGAGCAAGAGTGGTTTTGCCCAGGCCGCCCATAACTATAATAGTTATAACAGAGAATCCACCATCATTTCTTAAATCATCCTTCAACAACAATTCAACAATTTCCTTCTTTTCTGTTTCTCTGCCGTATATATTGGCTTCATTCACCAAAGAGGTTGGGGGTAGCCTTTGCCTAGCTTTTTTGGACCCCCAGCTGAACTTTCTTTCATATCCAGCAAGTCTTTCTGTGTCGCAATTTCTTGATATCTGTCATTGATATCTTGATTTTGGACATCATGGTGTAATCGAACTTAATCGATTCTAAAGTAAAAGTAGTTCAGCAAGTAGGAATGAGCTTTCCGAAAACTTACTTATTCTTGAACGATTGCTGCTAGGTCGATCATGAGCAGCAGCAGGTTCTCCATTTCCAAGCAGCAACTTCCTCCGGAAAGCCTCAGTTTGAAACTCATCCAACAAGTCATCAACATCATAAGCCAAGTTTTGAAGCTTGCCAAGCCACAACTTCACAGACTGATCAATCCTCTGCTTCTCCTCAGCATCATCAAGCACCGCCTTGATCTTCACTAGCACCTTCTTCCACTTCATTAGATCGGCCTGGATTTGCTCTTGGCGTGCAAACAACTGAATCAAGCAAGCCCACCATAAAAAAGAAAAGAAAAACAGAGCCCACCTCAAATATAAAATCAGCGGAACATAGAATCATGCCTTTGCTTTACATATGACATTAAATAAAAGCCAAACCAAGAATTTTGCCTTTGCTTGACATGATTAAGTAAGCACTACTTCAGAGAGAATAAGACTTGTAAAGAACCAAAGCAATGAACCATTTTGTTAATCTTAAATGTCAGGAATATAATTAGCTTGGAAAAAAGCTACAGTACTCTCCTCTTTCCGTCGATTCAGGTTCATTTCAAAAGTCTGAAGAGAGTTTATCAATTCTTCTACACTAACAATAACATTCTTGTTTTATTGAAATGTTGAATAAAGAAGAAAATATAATGCAACTGACATCACTTTAGATGTCGTCTACTTATAAAGCAAGCTCAAAGTAATAAAAAAAATTTAAATAAAAAAATTTTAATTATCTTTTTATTACTGCAGGTGCACTACATTTTCTTTATCATCACAATAATAATTCGTATCATCATGTTATATTCCTGTCCTGTCGATATAAGGTATAACAAAATTTTAGATCAACATGATTTCGATTCATTTGTTAAAGGTACATATTTAATAAACTAATAACACAATCAACATAACCTGATTATTACACTAAAGTGAAATAAAAGACAATACCAAGGACGAATGAAAGAATTTAAAATAACAGAATGGAAACTACACTTTTTTTTGGGGGGGGGGGGGGGGGGGGGGGGAGGAATTGTACAGGAAATGGGACTATTTTCAGACATTTTCAAATTTGCTAATTTTCAGAAGCAATACATAATGACTTCCTTTTATTTTGAAACATCGTATGGAATGAAGTAACAGTGATTTAAAGAAAAAATGGTAATTCTCAGATTTTCTTTTTCTGAAAAAAGGGAGATTGTGGGGTTGGGATGTTGAGAAATTAGCAAAATGCTAAAGAGAGAGAAAGATGAGAGAAAGTGTGTTGGAAAAGAAAAGAGAGAGTGGACTGGGTAGAGAGAGAGAGCAAAATTCTCTCATCCTTCTCTCATCTTTCTCTCTCTTTAGAATTACTGAGAAATTATTGGTGTGGGGACCGGGTCTTTTTTGTTTTCACTTAAGCGCAAGCAAACAAGACCATCAGCGGATTATTTGGAAGTATTGTTAGAGGAATTTGTAAGATTATTTTCGATGAAAAAGTAGGGTTATGCTAATCGTCCTTGAGGTATATTAATCCTTATATTTATTAATTTTGGTAATTAATTTATTTAACTTGTCATAAATTACAAATAAGAATGAAGTTATCCAAAGAGTTAAAAAAATCATTGTATGGAAAATAAAAAAATGATAAACGTTTTTAGATTTTAATTCCTAGGATTTGATTTCACTCTGTTTCTACGTTTGGGATCTTTTATCCTCTAGAAATTATTTGAAACTTAGCATGAAAATTATAGTACCACTTTATATTGAATGATGAATATTATATTTTTATAGGATTATACCATATGTAATTAAGCATCTAAAAGTTTCTTTAAACATTTAAAACAATCAAGGCATGGAATTCTGGATTTTCTTACGAGACCATGGTAAGAGGTGATATGTGATATGATGACCATATTTTTAATTAAAATCTAAATTGTAAGATGATTCATAAGCACGTCCTAAATAAAGATATGGTTAGAAGCAGATATTTCCCGAAATATTAATGGAAGCATATAAAGTATGACGTAGAGATCTCGCCTCTAGTTAGTATAGATTTTGAAGTTATGCTAGGTATCTTTAAATTGCACTAATAATAGTAGATTCTAGATTATAATACTCATACATGATTCGGTGACCATTCCAAAAAAAGGGAGAGAAAAAAAAGAGTGGTATAACGCTAAACTATTAATTCGTTGAACGACATGTGACCCAATAAATAGTTTAATTTGAAGAGGATCACCAATGAAATAAGATTTTTAGAATATGTGGCACCATCAATGATAAGGTGTGCAATATGATAATTGATAGTGGCAGCAATGAGAACATAGTTTTTAAGGCACTTGTTGACATGATGGGACTTTCTACGAAAAACATCCAGCACCTTACTGGGTCGTGTGGATAAAAAAAGGAAGAAACACGAATACCAGAGGTTTGTCGTGCTCCTTTCTCTATTGGAAAGATTTTTTGAATGATGTGGTGTGCGACATATGGATATAGATGTGTGCTATCTTTTACTTGGTAGACCTTGGCAGTTTGATGTTGATGTAGTTTATAGAGGAAGCAATAATGTATATAAATTTTGGTGGAATAGAAAGAAGGGTCGTTTGGTGTACTTAATGAGTAAAGAGAAGAATTCTAAAGCTAAAAGAAAGAATTTTCTAGTTATTGTCAAGAATCTCCTGGAGGATGATTGGGACAGTTGTAAGAGGCTAGAAAATGAAAAAGAATTTAAGGCGAAGACTGTCCTTGATGAATTGCAACTATTGTTAGCTGAGTTTACTAGTATTATATCCTCTAAGATGCTTGCTGCCTTTGTGAGATATATAACATCATATAGACTTGGTCTCTAGTGCGAGTTTACCTAACATGCCTCACCATTGTATAAGTTGTCATGAGCATGTGATCCTACAAGGAATGGTTGATGAGTGATTACAAAAAAGAATCATTCATGAGAGCATGAGTCCATGTGTTATGCTAGATTTGTGGCTATCGAAGAAGGATGGAGTTGGCATATGTGTGTGGACAGCAAGCAGATTAACTAGATTATAGTGAAGTATCAATTTCTTATTCTAATTTTTCGAGATTTATTAGATCAATTGGATAGTGTTCTTGAATAGACTTGTGCAGCAGATATCATCATATCAGAATTAGGCTTGGTGATGAGTAGAAGACAATGTTTAAGATGGGGGGAAGGGTTGCATAAGTGGTTTCTAATGCCATTCGGGTTGTCAAATGCGCCAAGTACTTTTATGCGTTTAATGAAGAATCAAGTTCTTAAGCCTTTTTCCTGCAAATTTGTTATGGAGTATTTTGATGATATTTTGAGTTATTTTACTGATGTGGTCACACATCTAGAGCATTTGAGAATGGTTATGGAGGTGTTGTGGAGGAATAAACGTTATATTAATTTGAAGAAATTTAGCCTTTTGTAGAGTAATATAGAACTTTGAGATTTTATAGTTGCGTAGATAGGCTTTGACCTACTAAGTCGAAGATATAAGCTATTAGAGAATGGGGTATAACTAAGACTGTAGGTGAAGTTAGGAGTTTTCACAGGTTGGTGACATTTCATAAGAGATTTCTTCGCGGTTTTAGCACTATAGCCACACATATCATAGAATGTTTAAAGAAAGAAAAGTTCAAATGGGGTGAAGAACAAGAGGCGAGTTTCTCTTTATTAAACAAGAATTTGTCCACTGCTCCTTTGTTAGCCTTATTAAACTTTGATAAATTGTTTGAAGTCGAGTGTAATGCTTTTGGCAAAGGTATAGGGGCTGTTCTTTCTCATAAAGGTTGACTCATATATAAGTGAAAAGTTAAATAAAGCATGAAATAAGTGGTCTACCTATGACCAAGAGTTTTCTGTGATCCTTAAGGTGTTAAAGTCATAGGAACATTACTTGATTCAAATGGAGTTTGTGCTTTACAGTGACCATCAAGCATTAAAATACTTTAACAACTAGTAAAATATGAGCAACAGGGAGCGCTATATGCAGAAGTGTACTTTTATTCTAAAGCATAAGTCTAGTCATCAGAATGTGGTGGTAAACGTGCTAAGTAGGCAAGCAACCATAGTAGTAACTCTAGTCAATGAAGTTATTAGTTTTTAATGCTTGAAGGAGTTGTGCACTAAGGATGAAGATTTTGCACTTATTTGAGATTGGTGCATCAATCATCAGAATACAGAAGACTTCCTCATCCAAGGTGGGCATCTATTCAAGGCAAATCAGTTATTTATGCCTCGTAGTAATTTAAGAGAGTAGATAATCTATGAGTTGCGTAAAAGTGGTTTGAGTGGTTATATTGGTTAAGATAGGACTAAAGTACTTGTGGAAGAGCAATATTATTGTCTATAATTGAATAAAAATGTGTACAAAATTGTGCAGAGGTACTGGATTTGTCAATAAGATAAGGGGCAATCATGAAACACGAGATTATACATGCCATTACCTATTCTGGATAATATTTGATTAGATCTGTCTATGGATTTTGTGTTAGGATTACCTTATAAACTCTACACACTATACTGGTTGAAAAATTTTCATAGATGACACATTTTATTGCAGGTAAGAAGACTAAAGATGTTGTTTTTCTAATACATCTATTCTTTTTAGAAGTAGTGCATTTGTGTAGTATCCCCAAACATTATTACTTCTGATAAGGATGTAATATCAGTAAATTTTGGCATCATCAGTGGCATAAGTTTGGAACAATTACAATTTAGTATTGATTTTCATCATCCTCAGACTAATGGAACAAAAGTGGTCAATCAAACTTTGGACAATATGTTGTGCTATGTTTGTGGTGACAAACAACAAAACTGGATTGTAAATTGAATTGCCTCAAGTCATGTTTGCTCATAACAGCATGGTGGAATCGACTAATGGTCCCTACACCATGTCTATGACTGGCTGTCATGCCAACAGTAATTGGAGAAAGCAAAGCAGCAGATAATGTGGCGAAAAAGGCTTGTAGATTTATGGGGAGGTGTGAGCTTGGAGGCTACTAATGCTAAGTACAAGGTTGATGTGGACAAGCACTGATGCAAAAAAGTATTTCAAGAAGGTGATTTGGTGATAGCGCATCAGCAGCGTAGCTGCTTTCTTGGTATTCATGTGAAATTGGATAAGTATGATTCATTTCGTGTGGCAAGGAAGATTAATGATAAAGCTTATGTGCTCCAGCTGGCGGACAATTGGAATATCTCTCGCATTTTCAACATGGTTGATCTGTTTGATTATCATTCGGATGATGAAGAGTTGTATCAGCCTAACTTGAGGACAAGTCCTTTTCCAAGTGAGGGGAACTCATGTATAATAGTTGAGTAGGATGATCAAGATACCTTCCAAAGGTCATAACTTAGCTATAGGTGTTTGTTTTCGACATATAATATGTCATTTCAAAGTTTACAATAAAATGAACCAAATTAAGAATAGCTTATGTTGTTCTGCCTTGTGGTCGAGTTGGAAATTCCATTTCTTTCCTAGTCAGTTTTTAGTTCTAAGTTATTTTCCTATTTTTCATGTTACTTTTAAGATTTTTATTTTTTTTTCAGATATCGGATTTAGGTGCCATTTGTTTTGGTTTCCTTATTTAGATTAAGATAGCTTTATTATAAAATAATATTTTAAATTTGCCTATTTTGATAAATTCGTGATATTAAGGTTACTATAAAAAAAAGGACCAAAGCCCTAGTTTTATTTACTTAAACTTTTTCTAATAAAACTTTTATTATTCAGAAGCTTAGTTTCTCTTACCTATCAATTTTTATGTTTCCGCATCATCATCAGCTTCCTTGAAGCTATCTATGTATACTTGAGCGAATCTGTTAAAAGAAATTTGTATGGAGTGCAAGCTGTTTAATGCTGAAACAGAACCGGAATGTATAAGTTGTGAGTTATGACTCATCTAGAAAGCATGTTTAAAGGAAATCTGTGAAATTTCAAACATCTTTAGAATGGAAATTGATGTTTTCATTTTCATCGTTAATTTTCTGTAACCTTCAAATTTGCCAAGGCCTAATAGTGGATTTCCCCCCTTTTTTTTTTTTACCAAATACCAACTTGGTAGGAGCCAAGAATTTTTTAACTTGAGTTCCACGTCACCTCCAAATCTTCGCCGCACGGTTGATTGAAGTTCTTGTGTGCATTGCTTTGTTTGAATACAATATTTAGTCTTTACCAATGCTGCAGGGCAACCATCCAGGAGCCTGAAGCAACTCATTGACACAATCTTGCAAGTCTTAAATATCGTTTAGTTGTAGGCATATAATTGAAATACAACTATGCAAATACACAAGTGGCGTTGAAATACAAGAAAATTAGATAATAGCAGAGCTGTACAGGGGGACTGTTACATTCACAAAACCTTCCAACTTTCCCACATGAACATAATCAAGTAAGCATATATAATTTAAATTTCGCAGATACTTAACGTGGTTGCTATGAAACTGCGGACATGATCTGCTAATTGATACGGTATTTCCCTCCTAACAGGAAGACAACCAGCACATTTTTCACCACATAAAGCCTCTAAGATCTACGTCTAACATGCGAAGATCATCAAATTTGATCAGTACTAATCTTCTAGCGGAGACAACTGGAATCTTGATAAGATTTAATCTAAAATTCACCCAAGTCCAAAGACAGCCACAGCATTTTTCGTTACCTAAAGCCTGCAAAAATATGACTTTAACATGTCCATGTGAATGTCACTAATTGAAATTATTCAATCATCAATCCACCAAGGGACAGCAAGAATCTTGACATCTTTGGTATAAATCTATTTCAATAACTCTTTGTTTCCACCTCAATCATGTGTGTAATGCTCATGTAAAATTGAATTTTCACTTACCAAAATATTTTATCCATCTAGTCATTGAATCATTCACTCGTAAGGTAAAAGAAAAAAAAAATGATGAAGTTATCCTTGAGTTGAAGCAAAATATCACGTAATTGTTTGTTTTTGGATTTTCTTTTCTATCAATGGCGTATTACAAGTATAATTCTCATTTACAAGCATGAAGGTATAAACATTTTGTAGTCTAATTGTTGAGGATATTGAGAAAGGAGACTCTAGCTTTGATCAAACGCCTAGACAATGATTGAAGTCCTTCTTCAAGATCTTGAATGCTGGACTCCAATTCTTTATGCTGGTATTGCAAACAAAAGATGTTATCGGATTTGATAGTGTTGTGACCAATGAGTGCAGCATCCACTTTCTCAAACTCATTAATGTCCTTTTCATCTTCTTTGCATGCTATTCTTTTGGGATGGATTAGCATGGAAACCAATAAGAAGCCGCTTAGCTTTGATCCATTCCTTGGCTCTGATGAGATAAGGGACAGCAAGTATTCAAATGCACTGAAGGTGACTCCTTCAACCTCTTTCAACATGCTAACATGTTCCTCATGGATCGAAGGCGAGCATTTATTTTCCATGCCTTTCAAATTCCCCAAGGCCTTATGGATTGTCTTTTTCACTGCCTCCTAGAGGCTAAATATTTCTTAATCTCACTTGTAAGTTCAGTTTCATTGCCCTGTCGTCTGCACAAAACTGATTGAAGTCCTTGTACGGATTCCTTAGATTGCAGCAATGCATTCTGAGCAATGCTGCAAAAATCCAAGATCTTCACAGATCCATTCAGCAGCTCCCTTGGGCTAAAGCTCGTTGAACGAGGGGCAATTGAAGGATTTTATCAACACAATCATATAAATCTTGAAGGCCATTTATGTTATGGCGTATAGTCGAAGCAGCTTGAGAAGACCTTAATCTGCTCAAAGTCTCTTCAACTTCTGAAGTGAATGGGTGTGATTTAGTCGGCAAACTGTTTGATCGAACATGGTAAGAGGATGCCATTTCTTCTTTTGCTGTGAAAGAGAAAGCTACAAGTTGAATTAATGTTGTCTTCGTTTGGTTACCATATGCACATTCAGATAAGGGGGACAAGAGGAATCTCATCTTCTTAAAAATATCAATTAGCAACATGATTTCGATCTTGATCTAAACATTGTATCAGCTATTTTTTATGCATTGTCTCCTCCCACTAGGTGGTCAGCTTATTTTTAAATTTTCAGAGTCACACTTTAGTCCATATCTTGATCACGTAAGTTGATAATGATCTGTAAAATTTTTACCTCTGCGACAATATAAGAAAGGGCAATCCAGTTTAGCTTTGGTTCCCTGTACAAAGAACATGCTTCAGTAACGCTCATGCATTCTTGTAGTTTATTAATTTAACTAAGAAATGAAAATTAAACTTAAGGGCTATGCTGAATATTATCATGTTATGCTAATTAAAAAGAATGCATGAACAACGATCATTATTTAAAAAAAAATCATGTATAATAATTTATATACCAGTTGCATAGCCATTGCCTCCAAGAGAAAGACAGAGCCAGCTGGATCGATAAGAGGCTTCATTTTCGTATAAAAAAAATGAATGACAGAGAATATTAGTAAATTAGTATCAAGCTGCAGATCTGTCTTGTTTAATTTTATTTTGCGGAAAGATTTGGTAACGAGTTGGAGACATGGTGTCGGCAAAATTTGAAATGCATGGAGAATAAAACATTTCCCATCTTCTTCTAGGCAGGACAAAGAAACTAAGGTTGTGATTAAAATGTTACTTGAGCTGGAAGTAATCGCCCGTGAGTGTTCTAAAATTGCTGCTTTCCTTCGTCACCAGGCCAAAGTCATCATCAAAACTGAAGTTTTAGTATTGATTAAACAATAAAATTCCGCAGAGTATTCCATGATTTTTGAACAATTGTGCAAGCAAGATCAACGAACATGACTCTATAATATCAGAAAAATGTTAATGAGGTTTGTTAGTGACATGCTGCAGTAAACAGAGAGCACCTTAATTACCTTAATAAGCATAAAGCATTTGAGATTTTAGTCCATCATAGTAATATAACTAGAATAAGCTGCTGAATAAAATCCCAAGTCACCTCAAACTTTATTTTGGAACGTCAAAATCTTGCATGCACATCACAACTCAGAATTTTGCAGCTTATTCTGCACATCTTCAAGTTTTGTGATGTTATCATGTTTGTTTGTAACACCCAAATCCAACACGTGCAGAGCATGCGATGAAGGAGGTTACTATCAAATCAAAATTTTTATACAAAAATCTCAAATTGAATACCTCAAATTTTTAATCAAATAATACTACAATTCCATGTGTCTAACACTAAATAGTCTCTCTCAAAGACATAAATATAACAAAAGTCTCAAAACTCCCCAATTATAAGTTCACAGAATAAATAAACTTAAAAGAAACATGAGTCTTTCTTCTCTTATTCAACTAATCTCTAAGTCCAATAATAAGCACACCTCTCAACAAAGTATTTAATCTGTAAAAAATTAATGACGAGGGTGAGCCGTCAACTCGGTAAGTAAAACTATTCCTAACACACTAGGGTTATCGAGTACCAAAAATATTGCAAGTCCTTTTTTTTATTAAAACATATATTATAATTCATAAATTTATGAAACGACATATTATAATAAGATGACATAAATTCATATTAATTTAGAATATCAAAAGCATAATTAATCATGAAAGCAAATCGTATAATAAATACACAGAAAACAAAAAGTTAGCTCATGTCACATGGTGTCACATATACTCTCAGTGACCCGGCCAGAAACATAATCAGAATCAAAATATTGTGTGCACACTCATAACAAAAACCCAGTACTGGTCTAGAACATATATATATCATATTGTACGATCAGAATCAGAATAAGAATAACTATGGACAATGAGCCAAAGCATTCAAATTAGTTTTTCATATGTAATGACTTGTACGTGGCACTTTACACTGTATGTGACACTTCGTGGCACTTTGGCCCTCAAGAGGTGGCCCCCGTACAATCATAAACAATTTAAATCGTATATGGGCACAAAGCATTCGTATCAGATTCATAAATGTTCATAACAATAATTTAGGCTTGCAAAATATTTTATAGGCAAAATCATAAAGGTAATCATGTAACAAAATAAATTAAATATTCAAAAGCACTTATAATATTTTGTTAAAAAGAATAAATAATTTTGAAAACATATACATAAACTAATTTTGTTATGAAAATCAATTAATCTTTTTAGTAGTATAAAAACACTTATAATTATACTAATATCAAAATAATCATACATATCCAGTACATTAGGAATAAAGTTACTTACCTCGATAAAAAAATTGATATCAAACACCTCTAAGCTTCTAAGAGCCTCAAAACACCTCCAATGCCTTAAATAAATACAAGATATAACTATTAAGAACTTATTCTAAGAACCTGATTTTCTGATTTATACCCGTACAAGTCTGATTCTCAGAATTTTAACTCTTAATCTAAAAATCAGAATGACATAATATTTTACAGAACTATTCTAGACATCCATGGGTATCTCATGTAAAATTTTCAAGAAGATGTGATACCAAAAACATTTTCAAAACTATTTGTTTCTTGAAAAATTCGAAACTGTTTCACAGTGCCTTAACTAAATAGAGTAGGTTTCGAGATTTTTATAAAATCAGAAAATTATGAAATTAAAATTGTGAATACTAGACACATATATTAATCTCTTTTAACATTTCAGAATTTTTCGAATTCATTTGATGGTACAAATAATTTTACGAATCTGGTTGTTCTGCTGGAATCACAGTTTTTCAGTGCAACAGTGTCAGATTCGAAAATCTATATAAAATTGAAAACAAAGTCAAATCTTATGAAACAAAATTTATTCAATACGCTCCACATGTCTAGTTTTCATAAAGATAAGGCTCTTTTTAAGAATCTTTCATAAAATATATGTTTAATTTCGAGATATCCATACTGTCCAGAATTGTCTAATGTGTTTATTGCATCAAGGATTGATAAATCCAAGCCCTAAACACAAGTTAAACACATCCTAAATCATGCATAATGGTCTGTTTCTAAAACCATGTCAATAGGAAATTAAATAGAGCATAGAGAGAGTAAAACTTACCAACCGTTAAGACTCTCTTCTCCCCTAAGAAAAATTTTGAATCCTAGGGTATGAGTGAAAGAGTAATGAGTAGCAGAGAAAATAGAAGAAAACGTTGTGGACTTAGGACTATGGAAGAGGGAAAAGTATGAATTTATAGCGAGTCTTAGGAAACCCTATTAATTAAGGAAAGAATAAGTATTTTTCCACAATTACCCCCATGAATCCTAATTATGGTTTTAACAATCCTTTTAATGAGGAAAGAAAATTTCTACACGTAAGAGCCATTCACCTCTCATAATTTCTTCTTTTTTTTTTTTCCTAAAAACAAAGTTTCGGGCGTACATTGTTTGTCTTACAACCAAGGAGGACAGGTACTGCAGCATCAACTTTTGTGGTCATTTTATATCTATTCTTCTCCTTGCTCAATTTTGATGATCACTTTGACCCAGTGATTTTAGAACGTCAGAATGCTTGCTTCCACCTCGTGTAACATTTTAATAACAACTTCAGACTCCTTGTGGTGGCTGGAAAGAGATGGGACATGTTTATCATCCATACATTTCAAAATTTCCAAGGCATTGCGGATTGATATATAGTTTCTCCACAGCCTTCCAAGGAGGGGTTAAGTATTTCTTAGCCTCACATGCAAGTTCAGTTTTGCCTAGTGCACATTCTTTGATTTGCAGCAGACCATACTTGGCTGTGCTGTATAAATCCAAGAGCCTCAGAGTTCCATCCAACAACTCATCAAAACATTTTCTGTTCTGTTCTTGGGCTTAAGTTGGTTGAGTAAGAGGCGACTGCGCTAACCAATAAAGTAGTGCATCCAATTTATGAACTAGGAATCGGAAGCTGCCGGCGCAAGAATGGTTAGCCAAGGCAGCTCTGTTTCAATCCACAAGAAGTTTAAATGCTGAATTCACTTAAATAATTTTCTTTCTTTCTCCTGGCGGCATCTCCTCAATATAAACCAAAGCGTACGGGAGACAAAAGTAATCTCATCCTTAGTCGTTAGGAGTTTGATGTGACTTCAGTATCAAGATCAGGAAGAAACTTTGTACTCGCAATGCCTCCCCACGCCATGTCTCCCAAAACATTACCAATTTTTATATTGTAATTTAGACGGATCTGCTGTGTGCTGCTAATTTATTTGCAATGCCGTTCAATTTTATATCTGATCCAGCTCGCTACTTCTTTCTCTCCGAGGCAATGTCTACACATCTGGCATGCAATTACTATGTGAGATTGTCTTATGTTCTGATCTGTATTCATGCAATCTGTTTAGCTTAACATTTAGGGGCCATTAATTTAATTCACAATGATAATAAGCATTAGCCCAAAATAATTAGGCTACATATGCAAATGTGCCATACACACTCATGGTACAACTTTAAATAGCTAGATAATTAGTTGGAGACCTGATGGTAGTGAGACATTGCATGAACATCGCTGATACAGTATCTGAGAAGCTAGTGGGAATATAATAATGTGATTTTGAAGCTTTAAAAACAAGCTGAGGAGCTATTCAAGGAGACAAAGCATAAAAGTAGCTGATATAATGCTTAGATCAAGATCGAAAGCATGTTACTATTTGACATTTTAAAAGAAGATGAGATTCCTCCTGTCCCCCTCATCTGCTGATATATATAATGTGCATTTGGTTATCAAATGAAGGCAATATTAATTCAACTTGTAGCTCTCTCATTCACAACAAGAGAAAAAATGGCAGCCTCTTTCCATGTTCGATCAAACAGTTTCCCGCCTAAATCAGACCCATTCACTTCAGAAGTTGAAGAGACTTTGAGCAGATTAAGGTCTTCTCAAGCTGCTTCAACTATAGGCCATAACATAAATGGCCTCCAAGATTTACATGATTGCGTTAATAAAATCCTTCAATTGCCCCTCATTCAACAAGCTTTATCCCAAGGCAGTAACAGGAAATTGGTTGATGAGCTCTTGAATGGATCTTTGAGGATTTTGGATACTTGCAGCATTGCGCAGAATGCGTTGCTGCAATCTAAGGAATCCGTACAAGGGCTTCAATCAGTTTTGCGCAGACGAAAGGGCGATGAAACTGAGCTTACAAGTGAGATTAAGAAATATTTAGTCTCTAGGAAGGTGGTGAAAAAGACAATCTATAAGGCCTTGGGGAATTTGAAAAGCATGGAAAACAAATGCTCATCTCCAATCAACAAGAAACATGCTATCTTGTTGAAAGAGATTGAAGAGGTCACCTTCACCATATTTGAATCCTTACTGTCTCTGATCTCGGGGCCAAGGACTGGATCAATGATAAGCGGCTTCTCATTGGTTTCAAAGCTAATCCGCCCCGAAAGAGTAGCATGCAAAGAAGATGAAAAAGACATTAATGAGTTTGTGAAGGTGGATGCTGCACTTGTTGATCGCAAGACTGTTAAATCTGATAACATCTTTTGCTTGCAAAACCAGCTTAAAGAATTGGAGTCTAGCATTCAAGATCTTGAAGAAGGACTCGAATCATTGTCTAGGCGTTTGATCAAAGCTCGAGTCTCCCTTCTCAACATCCTCAACAATTAGATTACACAATGTTTATACCTAATTCATACTTGTAAATCAGAATTATACTTGTACATTACTCCAATCATATAATTTTGAATACGAACACAAGTATTATGTGATATATTCTGGAATATCCTAAGTATTTTCATTTTATTTTTTAATATCAGGAGTCCATGATATTCAACATGTAAATGGGTTAATTAATTTTAAGCATAAAAAATTAATCTTATTGTAAAACCTATTGATCAAATATTAGACACATAATGCCAATAATAGAGACTTGAATGTAATTCAAAAAATTGACAGCATTAATTAGGTTGTCAAGATTCCAATGTGTCTTGGTAGATGATAGCTAGAATAATACCAATTAAGGAGATTTACATGCACGGTAGACTCAATCTTCACACCCTTTAGGTAACAAAAAATGCACTCGCTTTTTAATATATGTACATTGAGTTGTCAAGATTCCAGTTGTGTACAGATCGACCAAGATCAAACCTAGCAACTTTTGATGATCTTCACATGGTAGACTAAGATATCTAACGCTTTTAAATGGCGAAAGTGTGCTAGGTGTCTCTCTGTTACAAGGGCACTGTATAAATTAGCAAGACTAGCAGATCACATTTCATTTCTCTATCCTATAGAAAAACATGTAACAGCCAATTATGGGAATCTTGTCTTCTATTACATGACAATCAAATTTATAAGCATTGATGAACATTTTGGTCTTTAAACCAAAGTTTGGCTTATATGTAATTAATTATGTATTGTGAATTATCTTATGAAGTTAAATTAAATGTGATCTACTAAGGTTTTCAGTAATTTATGCTTTAATGTATGTAATAGGGTGCAAGCCTTTAATGTGTAGAGACCTAAGGATAATTTTTGTTTTTATGATGGGCTAAAATATGAATACTTAATAATAACAGAAAAGTTATTTATATAATTGTTTATGATCCTCAAGTCCACGTAACATTCTATTCTTTTCTAACATCTTATTATTAGAAAGAAATTTAAATGATTCTCTAAGATAACATATTGATCTAGAAGGCAAACCACACATCCATACAAAAGCAATTGTGCATTATGGATTTAGGCATGCTTCCACATATTTTATGATTAATTCTTGTGATATAAAATGAATGTTCCTGTTTTTTCGGTAATGGTTTTCACCAAAAAATTATTTTTTAACAAGTGGTATTATTATCATGTTGAATCATTGAGAACAATAGGTTGTCATCTTCTAGAAATAAATAAATTTGAAAATTCAGAAACTAAGAAAAATAATTTTGGAAATCCAATTTTTAAATTATTCACTAATTTTGAGTTAAGAGCCGGGGCAGTCACTACCACCTTGGCATCACCAGCATCGGCACAACTTGTCCAGGCCACGCGGGGAAAGAAAAGCCGCGGCTGAATGCCGCTACATATGGAAAAGCGGCAACTAAAAGGAAAGAGAGATACGGCTTAAGGCCAAAGCAAGGGGCGACCCACCAGATTTGGTAAAAGCGTTGGCCATGGTCGCTGCATCACGAAGAAGGAATTAAAAAAAATTAGGGTTTCAACAAAGATTTGGGAGCTGGTTTAGGATTCAATTTGGGTCAACCTAGCCAAATCTAGCCTGACCTGGTAAATAGTTGATCGTTGACCAATTAATTGTTGATTATTGGCTTTGACTTTTAAAATTTTTTAAGGATAATTTTTTGTGTAATTTTTAAATACAAATATTGGTATGTTTATATATATTTTGAGATGAATTAATTGAAGTAACATGTCGTCAAAATGACCTTTTTTATAGAAATTAATTTATCTTGGAATGTAAACGGTTGGGTATATGTACTTTCTATGAATATCGATCGACTTAAAGGAAAGTCTATATTTAACAAAATTGCATGTGCACTTGTGGTAATAAACATGCGGTGATTATTTAGTTTTACATGTGAACAATAAATCAGCCCAAAAAAAGATTCATTAGTTGACATGTTTTTATTAGAAATGATTGATTATTCTTGCAAGATATCACTTACAAGTTAATATTTTATCCAAAGATGAAATATTAATGGAATGTCTAGTATCTTGAGATAGGGTTTACTTTTATTTGAATTTATTTTTATTTTAAGAGTTATATAAGTTTGTTTTGTTTGTTTGTTATTATGTGTTCAATTATGACTCTTGATAATATTACTGCCAATATTAATTATATTCCTATGCTAAATGATTCTAACTTCAAGTCATGGCAAGAAACCACTCAATAGTCTGCAGTCATAGATCTCAATCCTCTGCCTCTTACAAATGAGGGTACTTCTAATTACAAGAAGGATTTGGAAAAGTGGGAGAAACAAATCTTATATATATGATGATCATGAAGAAGGCCATTCCTGAAGCATTCAAGTGCTTAATATTTAATAAGATAACTATAGTTAAGGATTTCCTTGTAGACATTGAAAACAGAATTGTCAAGAACAAAAAGACAAAAACAAATATGTTTTTTATAAGTCTAATTTCAATGAAATAGAAGGGCAAAGGTAATATCAGGGAGTGTATTATGGAGATGTCTCATCTTGTTTCTAAGTTGAGAGCACTTAAGCTCTAACTCTCTGAGGACTTGCCAGTGTATTTAGTTTTGATATCCTTACCAACACAGTTTAATCAATTTAAGGTGAGCTACAACTGTCAGAAAGAGACTTGGTCTCTGAATGAGCTTATATCACATTAATCTCAAGAAGAGGACAGGCTGAAGAAAGTTAAGGTAGAAAGTGCTCACCTGACCTCGACCTATAAAGACAAGAACAAGGAAAGAAAAGAAAGAAAAATAAGAAAAATGCAATACAGTACCTCAAAGAAACAACGAAAGAAATTGGCTGATTTGAAAGGTAATAATTGTTTCTTATATGGAGCTGAATGGCATAAGAAAAAACATTGCACTAATTATCATGCATGGCCTAATAAGAACTGTTTGCTTCTTAATTTGGTTTATTCTAAAGTTAATTTAACTTGAGTACCTACACACATGGTGGATAGATTCTGGTGCAACAACTAACTTTAGTGCACCTATATAGGGTGGCCTAATTTACTGAAAATCTAGTGATAATGAAAGATACATCTATATGGACAATGGTAAGATAGTTGAAGTTGAAGCAATTGGAAATTTTATATTATTATTAAAGATTGGATTTTATTTAGATTTAAATGAAATATTTATTCTTTCGTCTTTTAGACAAATTTTGATTTCAATTTTTGCTTTGGACAAATCCAGTTTTTGTTGTTTATTTAGGAATGAAAATTTAGTTTGTGTCATGATTCAAAACTAGTTGATTTTGGTTCTTTGTCAAGCTATGATAATCTTTATTTACTTGATATGATTGCTTCATTTAATGAATTCCTACAATTAAATACATGAGATATAAAGAGAAAACTAACAAATAAGAATTCGATTGCGTTATGACACAAGAGTTTAGGTCATATCTCCAGACAGAGGATAGATAGACTTCTCTCAAACAAAATTCTCGACCCCTTAGATTTATAGATTTTAATGTTTATGTTAACTGTATAAAGAGAAAACAAACCAATAAAAGAAGATCGGAAGCTTATAAGACTTTGGACGTCTTAGAACTCATATATACGAATATTTATAGGTTATTCCCTATAGTTTTTTGGAACAGTCGACAATATTTGATAACGTTTATAGACATTTCTCTAAATATGACTACATATATATCCTCCATAAAAAGTTACTTTCATTGGATATGTTCAAAAATTTTAACACTGAAGTTGAGAATGAACTTAGTAAAAGCATTAAAGGTGTAAAATCTGACCGTGATTGTGAATACTATGATTGATATGATGGTACAGGTGAACAATGTCTAGCACCATTTATTAAGTTCCTTGACGAATGCAGTATCATCTAACAGTATATTATGTCGGGTTCAAACCACTATGAATGGTATTGCTGAAAGATAAAATAGGACACTTAAAGACATGGTAAAAAGTATGATTTTTCATTCTACTTTACCAGTATCACTCTACGAAGAAGCATTTAAGAGTGCAACATCTATCCTTAACAAGGTTCCAATTAAAGCGACTGCCAAAACCCCTTACAAACCTTGGACGGGTAAGAAGTCTAGTGTAAAGTACTTGCCTATTTAGGGATGTCTAGCTAAGGCAAGGCCGTATAGCCCTAATAAAAAGAAATTAGACTCAAAGATGGTGAATTATTATTTTATTGGATAGTTTGAAAGATCCAAGGGGTACAAGTTTTATGATCCCACAACTAAAGCAATTTTCGATTAAAAAAATTCTTGGTTCGTTGAGAATGTCGAGTTTGCAAGAGGAGATATAGCTAGAGACTTTATCTTTGAAGAGGAATATGTTGATATTAATGTAGGTGTTATTGGTATTGATTAAGATCTCATTTTTAACTTTGTTCAAGACATAATAGATTAAGACAATATTGGAGAACCTCTCATACAAGAAATTATTCCAGAAAAACAAACTCTACCACCGCAAGAACCTATGCTATTAAGGATATCCACTAGAGAAAGGAAAATTGTAGTGCCAGATGACTATATTGTATTTCTCTGAGAGCATGCAGTGGACATTAGAGTGATGAAAGATGATGAAAGATGATTCAATCAATTTCCACAAGCCATACAAAGTTCTAACTCGCAGAAGTGGATTGATACCATGAATAAGGAGATAAAGTCTCTAAAGGACAATGACGTATGAGATCTTATCCGATTGCCAGAAGGTGTGAAATCTATTGGTTGTAAATATATATTTAAGATAAAGAAGGATTTAAAAGGTGATGTGGAGAGATACAAGGCGTGTTTCATCACAAAGGGCTTTACGCAAAAAAGGGCATCTACTATAAAGAGACTCTTTCTTAGGTTCTTTTTCAAAAAACTTTTTCAGGATCATAATGGCACTGGTGGCACATTTTAATCTTGAGTTAAATCAGATGAATGTAAAAACAATGTTTTTCTATGGTAACATTATGAGACGATCTATATGGTACAGGTAAAATACTTTACGTCAGGAAATCTAAAGAATATAGTCTGCAAACTTAGGAAATCTATCTATGGGCTCAACTAAGCATCTCAACAATAGTATTTCAAGTTTCGTCAAGTGATAATCTCATTCGGTTTTGAGATGAATTTGGTCGATGATTGCATATACTATAAGTTTTACAGGAGCAAGTATATTTTTCTAGTTTTATATGTTAATGATATTTTGCTTGCCAACAACGATAGAGGCTTATTGCATGAAACCAAGAGAGTTCTAACTAAGAATTTTGAGATGAAAGATCTTGGTGACTCTTTTTTTGTATTAGGCATAAAGATATATCGTTATCGCCCTCAAGATATCCTCAGATTATCACAAAGAAGCTATATCGAAAAGGTTCTCAAAAGATATGACATGTAAGATTGCAAGATTGCAAATCAAGTGATACCCTTGTGGTTAAGGGAGACAAGTTTAGTTTCAATTAGTGCCTTAAGAATAATTTTCAGAAAAATAATACAAAAAATTCTTTATGCGTTAGTAGTAGGAAGCCTGAAATATGCTCAAATTTTGTAAGTGATTGGATATTGCGATGTTGGGCAGGTATTTAAGTAATCCAAGAGTAGACCATTAGAAAGTAGTCAAATGGGTCTTACTATACTTACATAGAACAAAACCTACATGCTCACTTATTAGAGGTCGAATCAGCTTGAGATCGTTAGGTACACTGACTTTGATTTTTCTGAATGTGAAGATAGTATGAGGTTTAGGACGGCTACATCTATCTACTAACTAAAGGTGCTATCTCTTGGAAGAGTGCTAAAATCTCTTATAGTCTCTTCTACGATGGTAGCATAGTTCATAGTATGTTATAGGCATCTAATTATGGAATATGGCTGCGGAACTTTTGTCACAGGGCCACGTGTAATAGATGGTATTGATAGATCACTAAAGTTATTTTGTGATAATTAGTCATATGGTTATTTTTGCAAAACATGATTACACTGTTACATATATAGGCCAAGTGGAAGATTGTTGGATCCTTAATTTAAAGTTGGGCTCATATGTGAATAATTATGTATTACTGAGTAAGGTTAAGCCTAATTAAAAGTGATTTATAAAAATTTTCAATAATTTAAGTTTTAATGTATCTAATAAAGTGTGGGCCTTTAATATGTAGAAATTTAAAGGTAATTTCAATTTCTGTTATGGGCTGAATCAGGAATACTTAATCATAATAGGAAAGTTATCTATATAAATGGTTATGGTAAGTTACACGTAACATTCTATTCTTTTATAACATTCCATCATTAGAGAGAGTACAAAGAGAAATTTAGAGAATTCTCTAGGATAACGTATTGATTTAGAAGTCAAACCATATATCCCTAGAAAGCAATTGCTCATTATGGATTCAGGAATGCTTCTGCATATTCAATTATTAATTCTTGGTGATAAAACTTGAATGTCCCTATAATTTAGATGATGGCTTTCACCAAAGAGTTATTTTCTAATAAAACATAATTTGTAGATCTTGCCTGGTACTTGCAAAGCAATCATATGATGTACTTGCAAAGCAATCATATGATGTATCTGCAAATTTAAATTGATTCATCAATCTAAAAATTGAGCATTAAAATAATTTTACACAGGTTTTGCACGATTATCTACAAGCGGGAAGCCTTTTCTTGCATATCAACGCCACTCGTGCATTTGCATAATTTGCAGCTTATTGATCATTATCATTATTATTGTATTATATTAGTGAGTTGGAAAGCTGGAGGGAGGGAGACATTGCATAAACAATGCTAGTAATGCACTTTGATCCACGTCAAAATCATGTTACGAATTGGTGATTTATTGAAGAGCTGAGATTCCTCATGTCTCCTTACCCCACTTGGTATATATTGAACAGATGCAAAATGTGAAGAAGGCAAATTAGAAGACTCGATTAATCATTCAGCATTGGCAAAAAAAGCAAAAACAATACACTGGATAATTCCATTCTTTCCATTTCCTGTCCATGCATAAAGTAAAAACAATACAATGGATTGATCACATCAATGACATTAGAGCTTTGCTTTAGTAATGACATGGGTACCTCTTACTCAACTTAGTCTGAACATAAATTAAACAAAAGAAAAAATTATATTAATTAATTACACTGTAATACTTATTACAAAGTTAGCTATAAAGAGAAATGTACTATATATAAATAACAAAAGTGGATTTGGTTGTTGAAATTATCACCTGAATGATCAGCCACTAGGAAAAGAGAAAGAAGCACCAATAGAAGCCGAAGAACTAGCCCAACAAATGGCTACGGAAATTTCTTAGTGGTGGTGGTGCCATTGGGCTATTTTGACCAAATGGTAATTTCACCTCCTTTATAGAAAGTAAGCACCATTGCTCCTCCTATTCCCATTACTGTTCCCAATATTTTAGCCTTCATAGCTTCTCCGGGGCCAATTTCTCCATTCCAGTAATAAAAGATAAAATTAGTAGTTATGAATTTGGCGAAGTGGACACATAGTCCGCTGTATATTGAAAGGGTGGGGCTATTTAAACCACCAAACTACTCACTAAATTCATTTTTTAAACTAATTTTTAATTATTAAAAATGACCTAAATCAAATTGTAATTATGGACACTAAAATATGGTTAAAAAAAAAAAGATTTTTTGCTCTTTGAACTCATTTTTAGTTTCAAGGCACTTTTGTTAAATCCTGATCGATACAAAAATCCTAATTAACTAGAGGTGTGATTCTTCTTCTAAGCCACTTATACAATACAGTACAGATAATCTCCTCTAATGTTGTTTAAGTGCCCATAGCCTTGTACTCTTTTTGTTTTTCAGAAGTGCTTAGTTGAAAATGAAAGACCTTGCACTTTTCTTCATTGGGTGGGTGTTGAGATGGTCAATGGGCCAGGCCGGCATCAAAGCAAGGCCCATGCGTGCTCATGCTTGTGTCGTGTCGTGCTATGCCGAGCCGTGCTTAAGAAAAAAAGCCGAATAAGCTTTTTTTAAAAAAAAATTTAAGAGTGCATGCCCAACTGCTGGCGTATTTTTCTCGAACCTATGTACTTTTTTAGATCTATGTGCCTTTATTCAAATTTAAAAGAATCAAAAATTCAAAACTCAAATCCATATTTAATAATAATAAACTAATAATAATAAGAGAATGTAATATTAATTAGTAAGTTTGATTTTATGGCATTAGAATTCTTTTTTAATACTTAACAACAACAATAATAATAAATTTTCCTTAAGGGTTAACTTAATTGTTAACTTGGACTTACATAGATTCATAGATCATAGTGCACAATAATATTAATACATATTTATAAAATTATGATATTTAAAATTTTATTTATTAAAATCATGATATCAATTATTTATTTAATAAATTATAAACATAAATCAATTATACTATTTTTTTGAAACTAAGAATTAAATAAATTTAAAAGAATCAATTTCAAGTTATTTGTAAAATCATAAAATTTTAATTTTACTTTCATTAAATTGTAAAACATACTTATTGCAGGGTTTTTCATCGTGCCATTCTGTAATCAATCTCTAATCGTGCCGTGCTTTTAAGGCCCGCATGCCTAAAATTCTAAGCCTGGCCCAACTAGCATGTGTGCCACGTGCCTCACCGAAACATGCTCATGCAATGCCATGTTGTGCATGCTTGTGTCGTGCCACGTGCCGTTCGGCCCATTGGCCATCTCTAGGTGGCTGGTCCTTTTCTTTCGCATGAATCATTCGGCTGACTTGAGAGGTTATATTTTGATTTTTAAGTGAATGGGTCATCTTCTTACTTGACCATGGGATTGCCAAAATGAGTTTGTGCTCGGTGGTTGATGAGCTGCTAGATACATTTTTGGATTTTGAATAACTACATAAGAAATTCAATGAAACATTCATTAAGGATTTATAAATGAATTTAATGGGTTTAATGAGTAAAAACACTATTATTATACAAATTGGGTTTAGAAATGATATATTAGGTGTTTAGGTGAGCTTATCGAGTAAAATTTAAGATTTCATAATATGAGGGTGGGTTTATTTAGTAAATGGATTTAGTGAGTAGTTTAATGAATTCAAATAGCCTCACCTTTTTAGAAATCGTCACGTACATATTTTTTTTTTGATAATTATACCCTTTGCCCAATTATTTTTTATAAAGTGTAATGACTCAAGCATGAGTCTGTATGACTATTTATAAAAATAATGAGGTCTTCGTGATCATTTTACTAAACCATGAGTGTGTTACTATTCCTATCCATATCAATTAATAACATATTTGATATTAATTATAAATTATAATACAATATGATCAACATGATACCTAAAACAAATAGCCAAGATAAAGGTAATGGCAGGAATGAGATTGGCCACGGCAGCAGCAAATGTTGCTCATGTTAGGACAGGCATTCTAGGTACAAATTTTGAGTCAGAAATCCAATGCAATAATCACATTAATCAGTGTAATGGAATTTAAAATTTCATAGGCCATAGAAAATTAAGGGCAATTAAAATATGAAGAGAACTTACACAAGTAACCCACTATGAAAAGCCATCCAATTTATTTTTGGCCTGCTCTTCCAATGCATGCAAATGCATGTTTGAGATTATCAAAAAAAAATTATTTTGTCTATTTTAGTGGGCAATGGAAAGCGTTTAAGATGCAAAATTTTAAAAGAGTAATGAACTATTGAGCAAATAATGAAACTAACCTTTCAAAGATGAGAGCTATAAGGGCAACAAAGGCTGTAGCAAACATCATTCTAGAGGCAATAAGGATCCACCAAATTCATTCCATCATTTGCATCTAGTTTGTAGAAAATATTCAAACCAGCATATGCAATTTGAACCACCACCATAACCATTCCTGGCTTTAAACCATTCAAAACATCACAAATGTGATGCATGGTTATGCAAAATTTTGCAGCTACTTCTTCAATATATATGTATCTATATGTATGGAGAGAGAGAGGGAGAGAAAGCTTAGTGATAATTTTGTGGGTTATTTTCGTAAGTTCAGTGCAGCATGGAAACTTTATTTTGGCCAACAGCTAAGGAAAAGGAAAATGAGAAGAATAGTGGAATTTTTGTTCGTTATGTCTTTCAATTGCATCATTTACTTATTTTGTTAGGTATTAGTTCGTGATAGGCTTCTAGCAAAGCTAAAAGCAGAGCAAGGTTCTGGCGGAGTTTGATTTTCAAGCTAAAAGCAGTGTAAAAATAGTGGTTAATATGTTATATAAGGCTTTATACACACACATAAACATATATATTATGAGTCAATGACCAAGCGATCGAGGGCAAAAATAATGCATGTACGTGATGCTTACCTACAAATTTAAAAGGATAAAAGCTACATAAAGCTATGTGCTCTTTTGGTCCAGTGATAGGCACCACTTTCTCTTAGTATACACATTTAGATTTTATTTGGCACAGCTTTTTAAGTAGAGTTTATTTAAGTAAAACTTTTTTTACTAGAGCTTTTATAAATAAAGATTTTACTCAAAAACTTTTAGTTGTTTAGTTATTAATGAGCGTTTTTATTAAAAATTATAAAATTACTTTAAAAGATAAGTTTTTTAAAGTTATGCGATGAAAATGATAAAATAAAATTATTGAATAAGTAGAGGATATTTTACATATTTTAACATTTAAAAAACTTTTCAATTTCCACTTCCAAAAGTCCAAAATTTGAGATTTTACTAAAAGAGGTAAAATAGTTTATTTAAGCTTCAAAATCTCTACTAAAAAAACAAACAAACAACAACAACAAAAATTTTGATAAGAGCTTATGCGATTAAATAAATAGTTATGACTATTAAATAAGTCATACCAAACAGATACTTAGACTATGCATTAAAGAGCTGACTTAAGAGGATACAGTGCACTTTTTATTGGAAATATCAATACAATAAAACTCAACTATAGTGATACTTTGTATAGAAAAAATACCTCCATATAGTTATAAAAATATTTGGTCCCAATTTGGGCCAATTGGGAATAAGAATAAACTATTGTAATAAGTTATAATAATTTTTTATCCCACCTTAAGAAACCTGTTTCCATATAGTGATAATTATCTACGTATTACAGAATATATGCTATATTCTATTAAAGATTTAAGATGAAATAAAATATTTTTCTAAAGTTGTTTGAGATAGCTGTTTGAAATAAAATATTTTTTCTAAAGTTGTTTGAGATAGTTGTTTAAAATAAAATATTTTTCTAAAGTTGTTTGAGATAATATTTTTATGACCTAAGAGGATACAATGCACTTTTAATTGGAAATATCATTACAGTAAAACTTAAAGATAGGGATACTTTGTATAGGAATAACAACTCCATATAGTTATAAAAAATTTTGGTCCCAATTGGGCCAGTTGTGAATAAGAATAAACTATTGTAATAAGTTATAATAATTTTAAATCTCACCTTAAGAAACTTGTTTCCATATAGTGATAATTATCTGCTTATTACAAAATATATGCTATCTTCTATTAAAGATTTAAGATGAAATAAAATATTTTTCTAAAGTTGTTTAAGATAATGGTTTATTTTTAGACTTTTAAGATGATTTAGCATATTCCTAAGACTATATAAATATAATTACTAATTTTTAAAACTATATCTATTTTTTTTCAATGTCCATACAATGGATTTAACATCCATTAATTAATTATCAATATAGCATATATATACCTTTATATCACTTAAACTAAAGATAACTTTTAAAAACAATAATTTTTGTAATTACACCTATACTAAATTATAACCTTCCCATAGTGATAAAATTAGTTTGGTTCTAACATTACGATTATAAAGAGATTTTACTGAATATTTTATTATTTAAATCATTATTGACTGACTTATTTATTATGATTTTATGGATGACATTTGGAAACTTTTTTTTTTATATAAATCTATTCAAAAGATACGGCTAGCAATTATTGTTTATCATTTTTTGTAGATCAAATGCAGTATGTGATATGTAGAATTTGTATCCAAGTAAAGAAACTAAGATAGAAAAAGAAAAGAAAGTGGAAATATTGCAATAATAGCATTTTTTCATACCTTTATTCCATTAGTTCTGTAAAATTAGACACGAATTTGATGGAGAAAGATCTCACCAAAATCTCTATGTCTTACAATTGGCATTAACGGTGCTAGTTATACAAAGAAAATTCATTGGGGAACAAGGAGTATCGAAACTAAAAGAGAAAGAGACCACGCCTATCTAAGCTTTCTATATTTACAAAGATATTGCAATATTTATCTATGCTTTCTATATTTACAAAGATATGGAATCGTTAATACTCCCCCTCAAGTTGGAGCGTGAAGATCAACAACGCCCAACTTGCGCATATGATGAAGAAAAAGATCACAACCAAGTGATTTGGTGACTGCGATTTGCATAGAGCTATGAATGTGCAAGGGAAGCAACAATTTGGATTGCACGTGTTCTCGCATAAAGTGATAGTCTAACTCAATGTGTTTCGTACGCTCATGAAAGACAAGATTTTCAGTAATGTATAATGCCGATTGATTATCATAGTAAACAGGCATAGGAGCAAAATGGGATAACGCAAGATCAGCAAACAATACATTAAGCCACTATAACTCACATGAGAGGCCTGCCATGGAACGATACTCAGCTTCAGTTGTAGAGTGAGAAACAACATTCTGCTTCTTTGTTTTCTAGGAAATAGGACTGCTTCCAAGAAAAGTACAATATCCAGTAACTGATCGACGAGAAACTGGACAACTTGCCCAGTTAGCATCACAATACCTACGGATACGCAAATCACTAGTGGAAGACAACAGTATACCTTTTCCTGGAGATATTTTTAAATACCGTAGTACCCTTAAAGCTGCATCCATATGCAGTGTGCATGGTTCATGCATGAAACAACTTAATACATGCATAAAGAAAACTATATCAGATCTTGTAACTGTTAGATAAATCAATCTCTCAACAAGATGTCGATAACTTGAAGGATTGGGTAAAGGATCCTCATCTGTAGGTGAAAGACACAAATGCTGTTCCATTGGAAAAGGTGAAGAACGTGCATCAATTAATCCAGCATCTTTCAAAATGTCCAAGGCATTTTTTTTTTTTTTGCATAAGAATATCCCACAAGATGACCGTGCTACTTCAATGCCCAAAAAATATTTTAAAGTGCCCAAAGCTTTAATGTAGAATTTCTATGCAAAGAAAGCTTTGACACTGTCAATTTTTGCTAAATCATTCCCACTCACAATAATGTCATCTACATAAACCAATACAAAGGTAGAAGAAACTCTATTGATATTCACGAATAGAGAATAATCTGCCTTGGATTGACAGAAACCTACTTGCTGGATTACAGTAGAGATTTTGGAAAACCAATTTCGAGAAGCTAGTTTCAAACCATAAATTGACTTGTTGAGTTTGCAAAACAAATGCTCCCCCTGTTTGGAAAAACCCTGAGGAATTTGCATGTAAACTTCCTCTTCTAAATCAGCTTGGAGGAAAGCATAATTTACATCTAATTATTCTAAGATCCAACTATTAACAACTGCAAGAGAAAGCATAGCTCTTGCTGTCACAAGTTTAGCTATAGAAGAAAAGGTATCATGATAATCAATACCTTCTTTCTGTGTATAACCTTTTGCCACTAATCGCGCCTTGTAGCCCTCGATGGTACCATCTGGTCGATATTTTATTTTGTAAACCCATCGACTACGAATAGCCTTTTTATTTACTGGCAAATGAGTAAATGTCCAGGTGTTATTTTTCTCAAGAGCATGTATCTCATCCTCCATTGCCTTACACCATTAAGGTAATTTAAATGCTTCATAAAAGGAATTGGGTTCTACCCTAGAGGTAATAGCAGATAAAAAAAATTTATGTGCTTGTGTGAAATAGTGATAAGAAAGGAAATTTTGGAGAGGATATTTCTTACCTGGTAACGAAGAAACAAGATTGGCAGGTGTAGAAGTATGAGTTGCCAAGGTGCAATAAGCCTGCAGATAAGCTGGAGGTCGTCGGTCTCGTGAAGGCCGTGCAGGTGGTAGTTCTTGGGGTTCTATGGCTGAATGAGTGCCATGCGGTGGATCATTTATTGTTTGAGATACTAGTCGTGTGGGGTGATCTGAAGTAGTTTCAATGAAATGGGAATGAGTATCTTTTATAGGTTGATCCGTGGCTGGTTGTTGTGGCTCACTCTCTTTAAGAGCATCAGGTGTATCAGTGCTTTGATTAGGAGACAAAATATCATAAAACTCAAAAGAATCATTATCCAAAAATAAATTATCTCCAACATGTGTAGAATGCTGAAATACTTGGCAATGTAACATCCTTAAAGGGAAAAATATGTTCATAAAAAACAATATCACGTGACACATGAATGGTTTTAGTTTTAATATCATATATACAATATCCATTTTGTCCATAAGGATACCCAATAAAAATGCCGGTCCTATCATGGTGATCAAATTTATTCTTTATGCGTAAATTTTTTGCAAAACACAAACACCCAAAAACCTTTAATCGAGACAAATTAGGTGCTACACCAAAAAGCATTTCATGTGAGGACTTACCGTGTAATACTTCACTAGGCAACTTATTTATCAAACATACTGTTGTAAGGACGCATTCACCCCAGAATTTGATGGGCAAATTGGCTTGAAAACGTAAACTTCGCCCAACTCCAAGGAAATGGCGATGCTTACGTTCTACGACTCTATTTTGCTGTGGTGTTCATACACAACTTCTTTAATGAATAATATCTTTATCTAGAAAAAATTGTTGTAAATCTTTAACAAGGAACTCAGTCCCATTATCAGAATGCACCATTTTAATGTCAAAATTAAATTGATTTTTAACCAAAGCATGAAAGGAACAAATGTGCATTTTGGTTTCGGTTTTTGTGTTCATTAAATATAACTAAGTGCACCTTGTATAATCATCAATAATAGCTAAAAAAATAATAAGCACCTGAAGAACTAGGAGTAGAAAAAGGACCCCAAACGTCAAAATGGATTAATTCAAAAGGAGTTTTACTTTAATACTACTAACAGAAAAAGGTATTCTAACTTGTTTGGCTTTATGACAAATATCACAAACATAATTCTTATTAAAACTAACCAAATGATTAGATTTAGAATATAATTCTAAACGGCTAAGAGAAGGGTGGCCAAATATTCAATGCCAAGTATCAATCTCATGGGTTGAAGCCATTTGAGAAGTAAAGAAAGATGCGGCAGAAAGTTGTATGCAAAAAAGGCACTCACGAAGTCTACCCTTGCCAATCTTCTTCTTCGTGTACAGGTCCTGAAATTCACAAGAATCAGAAGAAAAGATGACCCAATATTTATTTGATTTAGTTAATTGACTAACTGTAATTCATTGAATTTAAAGCTTGGGATATAAAACATATTATCTAATAAAAAACCTAGGGAAAAAGAAATATTTCCTATATGAGTAACAAGGGCCATTGTTCCATCTGGTAATTGAACATGAAGAGTATGACATGATTCATAGGAACTAAAGAAATCCAAAGAACAACACATGATTGGTAGCACCCGTATCTACTATCCAAGTATGAGAAAAAGAGCAATTAAGAGCTATACCTGCTATACTTGCTGTATGTAAACTACCTGGGGAGGACAACATAGCTAGGAGTTTTTGATATTGCTCTTGAGTAAAAATAGGTGCATGTTGCTCTTCTTGGCTGGTTACAGTTGCTACTGTCTTGGGATTTCCTTTACTTCGTTGTCCACATTTCCTCTAGTTTGGTGGATATCCATTCAACTCAAAGCACTTCAATTTTATATGTCCCAATTTCTCACAATGTTCGCATGTCGGCCTACCTTGATTATTTCTAGAACTACCATTCAAATTTCCACCTCTATTATCAACTGAAACATTGTTGCCCCATGTTTGGTTATTAAGAAAATTTTGTTGTAGTGGCTGTCTATTTTGTGTAGCAAGTGCCGCTGCTTCTGGGGGTCCCCCTAATGCATGAAGGTCTTGTTGCTTTTCTTCTTGCCTTACAAGTGAATAAATCTTGTTCACTTTAGGAAAATGATCCATCAACAAAATCTAACTTCTTGTTGCTGCATATTTCTCATGCAGCCCTTGAAGGAATTCCATTGCACGATCCAATTGTTGCAACTAATTCATAGTTTTTGCATTACCACAAACACATGGCTCTACAGGTTGTAATGAATTTAATTCATCCCAAAGTGCTTTCATTCTAGTAAAATAAAGGGAAACTGAAATATCATCTTGTCTTAAATTAGAGATGGCTTGTTTAAGTTCATAGATCTTTGGTGCATTAGTTTGTTCAAAACGTTCCTGCAAATCCTGCCATACTTCTCTAGAAGATTGTGCATACAACACACTTCCCACAAGCTCACTCAAAATAAAGTTCAGCACCCAAGATCCAACAAGATCATTACAACGATGCCATTTACCGCCATCATCATCATCTGGTTTGGTGATAGTCCCATCAACAAAACCGAGTTTGTTCTTCGCTCGTAAAGCCATCGGCATCGCTCTTACCCATGTACCATAGTTATCACCAATGAGTAAAGGCAAGAGTAAAACAGCTGTTGGACTATCTGAAGGATGTACCAGGAAGACATCATCCTCCTGTTCGTTAAGATTTTCAATTTTCTTTGACGATTGACCGTCAGTCATGGCTCTGATACAATGTAAAATTAGACATGAATTTGATGGAGAAAGACCTCACCAAAATCTCTATGTCTTACAATTGGCATTAACGTTGCTAGTTATACAAAGCAATTTTTTTTGGAGAACAAGGAGTATCGAAACTAAAAGAGAAAGAGACCATGCCTATCTAAGCTTTCTATATTTACAAAGTTATTGCAATATTTATCTATGCTTTCTATATTGACAAAGATATGGAATCGTTAATAAGTTCCAAACGACATATATAGCCTCCGAACGTTGCATACTAAGCTAAGAAATAGAACAACAATACAGAATAATCTGGAAAATAACTATACTACTCATGGTGAAATCTTGAAGATGTGCAAAACAAGCTGCAAAATTTGGAGTTGTGATGTGCATGCAAGATTTTGAAGTTTCAAAATAAAGTTTGAGGTTACATGGGATTTTATTCAGCAGCTTATACTAGTTTTAAAGGCTGATCAAAGTCCAGTTACACATTACTATGATGGAAATAAATCTCAAATGCTTTATGCTTATTAAGGCGCTATCATTATCCATCAAATACTGCAGCACGTCACTTACAAACTTCATTAACATTTTCTGGTAATATAGAGTCATGTTTGTTGATCTTGCCTTCCCTCTTGTTCATATACTAAATATTCAGTTTTAATGATGACTTTCGCCTGCAGATGAAGGACTGCAGCAATTTCAGAGACCATTCAAGAGCGGGTTACTTCCACCTCAAGTAACATTTTAAGCACAACCCACTTACCAATTCTTTGTCCTGGCTAGAGGAAGATGGGACATGTTTTATTCTCCATGCATTTCAAATTTTGCCAACATCATGTCTCCAACCCGTTATCAATTCTTTTCAGCAAATAAAAACTGACAAAGACAGATTATCTCTTCCATTAATTTTCTTCTGTCTTTTTTTTATTTTTATAAGAAGAGGAAGCCTCTTATCGATCTAGCTGGCTCTGTCTTTCTCTTGGGGGCAAATGTCTATACAACTGGTATATAAATTATTATACAAGATTTTTTACATAATGATCAGTGTTCATGCATTCTTTTTAATTTGCATAACGTGATAATATTGAGAAAAGTCCTTTATTTTAATTTTCGTTTCTTAATTAAATTAATAAACTACAACAATGCACAAGCGTTGCAGAATCATGTTCTTTCTACAGGGAACCAAAGCTAAACTGGATTGCCCTTTCTTATATTGTTGCAGAGGCAACAATTTTACACATTATTATTAACTTATGTGAACAAGATATACACTTAGAGTGTGATTTTGAAGCTTTAAAAACAAGCTAACAACCTAGTGGGAGGAGACAGTGCATAAAAATAGCTGATGTAATGTTTAGATCAAGATCCAAGTCATGTTGCCATTTGACATTTTAAAAGAGGATGAGATTCCTCTTGTACCCCTCATCTGTTGATATATATAATGTGCATATGGTAACCAAATGAAGGCAATATTAATTCAACTTGTAGCTTTCTCACTCACAGAGAGAAAAAATGGTAGCCTCTTTCCATGTTCGATCAAACAGTTTGCCGACTAAATCAAACCCATTCACTTCAGAAGTTGAAGAGACTTTGAGCAGATTTAGGTCTTCTCAAGCTGCTTCAACTATAGGCCATAACATAAATGGCCTTCAAGATTTACATGATTGTGTTGATAAAATCCGTCAATTGCCCCTTGCTCAACAAGCTTTATCCCAAAGCAGTAAGAGGGGATTGGTTGATGAGCTGTTGAATGGATGTTTGAGGATCTTGGATATTTGCAGCATTGCACAGAATGCATTGTTGCCATCTAAAGAATCCGTGCAAAGACTTCAATCAGTTTTGCGCAGATGAAACTGAGCTTACAAGTGAGACTAAGAAATACTTGGCCTCTAGGAAGGCGGTGAAAAAGACAATCCATAAGGCCTTGGGCAATTTGGAAGGCATGGAAAATAAATGCTCATCTCCGCTCAATGAGAAACATGTTAGCATGTTGAAAGAGGTTGAAGAGGTCACCTTTACTGCATTTATATCCTTACTGTCCCTTATGGTGGGGCCAAGGACTGGATCAATGCTAAGCGGCTTCTCTTGGTTCCAAAGCTAATCCGCCCCAAAAGAATAGCATGCGAAGAAGACGAAAAAGTCATTAATGAGTTTGGGAAGGTGGATGCTGCACTCATTGATCACAAGACTATTAAATCTGATAACATCTTTTGCTTGCAAAACCAGCTTAAAGAATTGGAGTCCAGCATTCAAGATCTTGAAGAAGGACTCGAATCATTGTTCTAGGCGTTTGATCATTGGGTGGGCAAAAAATTGAGCTTTTCTTATCACAACCCTTTTTTGTAGCCGAAGTATTTACCTTACCTAAAAAAATTCTATCTTATTTAATTTAATTTAATTTAATTTAATTTAACCTAATCTAATATTTTATTTGTTTATTATAATTATGATTACCCAATAACTAATTTTCTATATATTTAATTTTAATTAATTGTTTTAAATTAATATTAATAAAGTATTTTATTATTAAATATTTACAAATAGTTTGTATTTATATTTAAATTTTAACTTAAATGCTATTCAATTTCATTCAAAAATAATTTAATATAGTCCAATCCAATACTATACCAAACATAAGACAATATTAATCTATCCAATTAAATATAATCGAATCCAATCCTAATAATTAGTCTAATACAATCATGCGTGCCAAACATAGCCTTAGTAAGTATTCATGATCGAGTCAAACGTAAAGAAAGTGTCTTCAATGCATTGAATGTGAATGGACTCTCTTAATCCTATCTTCTATAAATATGGGTGTGTTTAAGGTGTGTTTGTCAGTTGTTATACCACATTATTTTATATTAAATCCTACATAATATTAAATCAATAAAATCCTATGTATCGTATTGTATTATATTGTATTATATTTTTTTTTTTTATATTTGCATTGTATTATACTATTTTAATTGTATTCTATTATGGTGTATTGTATTAAATTGTAATACTGCATTTGGTGTAATATGAACCGTATTACATAAAATAATATTAATTTATATTAATGTTAAAATTAAGTTAATATTTATTTAAATTTATTAATGTTTTAGGGTTAATTTTTGAAATTAAGTATTAAATTATAAACAAATATAATCTAATATTATATTATTTATAATATAATATAATTTTATCTATTAATGTCAAATGTAATTGTTTAATTTATATTTATTTTTGAATTTAGTGTTTTAGTAAAAAAACAAATGATTACATAAAATTTATAGATTTATTTTTAGTTACTAAACAATAAATAATTAAATAAAATAAGAATTTTTTTACGTATTTAAAATAAAATAGTTAATATGATTTTACGTAAAGAAAATAAAATAATGTATTGCCATTTATTTATTAAATATTTAGGTGATTATTAACTTATATTATTATTTAAATTAATTTTTTATTTAAATATAAATATAAAAAAAAATGGCCTGGTTAATCTTTGTTCATTTTGACAAATTTTGTTTACAAATAGCATTTCCGGTGAAAAAGGGCCCTGTTTCCTCCCTTCATAAGGAATTCTGAGCAATAAATGAGGGCATTTTGGTCCATGAAATTCAAAGATGAAAATGCCCGTTAGCAGACTCGTCAATCTTTGTTACAAAAGGAAAACGTGACTTGTCCTCTAAGAAAGAGAAATAAAGACCCATTTTTATAATATAATAATAATAATTAAATAATTAAATTTATTCACAAAAACGCAAAACGACATTATTAAATTTTTTTTTTTTTTTCCGAAGAGAAGCCGGATTCACAAACCGACTCTTACGCGTCTTGCTCATGCAATTTACTTTGATTAGATGCTGTCTATAAAAAGCCCACCCCGTCTTCTAATTTCTAAATTTTAACAAGCCAAGCCTGAACCATTGCGAAATTATTTGCATCTACAAGTACTGGAGAAAGAAGACGAAATCTGAACATGATGAGCTTCTCAGAGCTGGAAATAGAAGCTGCTCGGCAGCTGATACAACTTTGCATGGATTTGGATTTGGATTTGCAGAAGAAAACAAGTGATTGTAAATTACTAGAACGACGACATGAGAGCGATGCAGATGATGATTTATCCTCTTGTACAGTTGTCGATGAAGGACTAACGTCAACGATGGTCGATGATGATCACGATGATAATGAGTGTTCGATGAAGTCGAGTAAAAAGAGGAGGTTTCGTTCCATTGATTCTATTTATAGTTTAAGCAACCCACTGCCGGTGGCTGGCTCAAGTGCTAAGAAGAAGAAATGTGGGTAAGCTAGACGTAGAGCTTAATAGTACAAGGAATTGTAGCTTTATTTAATTTTTAGAACCAATCACTTATGTCGGGGTGCGTGTGTGTGTGTGTGTATATATATATATATATTGGTGTGTGTGTGTGGGCGGCCGCGTATGTGTGGAGGTTGCTGAAAAAAAGAAGCTTTTCGATCGGATGAGCGAGGGTTTTGTAAATGCACAACTTCAACTTTTGTCCCTTACATTTTTCAAAAATGTCAAAAGAGCACTCCTTGATCAATAAAGGATTATCAAATTTTTAATTACCATCAATATAATTCACATTGCATGTAGCTAGTATTTTTCTTTTTTCCGTTTTATGTTCTTATATATATATATATATATATAGATGTCTAAACTACATTGCAGTGATTTAGTTGATGACATTATATCATCTTATCATGAATAATAACAATACATGGTGTTATCTAACTAATTATTAATCCATAGCTTTAACATACACCATTTCGGAAGGCATTACAAAATCATGTCACGTGTCCATGTCACGTGTCCAGTCACTTACCATATCATCATTATGGGTGAACACTTCACCATAATAATATGATAAGGACTCCTCTAATCTTTTTATTTTTTTTGGGTAAAATAATAAGGATATAATTTATGAATAATTCACATTAACAACATTACTGAAATTACTGAGTGTTTTTAGTTAGCCACGAAAAAGTATCATAGTTTTTATTAAAGACATTTACATTCTCTAACTACTGCGAAAATAACAAATACCTCCTTATATTTTAAAAACTTAGGTCTCCACCGCTCTCATCTATTAACTTTTACCAATAAATGGGTTATTTGACTTGTTTTGACCGAATAATGATAATATAATTATACCTTTTACTGACAATAATTTATAAAAGTTATGTAATCAGTGAATATTACATGCATGCGAGAGTTAGAAGTTTAGGGAATGTTTAGTGTCTTTGTTAAAAAGATACTTATAAAAAAAAAGGTTATTTTACTATTGTTATATCCAAAATTCAAGAAAATGCTTTCATAGTGCTATACCATAGAGCAATTTGAGATTAGAGAAAATTGGAAAGTTTTGAGAGTTTTAGGGCCCTATTTAAAATTGAGGTTGGGTAGATAACTGATGTATCTTAGAAACAAAGTTAATTTGATTTTATACTTATGTGATGAAAAATTTATTATATCTTTACTAATTTTATTAAAATTATTTAAAAAAAAATTGTATTCAGTTACTACATAATATTAGACTTTATTTCATAATTACATTTTTTTTTCAATAACTATATCTTAAAAATTATAATATGTCAGTACTAAATAGGACCTTAACTTGACCCTCAGGTGCGTTAAAAAAAAAAAAAAAAACTCTATAACCCTAAGATGATGAGAGTAAAATTGGTGCAGTTGACATTAATTAATTATAAGTTGACAAAAGTATTTTGCTTCTAAAAATAATTGCGATATATTTTTCCTATAAAATAAAACGACAAAAGAGTTTATGAAACTGTCGAAATGACTCTCCCTTTGTGGCTAATAATATCCGCATCCTTAATCTCTTTCGGTTTCTCAATCAAAGACATAATTTTTCCAATTGTACGAAATAGATCAGTTTCTTAAATGCTTGAATTACCCTTTAATGTTAACAACCATTCTTGTCAAAAATCAAAAGAAAAGTGTCTTGGTTATATAGGGATTCAATATACAAATATTTACAATTCATAATATATTAAAACTAATATAAACTATTATTTTATATTCTCAATGTTGAGGGAGGGTTTCATGACCATAGAACAATTGAGTAGTGTCTCCCGCACTTTGTAAATGCCTAAATTATTCTTAAATGCTAATAAATAATCTTGTCAAAAATAAGTATTATGAGACTAATTAGGTTATTTTTACTAAGGTCCGTCGGTGGGGACTCATATGATGGAAACAAACAAACCATGTGATTAGATGAGAAAATATAAAAGTATAGGGATCAATGTTATTTCGTTCGTTATGCTATTCCTAAACCGACCTTCGTGCGCGTCTTTATCATGCATTGGTAATTTCCTCCAACGACGAGTCTCTCTATTAAACTCCATCAACTGAATTCTCCTCTCTCTCTCTCTCTCTCTCTCTCTCTGTATACGCAATCACATTCATATTCATGGCTAAATTTTCATCTGCAAATAAAAAAATAAGACCAAATCCGACGATGAGCTTATCGGAGCTGGAAATAGAAGCTGCTCGGCAGCTTATGCTACTCTGCAGAGACGACTTGAATAGAATTCATCACCATGCAAATACTGTGAACAAGAAGAAGATCAATAATAAATTACGAGAACGAAGCATTAAGAGAGATGGAGAGGAAGAAGCTGGCGATGATTACAAGTCTAGCGAAACAGTACTGCGGACGATGGTCGATGAAGATCATGATGAAGAATATGGGTCGTGCCTGAACCTGATGAAGGCGAGGAAAAGGAGGTTTCGTTCAGTTGATTCTATTTATAGTTTGACAAAGCCTTTGATGGTGCCAAATTATAAGAAGAACGACAAATGTAGGTGGACGAAGCTTGAATGATTGGAGGCTCCAAGGTGTTTATTTGTTAACGTTAATTTTGAGGCCTGTTATAATTGTTATAATCTATAGGCATATTATAATTTTGAGGCCTGTTATAATCTATAGGTGTATTATAATTTTGAGGTCTGCTGGTAATCTCGAAACATATATTTGCGTAAATCCCCAAGGTCTATTGAGTACATTGCGAAAATCAACTCCCACTAGAACAATCTATAGGTACATAATAATTTTTAGGTCTGTTAATAATCGCGAAACATATATTTGTAATACATCCCTAAGGTCTATTAAGTACATCTGGAAAATCAACTCCCACTAACAGCTAAATTTTTATACCACTTAAAAATCACAAACAAGATTGGCCCATCATGTCACAATATATGACATGATAAAAATTGTTGAGCTGGTGCTTATATTAAAACGATGACACTTTTTTTCCTTTTTCCCTTTTTTTTTCTTTTTTGGTAACCGATATTTATAATTAAAAGTCTATTTGGCCAAACTTAAATCAGTTCCCAGGTTTGGAAAAAATATTCTTGGAGCTCGGTCAAGGGAGTCAAACTCAAACCTTCACAATTGTCGTGGGTTGTTGAAAGTGTGGGTCTACAATCGGGGTATTACTAAGCAGTAACTGTCACTTTCTGTGACAATACGCCGTAACTTGTTATATAAATTTGGCAAATATACAAGTTTGTAACACAGAATTACTAAACTTGAGAACGAATTCAAATAGCTCGCTACTCATCATAGAGTTTCCACTAATGCAGGGGCTATTTCATTTCTTTTACCATAAGACTAAATGTTTAAATTTCAAAACAAAGGTAATAGAGCAAGAAATAGGAAGACAGATTCGACAAAGAAAGAAATCATAAAATTGCTATTTCAATATCTGCCGAAAGATCCAAGTTCTAAATGCCTTCAAAGCATTTCTGCCCAGAATCAAAAGTTGATTTCACAAGAGAATTGACAGTTTCAGCCATTCAAGAAGTTAAATTAATGTTCAAGGTGGAACACATATTCTGTCAAGCGCTGCAGTCTGCTCGGATCTAGTTTCTGCTCTGTCACAAGAGGCTGCTTCTTCACGGTAAACATTCGAGAAGCAGGATCCAAAGTCCAACCTTGCTGTTGCACATCTGCTTGCAAGCAAAACCACATTGGCAAATAGTGAAACACTAAACAAGCAGAATATGAGTTATTCATCACAGCAAACCATGTTTATTTATCAGCCATCTTAATTAGCCAACTCGCTGGTTGTGGCAAGCATTGGACTGACTAGAAAACGAAAACAAAATGCCAAAATGGACAGATCAATCAGAATATTGAACTAGGCAGACCAGAAGACATCCTGCATAATTTTGCCTAGTTGCCAAGCCATATAGCATTAAACTCCTGCAGATCACATTTAACTCAAACGTGACAACCTATTGTGCTTGGCTGACTAGTGCTCTCAAGAAGCACTAAAATAATACAGTTCCCTGATGTCTTATTATCAGTCTGAGTTTTGGCTAATTCTGATTCTGATTATATATATGAATATATTCACTGATACTTACAATTAAATCACCGATTCACAGTACAGCAAAACCTTTTTAATGATATCCATCCATTAAGAATACTTTGACCAAGGCTGCTATCACTTTTCATATGTTTTCACCATGAAATTTCACAATTATGAAACATGATCTGGTCAATATTATCATTCTTTTCAGTTAAACATGTGGTACACTTTTACCATCTATGTATAGATATAGTAATTGGCATTTTCTGTTTCAGCAGCAAAGAAAGGATAAAATTTTCTAAAACAAGTATCAATAGGTCATAAATATCGCAAAGAGATTTAGGGATGAAAGCACTGCCATTGATGCTATTAGCCTATTACAAAAGAAGCTTAACAATAACACCAGAGGTAATGCCATTTAATGAAAGAATCTTACAAAATGTGGCATCATCCTCATTCATTCCCAGAAAGAGAGCTGTGTCTTGGATGCTTATTGTTGAATAAGCAGACAGAAGCAATTGAAACATCCTCTTGGTGTAGAGCTCTGCAAAATAGACAAGGATAATTAATGTTACACGGTGCTAATCATCTTAACCAAAGCATATGACAAGGAAATAGACAGACAGCTTTCATATTTCCAGAAACAATCAGGAATATCTAACATTCAGGACAATCGAGTAATATAATTAGGGGAATAAAAAGCACAAGAATAACTGCTACAATTCTACGTGAAAGACCTACTTTTCCGCCTTCAGACCATCTGTGTCAGACAATGTTTGAGTGGCAGAAATAAATTCATTAAGTGGTACAATATGCCTAGTGCAGTGTATGTAGTCCAGTAAATTCACCAAATACTAGAAGGCTCTGTTGAATATTGTTGAACAACGTTGTTTCCAAAACATATACATATACAATTAAAACAAGAAATTGACTTTGGTACCGTAAGTTGTAAGATCCACAAATGCATCAAGCATCTTTTGAAGAAAGAGAAACAACTAGCAATGGACCCAGAAACTTTTATTGTAAATAAAATCAAACGATTGGCTTTAGAACTCAATACACGTCGACTTTTGAAGTGAAAACTTAAAATTGTCAGACTTAACCGATATGCCAGCATTTCTTAACCCATATGCCAGCATTTCATCAAACAACTACTAATCACTTTGAAAGTCACATGAAAAAGCATAACCAGTCCGCATGCCTTCACAGTTTCAGATGGTCACATGTACAGAGTTTACATGTTATTGAGATTATACTCACACACACACAAAATGAATTCAATGCTTCGGCTGCTTTAACAATGAGATGTAACACATGGAATCGTAAGATTTTTACTTCAATTCTGAGGCTCTGAGGTTGATCACGATGTGACTGTTCTGTCACAATCCAGTTTTTCCACATGAAAAAGGTTGAATTAGTCACAAAATCAGGAAAGCACCTTACAAATGAATCAAACAAGTTTAAGTATAGCAAATCCAAACCAATCCAAGTATTGTAGGGACATATTGAACTGTTAAGATAACATAAATATTTTTCAGTCTGCTTTGATTGGCTAAATATTAGCAATTTGAATCATACCATGATAGCAGCTTCCTCATGCCTAAGGGCTTAAGTCTCAACTACAAAAACTTTTTGCACATGCACCTAAAGTCATTGAACTACAATTTTCCATGAGTTAGGATAGTCGTTTTTACCCACACAGGTTCGTACTTAAAATTATGAAACTACAAATTATCCATTTATCCAACAAGCTCACAAACTTCCATTTTATTATTACTAATTGTTATGCCCCTAATCCACTCTATGGATTATTGCTGTTTTTGTTATATCAGAAAAGAAACATAAAAATATCTTATAACACAATGAATTAGTAAATCTTTTCTGATAAGCACCATGCATTAACAAATTAAACAGACTCATCAACATTTGCCCTTAGGATAAACATAGTACAAGGATAGTACAAGGTTTTAAAATAAGGGATACACCTAAGTGCTGACATATACATAAGGATAAGTATATCACAAACCTTCTAAAATAAGAAGCGCCTGAATAAATCTTCTCCTATCCTATTTAAATGAATCCCAAGCCAGGCGACAATCAAGAATTCAACTAACATGATCTTAGGTTTTTCTCCTAGATACCACCACAATGAGTGTAATAACATACTTTTTCTAAATCAAGTAGCCGTCTAAAGATTTGTGCTACCCAAACTTCATCAAAGACTTAAGAAAAACTTGATCTAATCTTGATTCCTTGAAAAAGAAAGGAAAAAGTCTAAGCAATAGCACTGTCTTAGTCTTCTGACAACTTAACAATACACCATTAGCTGGCCTACACAAACTGCATGGCAATAATTTCTCAAATCTGACACTTCATCATGTAAACATGAATGATTCAAATGTATTAAGGAGGAAAAAAAAAGGAACAAAGTGGTATGTTGTTCAACCAATATCAAATAAACAACGTGGACAACCACAGTAATGTATCCAATTTTTTGTAACAAGAGCACTTGCCTGAGAAAGCAGCAATAAGAGCTTGTGCTTCTTGACTCCAATCAAACACACGGATGGCATCATAAACACCAGCATAATCTCGTGTCCATAAATGCTGACCAATTTTCCAAGCTGCAACAACTTCCACCCTGCTATCCTTAATTGTAGAAGGTATTGATTTCCAAAGGAAGCGTGCACTGTTACTGCAAGATCACCACTCCACACATAAAATTATAATATCCGTCCCACTAGGGTCTAAAGCTACAAACTGCAAAACCATGGCTAATTCTGAAGCAAAACTCTCAATTATGCACTAACCATATTCCAAAAATCTATAATGTGAATCAGAGCTCACTCTTAAAACTCTAAATTGCAAAACCTTTGCATGTGGGAAAATTTATTTTAAAATACTATAATTTTTTTTATTTTCCCCAGTTTCCTCAGAAATCAAAATTGGTCCAACACACAAATATTAAAGAAATCAATTAAAACTAAAAAAAAAAAAAGGTCAAATACTTAAACTTACATATCATTGACATAATAGTAACCGAGAAGATGAATCTCGTAAGGCCATTCGTCTTGAAACGCAGCACCCTCCGCAGCAAACTGTTAAAGCGAAATTTTAATAATAATAATAAGATAAAGAAATTAACTTTTTAAATAAGATTAATTATTAAAAGGAAAAAAAATTAACCTTAAACATTAGGTCGTCGCAAATATCAGCGACTTTTTCATACGACTTGGACGCTAAAGCGTCTGTTAAAGGAGAGAAGTCCATCCCACCCCCTTCTCTTCTCCTCTGCTTTTCTTCTTACCGTGTAAAATTTTTCCTTCGCTGTAAATCAAATTGTTGAAGAGAAGTGACTATATATTTAAAATTTAAAAATAATTTATTTTATTTATTTATTTCCAAGATGTTGGATCATTAATGACATTTGAGGTGCGGCCCACGGCCCACGTTCGAATTTACCAAGCTATTGGGCTTACTTGATTAGATAAGTGGCCCAAATAAGAGGTTTTGAGGATAATTTACAACAGAATCCTCGTAGTTTCGAACAAATCAAATACCTATTAACGTACATAACCCTAATTTTATTTTTTGTCACTTGGGTTTCTTGACTTGTTAATCTTTGACCTTTAAGTTTGTTGTAGCATATTAGTTTGAATATGTCACTCCAATAATATAAATCTTGATGAAAAATTGATCACTAAATAGCATGCAAAGAGCGCTATGGAACAATTTGATCAAATAGAGAGTTAAATTGCTAATTGTGATCACAAAAGAAAAGTGAGCCAAAAATTGGAATGCAAAAGGACACTAGAGATTCTGTGAAAATTAAATAATTGTGTGGGCAATTTGGTCCTTTTATCTTACAAGGGTAGAATAATAAGTGAATGAGATTATCTAAACCTACCAATTACTCACTAAACCCATTTACTAAATAAAATCACCCTTGAATTTTGAAAGTTTAAGTTTTACTCAACAAACCCACCTAAGTACCAAATGTACCACAACTAAATGTTTAAATTTATTAAACTAAAACTAAAATATTATCCATATATTTTACAACAAACATAAACAGCACTTTCAATTATTTATTTGGAGCAAAATTTCATAATGCGAAACTAATTTACCAAATGTACGTTTGAACAAAATTATTTGTACAAAATATTAATACTTGGTCTAATTAATATTTAATGAAAAAATTGCACATGTAATTTTAATAATAGGCCAAACTTAAGTTACAGCCACGCACGTTACAGCTGCCTCACATGAACAGTATCCTTAATAATATTATGATTTATGTGTTTATTTTAATAATATTATGATTTATGTGTTCATTTTAATAATATTAATCTTTCTCAATTTACTAAATATCTAAATCAATTTTCTTTTTAATCTCAAATCTTTCAATCACATCAGTGGTACTTGAGAAATCTTTAAGAGGCATTTCTTATGATTTTTATTTTATGTTGTTGTTTCGCTTACAGCTCATTGCGCTTTGATAATGTTAGTTTGGTTTTTTCGATTGCTATACATAAATATGGCATATAATTTTTTTGCTGAACAAATTTTGAATACTTTCAAAACACTAATAATCAAAATGTTCAGTAGCAATAAGCTATTTTATATGCAAACAAATAACTTTTGATTTGACTTTTTCGAATGAACAAAAATTTGAATTCCTAAAATTAATATTTGAAAAGTTTAAATTTATTATTCCATACATTTTAGTGTCCAAAATTATAATTTATTTAGGGGTATTTTATGATTAAAAATTTTAAATATAGATTTAGTGAGTAGTTTAATGGATTTAAATATCCATACAATTAATTTTCTTATGCAAAACGAATTCTACTAGAAAATATTGCTCTGCATTCTTGTACAAGGACGACAACAATTCAATGTCATATATTAAATTACACAATGGATCAAATATGATAAAAAATGCGTGGAAAAAAAATAATGGAAAGATTGAGTAAAGTTTAATGATGACAACACGTTTTAAGTTTAATAATGAGAACAAATTATGGTTTAATAGTTTGTGGTGAGTGTGAAGAGTCGAGTAAAATTTATTTAATTATTTAATTAATTTATTTGTTCCTTTTGGTCATTTACATTTTGGAATAGTAATTTTATGGATTAAAATAGTCCTACCCAATATTATTAAAAAGAATAAATTACTCAAAAAAGCAAGTGGATAAATTCTAAATTGGATCTTTTTAAATTGGATCAGATACGAATTCTTTTATCTAATTTGTCATATGTAGTTGAATAATGCACGGAAATATTTTTTTTAGTCTCAATAAAAAAAAAAAATCAATTGATATCTAATTGACGTTCGTATATGATTAAAAAAATATATATTCAGTACTAAAAAAATCATATATGCACTTCATTTATATATCAAAATGATCAGGTGAATGTCGACGATGTTCACTTAACCACTTCTAATATATCCAACTCATTAAAACCTAAGACTGGCTGAATGGCTTGTATATGCAAATTGCTAACAATTATTTTTACCTCAATGTTGCTCAGTACCTTCCACTATAACCTGAATTGAAATTCAGAAGCAAGGAGTTCCCACCGAAATTCATTTACCTGACGACACTGATGAAAATGCAGCATATCAATTTCCATACCGCCTTGAGCTAGATTAATTTGAGCATGGATTCTGACAATGATGAAGAATTGGATAATAATACACCATGTACTCCATGGGTCAGCATTTTATGTTTTGGATTATTTTCACTTGTAGTTTGTATCCTAACAATCAACCAATATTTGCCAGATCATACAGATGGCAATTGATGGGCCATTCTCATGGATTAGTGGCCGTAACTACTATATGAAAGTCCAAAATGAGGTCCAAGTTATTAGACCAGCAATTCGGGATCTACAATACTGACAAATTCTCAATTGGGCTGATGCGATCCACGGTCAAGCTCTGCAAGAATAGATATCTATTTCAGAAATATAAAATAATGATTCATATATTATGACGGTTCAGCTTTCATTAAAGATATTTAATGACCGTTATTATGTAAACGGTCATAATATGTAACACTTATGATAACCATTATGTAATACATTAAATGTCAAGTAAAATATACTCTTTAATTATAATGATGGTTTGTTTATAACAACCATCATTGAAAGTAAAAATAATAATGACTGGTTTTAAGCATCACAATCATTTTGGACAGTGCCACTTGCCGAATTGTGATGGTTATCTGTGGCTGAAGTCAGGTGCAAATTATTATCGCATCAGTTGGCTATTTTAGTGCTAGCTAGTTCACTGACCTTGGGGACTGAAGCACGGCATTTTAGACCATTATTTTAAGGGTAGCAGACTGAGACTCTTTCCTGGTGCCAAGGATAGATTAATAGCCAATTGAAACAAAAATTCGCACTCATATCTTGTGCATGTGAAATGGAACACAAAACTGATCACATAGAGGGTTAAATTATTGTCAGCGACCCAAAAAAAAAACAAAGATGTCTCCTTGTTTCATAGTATGAGACCCCAAAAAAGAAAAAAAAGAAGGGCCTTTTCGTTAGTGTTTTTGGATTTTTGTTTTCATTTTTGTTTTGAAAATATAGGTAGAGTACATGATCGGTGGGATAGATTCAAAAAATAAATTACAAAATAAATAATTCAAATTTACTTTAACAGTTATAAAATTGAAAACATGTTTAACCTGTTCTCCATATATTACAAATTAAATTCAAAAATAAATTATGGAACAAAATCCTCTCTCCTAAAATCTTATCTTGCTCTCATCTCTCTATCGATTTCGCAGCTCTCCCACCCCCCTTTCTCTTTACCTCGATCTAACTATTACTCGCGTCTCCGCCGCTGCTCCTCGTCTCTGCCGCCACTGCTGCTGCTGTGCTGTTTCACCCTGCTGTTGTTGCGGTGCATCTCTGTCGCCACCACTCTCTGTCTCCACCGCTGCTGCTCCGTCTTGCTGCTGTTGCTGCTCTCTGTCGGCTCCGTCTTTGTGGCTTGCTGGTATTATTCTTTTATTTGAATAAATTTTTAGTAATTATTATTTATTTTGTGCATATAATTGTGTTACTTTGCATATAATTTGTAGTTTACTTGTTTTTCTTGGGTTAAGCTTATAGATTTTAACCTACAAATGCATTCATTCCCAAGGGAATAGGCTGCGTGAAACGGTTTTATTGGGATTTTCTCGAGGATCATCTTGTTTCATACGAATATAATCAATTATGCACGCTTGCATTTAGCAAACAATCATAAGTCATAATTTACGTAAATGAGAGAAAAAAAATTGGTTGCATGTTGTAAATTGTAAATTGTCTATGACACAAGTTTTTTCTTCATACACCTTAGACATTATACTGAGCAAGTGATGTAAATGGGCACCAACACCACAGGGATGCTGGTAATTTCATTTTCTCACTTTGGGCTTTGCCCCATTCTTTCTTCTCATCCTATTGAGCTACCTTTAGAAAATCCTACTAGAAAAATAGAAATAAAAGACTTGGAAGTTTGCTGATTTCATAGTTTTAAGAAAATGGTCTATGCTTTTTGTAGCAAATGGTTATTTGCACTCATTAAATTGATAAATTTGGTAACATTTAGAATCTTATATTGGAGCGTAAAGATGCTCATCATAAATAATTTGGTTCTTACTTAGATAGATAAGGATGTCTTGAGCGATTAAATGAAATTATTTCGTTTTATAAGGGGTCTACGATATAGTTTTTAAAGGTCAACTTGAACATTTCCATTTCTGCAAGGAATTGAATGTCATTTGGATCACGGTTTCTCAAGATTTTCATTGTTTGAATTGACGCGGGGTCCGCTTGTGTCATAAGATTTATTTGCTCTTATTTGTTGATCATTAGAATTCTCTTTTTCCCTTTTTTTTCTTTTTTGGAGCTCGAATAAACCAAATGCTAGCGTGGATTGTGGACAAAATGAAACATGGCCTGAACCCCAGTCCATCAAATAAATTTCTAATTTTGAGTGCTCCGCTTCCTGCTATGAAAATTCCATTTCATACATTGATATTCATGTTATTTTGTGTAGATGTGTATCTTGAAAATTTGTCTTGTAACTAGTTTCTGAATATGGTATACAAAATCGTCATCAGTCTTACCATGTTCTCTGGTACGGAACATGTTCTCAAAATTTCTCATTCTAGTAATAACATTCAATTAAATGATTTTGAGTTACAAATAGACTGAATGAGTCTATGTTTGGTTGGAGTTGTTTGGTAACAAGATCATTGATTAGATTCTTATTACTCAAGGGATGTGTTGGGTAATTTGTTCAAGCATTTTGTCCAGCAGTATTTATCGATTTTTGCTTCAATCTTTGTTGGAAATTGACATTTATTTTATAATGCAATAGAAGTGTTCGAGTCATTTGAGCCATTCTCGCCAACAAGGAGCCTAAGCATGAACCAAATGGGAGAAGGCCTCTACTCTGCTGGAGCATGTGCTGGACTTCGACCTGGGTGGGCTGCTGAGTAACCAAAGATGCACTGAACCTCAGCATCGACATGCCAGGGCTCGGCAAAGAAGATGTAAAGGTCTTTCTGGAGCAGAACATTCTGGTCATCGAAGGCAAGGGTGGAAAAGAAGATGGTGATGAAGACAGTGTGCGGATGTACACAAGCAGGATCAAGTATTCTTCATTAAATTAATCAGACCATTACCGCTGCTGCTCTCTCTTCCTCACGTGTGATTGCTGCTGCTGCTCTCTCTTCCTCACGTGTGATTGCTGCTGCTGCTGCTCTGCTACTCCATATCTGCCTGCTGCTGCTCCACACCTGCATAACCGCTGCTGCTGCTGCTGGTAGTTATTTTTAATTTGCTTGCTTCTCTCGATCTACTCTTTATTTTGTTTGTTTTATTTGTGTTATTTGCTGGTATTTGTTTTATGTGCCACCAACTGACCTTAATCTCTGCTGCCACTATTACAGCTCCATCTCAGCCACTGGTACAGCTCCATCTCAGCCTTAGCCGTTGTTGCTCCTTCTCCGTGGTCTCTCATCGCGACTGCTGCTGGTATTTGTTTAATTTGAGCAAATAAAAGAGTAATTATTGGAATAATTTTGGGTAATTGTTTTTTTAGAACATTTATTTACAAATAAAAGAGTAATTATTTGAATAATTTAGAGTAATTGATTTTTGGAACATGTTATGTTGTAATTATTTGAGTAATTATTGGAATAATTTTGAGTAATTATTTTTTAGAACATGTTATATTGTGGATAACCTCATTTCATGCTAAAATTTTGGAATTGATTATTTATTCATACTTCGTTGCATGAAGCAAGACATTGAATTGGTTAATTTGATTAATTGATTACAATATAATAGAATTGATTGTAAATTTTTTTGTTGTGCCTGGATCCACATGAGGTAAAAAAAATTTACCTGAGCATATCGTTAATTTAAAACAGTAAAAAAATTTTAAGGGATATGCATAATTATAGTTTACGTAAGCAACGTTTAATTCCAATTGCATGTTGTGTTTTACATAATTTCATTCGACGAGAAAATGCAAGTGGTAGGTTGTTTGTGGATTTCGATGTGCAAGATATGATTACCACTGAAGAAGGAGATACTAGTAGGCCACTTACTAATATTAATTTATCTCCAGCAAGTGTCACAGAGATGAATGCTACAAAAGATGGAATTGCAATTTCTATGTGGAATGATTATACACGTAATGCATGATGTCTATCATGTAATTTTTTGTAATAATTTTATTTAAATAATATGTGTTGTAATGTATATTTTAATTATAGTGTAAAAACAATAAAGATGTTAAATTTTTTTTTTGTTAATGCTGATACTAAAACTTTATTACCATATAATTTTTATAATTATTTTATTTAAATTATTTATGGTATGTTTGCGTATGTATTAGTTAAATAATTATTTTGTAACTATGAGTATAACTTAAATATTAAAAGTAAAAACTATTTTTGAAAACAGTACTACCGAACACATATTTACTGTTTTATCATTTTCAATTCTGTCTACCGAATGCATATTTTTGTTTTCATTTTTAAAATACAGAATACAGAAAATGATACCAAACACATATTTAAACTCGAAATACAGTTACTGCAAAACATCATTTTCATTCTCATATTTATTTTCAGAAAACATAAATTCAGAAATAATACCGAACGGGCCTGAAGTCTCCTTGTTTCATAGTATAAGAATCTCATAAAATTTGTAATTTGATCGTCCTCCTTGAATTATTTATTAAATAGAAACAATACTTCTAATTCCAATGCTCTCCTGTAGTTCACCGCCATGTGAGAGACTCTCTTTTTTATTTTCTGTAAGAATAATAATATTTGGTCCCTTCGATTTATCACACTAGCCCTCACTTACCATTATTAAAAAAAAAATGTTAGGTTTTATCTTATTCTCTCCTTCCACCCATGTCCCCTCCCTTCTCTCTTTAGCACAATAATCACCCCATCATCAACAAGAAGTTCATCATCATTACCATCACTACTACTGCCTTAACCTTCACCACCTCCACCTCCATAAATATATGATAAGTTTCAATATTAGCTTGTTAAAATTTATAAATAAATAGTGAGTTTTGTTGTTATTGATGATATTGGTTTTAGTTTTGCATAAAAAACTAAGATTTCAAATTGAGATTTGATTAGTAGTTAATATTTTACCAAAATTGTAAATCAATTAAAAAAAACTGAAAGAGATGTGAGAGATTAGAAATTAATCTACTGATAACTTAAGAGAGAAGAAAAAAATATTTATTTTTCATCATCTTAAAATAAATAATTAAAAAATAGAGACTAATAAGATAAATTAAGACACTTTCTATCAGTTTTTTTTTGTGTGCGTCACGGATAGTTAACTTCTATATGGGTTAGATTAGCCCATCATGGGTGACCCACCCCTGTCTTAGATTAATAATCAAATGGATAAATTTGATGTGAATTATTCTATGCAAATAGAAGCAACATAAAAGGATGAAGGTTGAGAAAACGAATGAAATGGCAATATTGGGCAATTGTACTAAAGTGAATTTTTTATACACGGTATCACTTCTGTGATGTTTATAAACAACTTTAACCATAAGAAAGAACTTCATACCTCTGCTATCGCTCCTTTAAAGTATTTGAACTTATGAAAAAATTTCCAGAACTGGCAAAAAATAGTTTCCTTTCCAAGGTAGCTCCTCTATTTTCGATTAAATGAAATTAGATTAGGAACAAATAGCCAAACAGCTAATTTTTCATTATTTCGACTGCATGGATTAACCTTTTAAATTTCAGCATATTTCAAAACACAAAGTTAAATAGACAGATGACTGAAGCTGCTTATTCTAGAAATGAAGCAATAGAATAAACATGATTATGGCATTCCTCTAAACCTCCGGCTATACATAAATGAATTCCTTTGTATTTGCCTTTTCCTTCGCAGTTAAGAGAATGCTCTCTTAACTGTAGACTGTATTGATGATTACAATATACAACTAGAGGAAAGGGAAAGATCTTCCATGATGATTTACAATAGTAAGCTGTGACAACACAATGAGCAGCAGACCATAGTGTGAATTCAAATCAAAAGAATGCACTGCTATATTATTTGAAGAAATTCTACAATATTAACTTCATCCACAACTAAGGACAAGTGATAATATAAATTATCCTATCTATTTTCTACAAAAATGCTGCCAACAAAACAATTAGCCAAGTCTCAAGGAAATAGAAATGTAACAGCTCTATGCCTTAATTATAAATAATGTTCAAGTCCATTTCACTTTTGAAGATGAAAGACTGAACAGGCATCCAATATTTCTTGTCACCTTGAAACAAAAGCAGTACCTCAAAAGCCTACATCACTCATGCAGTTTTTTGGACCAGTTCGTCAGATCTGAGACCTTGACCTTGACTCCGGCCACGAGGCCTTCCAAACCCACGACCACGGCCTGTAACATTCCATGCAGCAACAGTCAGTCGTATACTTGTCAAAGGCACAGTATTTGCAGAAAACTTCTCATCCCGAAAAGCACAATAAAAAGGAAGTTATAATGACTGCACATTTGTCGTAAACTGGTTGAAAACAATATCTGCAATTACAAAGCCACGAGAAACAGACTCATTCTACATCTTGTTAGGTAACTTAACATCAGAAACAGTTGGGTACCCTGGTCCATGGCTATGATTCCATTGATATAAGCAAACACGAATCACTGCTTAACATAGTTATTCATATTGTATAAGAAATTTATAACAGTGTTCTGACAATGTATCTTTATGATAAAGATAAACATTAAAGTTGAGAGACGTTTTCAAGAACTGATGCCCAATTTTCATAAGATCTTTACAAAATCTTGATAAGAGAGCCATTTTTCAAATAAAGGTTTGCATAGAAGCTCTATACGTGTATGTAGATATCTCCACTTTTTTTATAGCATATACAATTTTTGGTTGTTCCTTTTTCTGTTTTTGAACACTGAGAAAGACCATTTCACTAAAGTTTTAGACTATTTATGATCACCAAAATAACAAGATATTCCCTAGAAAATATTGAACACGGAAAAGGAAAAATATTAATAACAGTAATGATGGAGTAGCAAACTAACCACTGCCAAAATCATTGAGAAAAAAGGCTTCAAGAATTGATTTTTTGTGGCAATAGTAAAATTAAAAATGAAAAAAGGAAAATGTCAAATAGACAAAAAGCAAACCACAAAAATAGTAAAATAATAAGAAAATAAATTTGTCAGCACCATGGAACAGTTTCGCAAGGATAAAACTTATACTGTAAGAGGAATTACCGCGGCATTGAGAAGACAACGCTCCTGATTGACCAAAACCGTTGTAATACTCTGATTCCTGCTGCATATTTCCACCAGATTGCCTTCCAAGCCCTCGGAAACTGTGCCCTGCAGCACGACCTCTGCCTCTACCTCCATATCCAGCCCCACCATCCCAATGCCCATTATTGTACTCTGGGACTCCATTGTTATTACCTGCATAAAAAACAAAAAAAATTGTAATTCATTGCACCTTCACTTTTTGCTTGAGAAAGCTCAGAAGTCGATATCCTATTTAACACAGCCCAATTGGCTTTATCCAGCTATGAGACAGTTAACCAAAAACATGTAACCAATATCATATCACCTGTCTAAAAAATCTCAACAATTCATCATTGTACTACCAGGACCTTTGTCACCTCTCACCACAGCAAACCTAACGAATTAACAACTAAATGTCTTCAATGAGTAATAAGATGTCTCTTGTTTCTGCTGCCAAATCTGAGAAATATTAATACTGTTTTACTGATCACAACTCAAATGGAATTCATAGTTTAGTGTAACAATTAATGATTCCACATTACAATAATCACTAATATGAAAATTTTACAAACTTTGGCTTTTCTTTTTGTTCAACATTTCCAAAAGGCTTTATGCAGAACTTGTAGCACTACAGGAGCCATACCCTCATAACAAGACAATGGATAAGTCCAATATAATCTGAACAATTGGAATTAAATTTACCTCCATTCCTTGCTTGACCTTGGTCACGACGTCCCTTGTCTCGCATGCCATGCAAGGCTTCAAAAGTTACACAACATTGAACCATAAACATTAATTTAAGCTAAACAACTGGAAGAAGAAAATTGCTCAAGCATTAGTGAAACACAATAGTTCACCTTGTCCATCATCATAATCAGCCAATGGCTTCACTTGATCAGTTGGGACTGGTGGTTGGTACCTGTGATTGTGAAAAAGCAGTATATCAAAATCACATGTTATCAAGATTCTATGAGTAATGCGTGAAACAATGATGCTCACTGACATCAAAGCAGCTCAGGTAATTTAAACACATTATCACTTGAACAAGAAGTATCATTAAAAAAAGCAAATAAGATAAAAGGAAATGTCCACAAAAGAAAATGGAGAAAAAGAAAATTAAATTTTAAAAATTCTCTGTTTTTTAGATGTTATTGTGTCACAAACAAGCATATACTTTCAGTGGTTGGCTGTGAGAATTATGCCTCACTCAGTTACGCATTCACTCTTACACTCTGTAACTATTGCCTATTCCTGAACTTCAAAAGAGATTAATAACAAAATGCTTGATATGTTGCCACCATTGTTGTTCAAGAATCAACAACTTATCAGCCAGGAATGAGTTTTATTGAATAATATACATGCCATCCTACATCGATAGGAAAATATGATAAATACCAAAACAATTGAAACATATATTTTAGAAATTTATTTACCCTAAGGAGGACGAATCTAACTCCTTCCTTGACAAAGTAATTGTGATAACTGAGACATGACGAGTGGTTTCTATTCTGCAAAAGTAACTCATGAGTTAGTCAAATAACATAATATACTAACAATACATACAGTCACATGCATATAAAAATATATACAATCACATGCATATACACATAGTAAAATTTAAGAAAAGAAATTTTTGGGATTCTTACGGAAGAAGCCCTTCCTCTAGTGGCTCCCACACGTCAGTTATGTCAATAGATCCTGTCGACGTGTTTTGATGGAGACCAACAACCCTCCTCTACAAATAATAAGATTAAACATTATGCAAATTATAGACAGGAATTAGAAGAATAACATATCAGTAAAACTGCTATTAGTAAAACGGCACCTTTAGTAATTCAGCAATCATCACAGTCTTGTTGATGGCTCTGCCAGTGGCTTTGAGGACAACCTCATGGGCACCTTTCTCCTAAAAGGAATTAAATTAATTAAAAATTAATGAAATACAGACAGAGTACAAGCAACAACAGAAAGCACAAACAGGATAAAGCATTCAAAAAATAAAAAATAAATAAAAACCTCGAGCAGAGAAATAGCATAAGAAATGTAATTCCTGAGTCTGCCTTGAGCTGTTATCCTCAATTCATTCTCGCTAATCGCTGTCTCCCTCTTTGGCTTCTCCACCTTCTGGTATCGATCCATCTCCCTCTCGCTCTCTGTGCTTCATTATTTCAAACAAAATTTCTAAATAATTAATAATTACCATAATTTTAAAAATTTCACAGAAAATTAAATAATTTTTTTCTCAAATATAAAATTAATCTCCTATGAATCTTTCAACAGCAAGCAAATTTTAAAAAAATATACAATAAAAATTTAAATAAACGACAATGTCGAAGAAAGAGACTGAACGACAATAATGTCGAATAATGGGACTGAAAGATACCGTGAAAACGGCGTGTCGTTCTTTTGACTCTGCTCGAGTGCTGGTTCTCTTTCCCTGGCTTTGAATTTTTGTGTTTTTATTTTTTAAAATTTTTCCGTTTCTTCTGCGTTTCTTACTCGCTTCACTTTTTGTAGCTGAATTTGTAAAAGGCCGCCAGTGGCGCGCTCTTTCTTCGAATATTTATATCGCCCGAGTTAGGGTTTTTGAACGTGGGCCCAACGCTGAAGATCCTCATTACTGATTGGGCATTCTGCTGTATCTTGCCACGTCAGGTGCTCCCCGCAAAATTGAATTTCAAATTTTTATGATTGCATCGTATGACTATGATCTGAAGTCATGCTTATAGGTTTTTACAATTTTTTTATTTTAATACGTGAAGGTTGGTTGAAATTCAACTATATTTCTATTATCCAATATCTATAAGGTTTATTTAATCTCATATTTTTTAAATTTTTTATTGTTATTTGATTGTTTTGTGGGTAAAATTTCTTAAAAATTAAATAAATTATTTTGTCTGTATTAGTAAAAGATTAAATTTTAACTTTTAAGAGTAAATGTTAAAAGGTTATTTTAAAATGCTCAAATATTTAAAATATTTTTTACTTATTCGATAATATTATTTCTTTTTTTTATTATATAACTTTAAAAAACTTGTTTATTAAAATAATTTTATAATTTTTAATAAAATTCTTATTGATAACCAAACAATAACTTTTTTTAATAAAAACTTTATTTGTAAAAGTTTTACTAATAAAAATTCTATTTAAATAAGCTATATTTGAAAAACTATATCAAATGGAGCCTAAGATAATAATTGAAAAAATTGAGAGGCTATTTGTATACCCTTTTTTTTTAAGGGAACTTGTTCTTTTATTCGTTCAATAAAGTGAATGTGTATAATAGTTTTGTAGGTTTGAAGCATTAAAATTCCAGTTCTACCATAGAATCGAAGCAAAAGAAAACCTATTATAGCAATAAATGGATAGATCTACGGATGTTCAGAATTCAATCCGATTAGTTCAATCCGTCTGATTCGCAAAAATATAATCCGTAAAAATCCGATTTGTGGATTGGTGGATTGGATTGGATTGAAAATTTAAAAATCTGCAGTCGATAGACTGGATATGAATTTACTTCTGTAAATCCACAAAATTCGCGAATCCACAAAAAAATAAAATTTATTTATTTAAAAAATAAAACTTGTAAATGTGGCATTATTATTTACTAATAAATAAATAAATTATAATGTAGTTACATTAACACTATACATATTTTATCCGATAATAATATATAATAAACATAATTAAATAATTGAATAATTAAATAAACAAATATAGCTTTCTACACAGTTAATTTTTATAATTTTAGTAAATTTTTATGTATTGATTTAAACAAATGAGATTTTTTCTTTTCAGTATGTCATATTTTGAAAATTTGACTGTATTATTCTAACTTTATTTAGATAATTAATTTATTTTTATATTATATTTTTTTTATTTAATTAATTCGTAAAATAAACAAAATTAAAAATTTTTAATCCGTAAAATGGTGGATCAGATATGGATTGGGTCAAATCCGCATCCAATCAGTAGGTATATGGATTGGATTTGGATTGAATTCGTCAATCCGTGGATTGGATTTGATTAAAAATTTACAATATGTAAAATCATGGATTGGATATGATGTCCAATCCGTAAAATCCGATCTGTGAACACCCCTAAATAGATCATTAAAACATATTGAAGAGGAAGGGAGATAAACTAGTGCACTCAAGACCCTCACAGAGATATCATCTAAGTGTTAGATTTATTCTCATTATATGGCTCACATGATAAATTGAATTATTGGACATTTAAAGAAGAATAAATTTATTCTGTACTAATTACCCATTCCCTCATTTTAAGGATAGTAGTGGAGTTGAATTATTTCTCTTAATAAGAGTTTAATTATTTCTCTTAATAATAGAAGTGTTAAAGTGATTAAATTCATACCTTCTTTTATGGAAGTAAATGGAGAGTTTTATTTATAAATATCCTTTTAATTAAAGGGTATTCAAGAAGTTTTTAAGTTACAAAGTTTTACTATACAAATGAGTCTTTAGCCTAACTAAATTACACCTACAGTAAAAATTAATTTTCCATCACAATTTTGGCCAGTGATAGAAATGAGTTAGATGATACCTTTGTGGTATTTGTTGAAAGAACTTCAAACACTTGAACAATCATAACTAGAGGTATGTTTTATGCTTATTTAAATTTACACCAAGACCATTTGTAGCTAGTGCACCCCTAAATTTAGAGCTCCAATAAGAATATTCCTCCGCTCTTTCATGAGGTTCTCTACCACCTGACTTGAGTGTCCAACTGATATAATAACAAATTTACTGCAAGAATCAATCCAAAACCTATAACTTTACAAATCTGACATTTGGAAGCAACAAAACTAAGATAGGAACACTTATTATCATAACATAACAACATAAAAAATCTCGACCACCACATATCTGAGTGAATTAGTACTCTAATAAATATGAACCGTTTGAGAGAAAATAAGTATCATATTTTGAGATGAATAGAATCTCCAATAAATAAGAATATATGGAGACGAAAATATAAAACTACAGGAATAAAAAAAAAACATGAATATCTCGACAACATAGGCATTCTTCCCTCCAGTGGATTCAAAGTGCAAAAAAATTTGAGTAGTGGTAGAAGAAGAGGGAGGAGGGTGAGAGAGAGAGAGAAAGATTGGCTATTTGCACACTTAAGAAATAGTGATGTTCACTATAGTTTGAAAATAAATTTGTTAGTTTGAAATAATTAATAATCATATGACTTTATGAGATACAAATATATTATCTATCACATAGATAGGATTCAAATTTTATATTCCTATATTTTAATATTTTAAGTCGAGTACTATTATTAACTTTAGAAAAATTATTCATTAACCACCTATTTTTTTTACTTTTAAAAAAATACACATTTTTTCTTGACGCCTATCTTTCTTTTAGTTGATTTCTACCTGATGTTATATTTTCTTGCACCTGTCTTTACACACTATTATAACTGTGCTGATATCACAGAGACAAAATTGTCATTTCACCTGCACAACAAAAAAAACAACATCATTTAAACATCGCATAAACATGACCCGAGAAAGAAAGCCGTTGTGGGGAGCGGTCGAGAGCACAGCAACCCACGAAAACGGTCATCGTTTATAACAATAATAAGAAGACGCTTGTGCTGCCGCCACTGCTATTTGAACGATTGACTAGACCAGCGTTGGCAAGAAGCTACCGGCGAAGTCGCTGACGAAGTTATATTTTTTAGCAAACACACTGCCGTTTCGGATCGCCCCGCACTCACAGTTCATCCAATCATTACAATTTACATACTTTAGTTAATTTCTTTAATTACTTCTTAATATTAATAATATACTTTAGTGATTTATTCTTTATTATTTGGCTGGAGTACATCATTTGTGTGAAGGAGAGTCGCCGCCATAAGGTGGAGGCCAGGCTGGGCCGCGCCGCATGACCCTAGGATGGGCCCGTGGCTCAGGCTCTTAAAGAAAATTGCTCTCTCACATAATTTAGTTCATGAATTTGAGGTATAATTAACTTTTTATTCACTATTTTTTAAAAATGGAGTATTTTTATTTTTCTTTTAGTTATGTGAAGTTTCATTTTTTTATATTGTTTTACATGAATGTAGATTACATTGGAGGGTACTCATTATGGACTTGTGACGAGTAGATTAATCCTTAGCTAAGACTATTCTGGTTATGATTCTTAGAGAGAAATGAAGAAGATATAAGATAGCATGGCATATAGCCATTATGTTCAATTATCTCATAAGAATATTGCTTCCATTACTTGGAATATTAAATCTGATTTTTTTTCATTTATATAAGGTAAAATTTTAATTTTACATATGAGGCAAAAAAATTATTTATCTAATTTTTCGTTAATTCTCTTAACAGTATACAGACAGAAGTGGACGGTACAAGAAAATACAACTTTAAGTGGAAATCAGCCCAAAAGAAAAAAAAAAATATGTATTTTGTTTTAAAAGTAGTCGGTAGATAATTTCTCTTCAATTTAACTAAACCAATTTATTTTTAAAGAGCAGGCGAAAAGAGTGTTTCCCTTGTCAATATACTTCCCACGGAAACTCTATATTAAATGACTATTTTTAAACCTCGTTTACATGGGTAAGGGACAAGGGAGAAAAATGATTGTCATGTTCTCCTTAAAATAAATTAATTGCAGGAGAATAAACACCAATTACCTTACCCAATAATTTATCAATTAGAGTTTATTTGTTCCATACAATAATTTTGTTAAAGGAATATTGACATCATCATAATAATTCCCAACATCTACACTCAGAGCCATAACCAAACGATCATGATTTCTCACTATTGCAGCATAGCCGACCGTACCTCTATTCACATTAACAAGAGCATCATATTAAGTTTATACCATCCCTGTGCTGGCTCTTCCCAATCAAGAGGAGTATGTGACAAATTTGCCAAGTAAATACTCTTATGGAATTCTGACGCACTCTAGCAAAAGACTCCCAAGCACCTTCAACTTTTGCAAGAATATGAGGAGGAGAATAAGTTTTAACCTAATTTTAAAATAATGAAAACTAATTTAATTTTAATTAATTGAAATTCCTATAATTGTTTGTGAAATTATAGATCAAAATAATTTGTATAATACGTGACATCATCTTCTTTTATCAATAAATTTTAATATTTTAGTTCAAAATCCTGTGAACTTAAATTATTGATTTAGATACTTGTAGCATCAAATTCGATCACATAAATCATCAAATTTAGGGTTTTTGCTTTGCAAATATATTGAACTCAATTTGATTGAATTTATAAACCATGTTTTAGTGAAAATATTTAAAAAAAAAACCTTAAATTTTAAAATTTTTATAAGTCATTTGAGATCAATATTTCTATCTTGCGTTTAATGCAATATTGGATGACATTGGTGTGTGCGTGTGTGTATATATATTGACTGTGCACAACTGGATTGTGTATATAACTTTACTATTAGCGAAATTTAATTAATTAAATAATTGGATTGTATATATAATATATGTGTATGTTTATTAAGGAACAATTTCTCTTCTCATTGTAGTTACAATCTTCTAAATTTTAGATGATATTTTTGTTAGTTAAATTTAGGTGATGTTTGTTTTTTTATCTACAATCTAAATAGACTTGAATTAGTCTGAATTCTTAATAGAGCTGAATTTTTTAATAGAGCTGAATGTCTGAATCTGAATGGCATATATTTTTTTTGTTTGAATTGCTAAAAATAAGTATTAAATTATTTTTTTAACTTAAAAAATCTAAAAACTAATATTTTTACATTTGCGCCATTACAAATTATAATTGTTAAACAAACAATAAACATCTCAAAGAACATAAATAAGATAATATATTATCATAACATAATCATGTTCAATTGAATACAATCCTTTAATATTCTAAATTAGTATATGTTAATCAATTTTCTTATTGTTTATGATGTTTATATGAAAAATATTCATAAAAAATTACAAAGATAAATAATTCTAAGTTGAAGAAAACAAGAAGATAAAAATAATAATAGTCTTACCACTATATTATCACAAGTTATAGAGATGAGTGTTACAACTAATTATTAAATTTTATTTGGTTAAGGATGAAAATTAATTAATTAGATAGAGATATTTTTAGAGAATATTTTTTAATGATGTCATTTAGAATTTTTAGATTAAGCAAAAAGCTAAAAAAAAGTGACTTAATAACTTAATGATTTAATAACTGAAAAATTTCATTAAATTGAAAAAATAAATAGAATTAATGACTTAACCGATTAAAATTAAGTCAATTAAGTCGTTAAATCAAAAGAACAAACAATTCCTTAATAAATATTAAAGTTAATGGAAGAATTTGTTGACTTTGGGGTCAAGTTTTAATGTTTTTAAATTTTAATTATAGTGTGGTAAATTGAAATATGTCATTTTATGTGGGGGTAATTAAGAAATCATATTCAATATCAATTTAAATTAATAATAAAATAATTACGAATATTTCATTTATAAAAAGTATGTTTTAATTAATACTTCATATTATTTTTTATTTATATTGATGATGATGATGATAACAATACCGGTTTTCCTAAGTTGGATTTAGGGTCCCTCTATGATGCTGTAATTTTTTTACGGTATCAATAGTGTAAGAAATATATACCGTTAGATCTAATCCATGGTACATATTATTTTTATTAATGAAAAATTTTAATTGTTTTAAAATTATGTTAACCGGTTAAGAAACCTATTAAAAAGGTAATTTTAAATTTAAAAGAGAATGAAATAGAGATATAGTAAAATACAATATCTCTCTTTATCTCTTACGTTCATGTATTTACAATTAGATTTTTTAATACTATCTCTATTTTCTAATGATCAAACAAAAGAGACTCAAGTTTTCTTGACAACTATTGCAAAGTCTTGTTTTCATCGTATTGTCATTTTGTTGCCTTGAGTATTTGCAGCAATGGTCTAAGGTTTGTCCTTCACGGTGTAGAGGCTCCAAAGGGTTACAGAGATTGGCAGCCATACAGAAAAAGTCAAAGGGTGAGTAACCATGAATTAAGTAATTAAGTAAATAATTAATATGTAGTTAATTAATCACAAACAAGCAGCAATCTCCCCCACGGACAAATCAATCACGGCCTCACGCATGGCAATCTGCCTATCTCGCAGCCTCTCACGGTTACGACGACGGCCCGACGTCGTCACGGAGCATCCCTCACGCACGGTCAGTCTCTTACGGTCTCACTTTCACCGTTATTTGCCGCCAGCACCCATCACTTGCGAATCACCCATCGCTAGTCATCTCATTCGTCTCGCGAGCAGTTGCAGCCTCTCTCTGTTGTTGCTGTTGCACCGGTGAAGGTAACAATTGAATGACTCGTTACAGTGTTGAACTTAGTATTTTGTTATATTTTTAACAGATGAAGCTGCTATGTTAGGCGGTGCATAAGGTTAAAAGTATAGCATGCATCATGCATGGTCATGAAGAAATAGGTCCTGAAACATGAGGAATCATCCACACTTGGTAGAATGTTTGTCCTAGCCATTGAAGGAATATCATGTGATGAAGGAATGTCAAATTCTGCTTCTTTGGAAGTTTGGTTGATAACTACAAAAACAATATTGAAATTTTTTTTATTAGCAAATTTGCATGATTAAATTGTACTGATCTATAATATATAATATTAGACATTAGATATGATTGGATAAGTAAATGTCACAGTTGTCCTCAAACAACACAAGGCCCGAAGTTTTCACTTAACTGGTATCAATTAATCAAATATAAAGTTACAAGCTATATATCCTTAGAAAGCTGTATTTTTCAGGAGTTCAAATAAATTTACGGTTTTCAAATTGAAGTTTTCTACATGAAGATATGGCTTAAAGAATGCTAACTGCTTAGAATCATTGAAGCAAACAAGTCCATGACAGTCAGCCAAAATTTAAGATTTAACTGTATTGATCTATAATATATGAGATTGCATACTATATATGATTGGATAGATAAATGTGTCTACTTATGTAAGAAATTTACAGAATCAAATTCGGACTTCTCTTCTTAGAGATATTCAGGATTTAGTGTACAAAGGTCACAGCTATCTTCAAACTACCCAAGGCCCGAAGTTTTCACTTAACTGGTATCAATTAATCAAATATAAAGTTACAAGCTATATATCCTTAGAAAGGTGTATTTTTCAGGAGTTCAAATAATTTTACATTTTTCAAATTGAAAGTTTTCTACATGAAGATATGGCTTAAAGAATGCTGATTGCTCAGAATCATTGAAGCAACCAAGTCCATGACAGTCAGCCAAAGTTTAAGATTTAACTGTATTGATCTATAATATATGAGATTGCATACTATATATGATTGGATAGATAAATGTGTCTACTTATGGAAGAAATTTACAGAATCAAATTCGGACTTCTCTTCTTAGAGATATTCAGGATTTAGTGTACAAATGTCACAGCTATCTTCAAACTACATAAGGCCCGAAGTCTCTGAATTAACTGATATCAATTCCTTAAGAACAAAATTACAAGCTATATACCCCTAGAAAGCTCCATTTGTTAGAAGTTCAAATAATTTTACAATGTTCAATTTCAATTTTTCTGCATTAAGATATGACTTAAATAATGCAGATTGCTCAGAAGCATTGAAGTAACCTATCTAAAAGATTGGATAGATAAATGACTTAAACAATGCAAACTTAAATAGTGCATTACTGCTAGACATTATATGCTCAATTTTCTTATCTTTCCACATGTTTTTTTATTTTTTTTTAGTTTGGACAAATAATCGAACATGTGTTTGATTTTAAAACGTTAGTCATTACATGATTACATAGCCGAAATCTCCTCATAACTATCACTGTACTCAACAGCAAACTAATCATAAAAATTCTAAATATCAAATTATAAAGAATACATACAATACTAACCTTGGTGATCAATATCTATCGCTTTCTTGCAGTGATAGCTCCTAAATTTTCCTTAAACATAATTTTTTTTGAAAACCAAAAACCTTAATTAATTGACAAAATACTCTACTCAAATTTAGTCAGATTAATTGATCAAAAACTCCACTCAAACTTGATCTCTGATGAGATATTGTTTGTTATTTACAAGTATGAGTTTGAATTGGGTTTTCCGCTGATAGGAACTCATTCTTCCAAAAGTCAAAGTGGTTAACAAGTTGTATTTGTTAGAATAAACTACCTAGATCGTGTAATTGGCCGGGAAATTTTAGTGACCACCCCTATAATTTCAAATATTCTCACAATTTTACTTGAATAATATATTTTGCTTAATTATACAAAATTCATATGAATGTTTTATTACATTTTAAAGTTTATTTTACTATGTATCCTACGCCATTCATTATAGGCTTTTCGTAGTTTTATTAAGTAGTAATTTCAGCTAAACATGAAAGAATTTAAACATTTAATTAATTTAAAGACTTAATACAAAACTCAAAATTGCTAAAATAGTACTTAGATCATATCCTTAATGTTATAAGATAATTCGGTTATCATATAATCAAACTAATTTCAAAATCTATCTATCGAATAAAGTCTCTGCTGTGAGATTATTTTATTCTAATGTATGGCCACAGAAGAGTAACGGAATATATATATATCTCCAGTGGTGAAATATAAATAACATCATTCGATTTCTCATGGTATATTTTATTGGCTTATTAGCTTAATAGACCATATGTAAATGCTCAAAATTGGACTACTGTATGAAATATCTTATAATATATCTCATTTGACCTTAGATTAATGTATTAAATGCCAATAAAACATGGTTTATTTCATTAGTCTACAAATTAACTTTTACAAATATTTATATTTCACATTTCAATTCATAATATATCAGGATAACTATGACTTTAATTTTCCTCCTATTAATGAATAGGAGTACATAGAAGTACTGAATATGTGTGTATGTGTAAGATTTCATATATTTTAATAACTATAAGAAAAATCACATTTATTAACTTTTTCCCATACCATTTTTATTACATTTTACCAATTGTCTTTTATAATACCATTTTGTAAAAGAAAGCTACAATTGACTAGTGAAAAAATGTTTTTATATTTTTTATAACATTTTATATTAAATTTGTAGTACATTATAAATGCAAAGTTTAATTTTTAATAACATAACACTTCAATAAAATCAACATCTTAAGTGCGATGTATGATATAGAATGATATAGTACTTTAAATAGGCTATAAAATTAATGGGGAAAAACCATCCACACCTCTAAATTTTACTTAAATGGTCATACAAAACCTTTTAAATTAAAAAAATATAATATATAAAATAAGATAAAATTTACAAAATATTTTCAATATTAAAAAATTTATGTTAACATTATTAATTTTTCATATTCTTTTATTATTAGTTTGTCATATTCTTTTTATTAATATGACATACTAATAAAATTAATTAATTATACCTAACATTCGTAATAATTTATAAAATTTATATTTTTTTTACAATATCTTATTTAATTATATCTATATTAATATCAATCTTAAAATCCAATTCCGTAATTAATAGATTTTAGTTAATCCGTCAAGATAGAATAATAACAACTTAATATTAACAAAATTTTCATTGCACATATTTTTTTATCAATTATACTTATTGCAAGATTTTATTTGTATCATATGATATTTATTTATTATTTTTATCCTATTACTATATTTATATTTATTTAGATTGTTTTAATCAAAAGGTATAATAATTATTTATTTATTAAGGGGGTCTATTTGACCATCGATGAAACTAAAGAGATTTATATGATTATTTAAGCAAACCTTAAGGGTATTGGTGGTTTTTTTCCCAAATTAATATTAATTTCAAATTAAAAAATTAGTATTTACTTGTAACCTGTAAGTTACCAGCTATATTTTAATTAATTATCTAATTATCTATTATATTTAATGAATGATTAAGATTAAAACTTTTATATCTAGGAGTCTACATTAATCCCACTATCAATGCTGTAAAAACACATACAGAAACATAAAGAAATCCGGATTTATTGTAACTTATGACTACATGTTTCAGTGTAAAAATGAGTTGAATCAATTGGGCCAATGAATAAATTTTACTAAGCTATATTAGATGTAACTTAAGAGACCCCAATAATAATACTTATGTTTTCTCGGAGTCCCATCCATGTGGCCCATGGGAGTACTCATCATACGATTAAATTATGGGCCAAGAACCATCCCTGTCCCTTAAAAAAACATGTAATTTGACTAATTTACATGATTCTCCCATCAACCAAACATTATTTCTTTGTAGGCCTATTACTGGTGTTTTGCATCGAAGTCGGGCCGATGATTCGAGGTGTTCTTCTGGAAACGAAAAATTTTGATACGGCTGCAAATTTTTTTTCCCCACTAACATGCACTAGTTAAATTTGCATGTTCCACAATCCGACTATCTGAACTGAACTCCAAAAAAGTTAGAATATATTCCAAAATATTTTATAAAATGCACTTACTTGAAAAAAAATTAATAAATCAATTTTATCAAATGTATAATGTTATTTTTCACATTTTATTTTCTCCCTTTTTTTTAATAATATCAAGTCAATGATCATGTTCAACATTCACGTGAGATCTTGAACAAATTATTCCAGTGGGAGAGATCAATTACAACATCATAAACCCAAGCAGATCACCCATGACACTGAAATTTTGCCTTCCCACATAAGAAACGAATAATTAAATGAATAAATTCTCACTTAATTTGAGCTCACTTAAGTTTTGTTAAATAATTTATAACACCATTAAACAATTACTAATTACAAACTCATATATCCTTCCTTCCCCCTTATCCGAACTCTTGTCTCTTCAGCTGAATTCATGTCTACAGAGGCTGTGGCAATTCTTTTGTGTTTTATTATTTTTCTTGTTTAATAATGGGGTTGTCACATAGATCTGAAATTTTCTAGATAATTTCGAAGCTTTCTTAGATCGATTTCAACAGATTCAGCCAGTGGAGCTTAATATTATTGTAAGTGAAGTTTCTTAAACCTCCACTCATGGGATGTAAAATAATTTTAAGTACGATAACTAGGAACAATACCTGATCCCTCTTGAATACTTTGAATTAAGCTCTCAATATTCACGGAAATTGATTGATTGGGCTCGAACATGTCTATACAAGACATTCATAAGCTCAAGTCAGTTTAGGGATTTTGAAAGCTAATTTAGATATGGATTCTCTCTTGACAAAATTGTAGAATTAACCAAAAAATTGTTCCTATTTGTAGACTGTGAGATGACTAGTTAGTGAGAAAATATTTTTCAAATTCGTATGCTCGCTGTTTATTCTCTTAATTTGATTATTATTTTATTATTATTTGATCTCTTCGAACTTTCTATGTAAATCATCCGATAACCATTAGTCTCAAATTCAGATTTGTCTATAGTTCATCCAATATTGACTTGTAATCCGACTTTAACCAGAACTCGGCTATATCGATCTTTAGTCCGGGATTAATATGAAATGCATCCGATGTTTAAATTAACAAGTTTTAAGGGACGGTATAAGTAACTGTATTTTGTGGCATTTATATAAATCACATCATCTTGTACTTGTTATACTACTACAATGTTCTTGTACTGCTAAGTTGTTCAATGAAATTTATATTTGCTTCAAAAAAATATAAAAAATCACAAACTCATATTGTATGTGGATAGAAAAGCTCGAAGGAATCTTAGTTCTTAAGATTGAAGTGTGATAAGAAAGGGAGAGAATGAATAGACAATTAATGGGAGCGTCAAATAGGATCATACAATGAATCAGTTCCCACATGCAACTTTACACATAGTTAGCAAATTTTCCTTCCAAGCGAAGAAATCCAATATCAAAAAGAAAATTATAATAAAAACAAAATTAAAAATAAAAATCTCTTGCAAAAATCTTTGGGGCTGGAAAATTGATTACCTACAACAAAGAATCTTACCAATTCTTTCCTCTTGCTTTCAGCATCGTTGCTTTGCTTTTCCTTTCCTACTACTCCATGACAATCATCCAATGCCCCCATGTGAGATTAAGAAAGATGTGGGCTTTTAGGTTTTTGCCTTTTTGGCCTTTCTCACCTCTTTTTGATTATAGAGATATAGGGCGATAGGGGAAAATGACAACAAATTTTTTTTTTTTTTTTGACTGGCTGGAAATTTGTATAATTGATATCACTAGACAGTCAAGCCATCAAATCCACACTGCTTGTAGGTAAGAGACTGCTTCCTTGGACTTATCACTATTGCACAATCCACCGATACCTGTCCAAGTCATAATTCCAATTAGTAATAAAAAAAAAATTCTTTTAAAAAAGTACAAAATTAATCGTGGGTTAGCAAAATTCTTGGGAATCTGATTCACTCTTTCTTTTGAGGTCTAGCGAGTGCAAATGCAATGCAATTTAACAAATAACGCATAAATGTTTCAAAATAAAAAAAAAGATTAACAAAAGATTTTTCAGTAATCAAATGCTAAAAGAATTGAAAAAAAAAAACAATACAATCAAGCGTGGAATAAGATCATTTGGATACAAATTCCAATAATACAAATAGCTCATAGAGATCATTGAAATATATTATGCTGGCTAGCAACATTACTTGTCCAGACATCTCTATTGCTACATTATACTCATAGCTGAACTACAGTTCAGGTTTTAAAAATGTGTTATCTTGGGGTTCCATTAAGCTACCTTTCCATTAAGGTACCAATAGAGTATTGTGCCCACGAAGAGTACATATTAGCCTATTAGGCATATGGTCAAAAAGTCAACAAATAAATAAACTCTAATTATTTAACGATTCTACGGTATCCTATAATATCTTGATAAAATGGTAAAGAAAAAACATTAAAATTCACATAAAAACCAAACACAAGGCCTTGAAAGGATAAGGAATTGACAAATTGTCAACTTTTTTTGGCTCGCACGGGTCCCACAAGTTACCGAAATTGACAATAGTGATTAGTGAAAAACAAAACCAAGACCCTTTTCTCACCTTCGATATGACCAGACATTTTACCCTTCATCTCGCGTTGCTAAATCTAACAATCTAAAACTAACAGCATTTTTGGAAATTTCAGAAAAGTTGAGGGGTCAATCAAGCAAAAATGGACAAGTGTCAACGATTGATGAATTCTTTTCATCAAAACAAATCAATTTACGGAAAAAAAATTCGAAGTTCCGCTCCACGAAACTGTAAGACCATTGGTGCATCTATGCGTAAAAGGCGCGTAAAAATAAAGCAATCATCAGCGGCATCGTTTATTTAAAAGTAAAACAACAACTTTAATTAATTAATTAATGTTATCAAAGAAATTTTTTTTAAAAGCTTAAAAAGGAAAACAATAAGCGTACGATCAAAGAGGGTGGCTAAGGGTAACCGTATGAAGAAAGGGGGCAAAAGTAGAAAAAATGGAAATAAAAAGGACAGATGAGCAAATTTGGTAGAACAGAAAAAGGAAAGTATACGAAAAAACAAATCCTCTTCTCTTAATAATAATAAAAATAATAATCATATGCGCACGTTAGCCCAAAAAAAAAAGTAGAAATGGCGACAGCCGATGGTGGGTTTCACTCCAACAGTGCCGACATGACCGGTCAAAACCGCAAAAATAAAGAAATAAATAAATATTTTTTTTTTCAGAAATTAACTGAAAATACAGGGGAAAATGGGGGTGACCTGAACGCCGGGAGAATCGAAGTTCATGACGCGGATCTTAGCGCCAACGTCACCAAGGACTCGCAACTCAACTCGGTCGTTTAATGAGGCGTCTTTGATCAAGCTGGCAGCATCGGCCTGCATAAGATTAGCCCGATCGACGGCGATGGTGGCGTCTACGTTTCTGACACTGTGGGCCTCTTGGTAGAAGCCCGGGACAGAGGCCTTCCCCAAGGGTATCCCGCGGTACATGACGGTGAATTTGGACTCGCCGTACTTGATGCCGACCTTGTTCGGATTGGCGGCGGTGAAGAGAAGGTGGATGGTGAGGGAGAGTGAAGCTGACGTGGCGGCAATGGTGGTGGTGGGGTCCACGGAGGAGGTGGGGTTGGGTGTAGAGATGCCCATGTACTGGACGCCGACTTGTTGGAGATCGAATTGCGGTTTTTTGGGTTTGACGGCGAGGAAGATGATTAAGACGACGGCGAGGATTAGGAGCGCGATGAATGAGAAGAGAAGGAAGAGGCAGCAGCAGCAGCCTCTGAAGGAGGCTGAAGAGGAAGACGACGTCGTTGGGTAGTACTGGTGGTGGTATTGTGATAGTGGTTGCGGTGGGGGTGGTGGAGGATGAGAGCGGTGGTGGTGGTGGGTCCCGTTGGGTTGGGTTTGAGGTGGCATTTTGGGTTGTGAAGAAGAAGACGACGTCGTTGCAGCCATCTCCCTCTCACGTTCTCTGCTCATTGTGCCACTGTGAGTGAGGCGTATGTGAATAGTAATACTTCTTCGCTAAAAGGGGAGAGAGGGAGATGGAGAGCACGGTGGTGGGCGACTTTGCTTGACAGTGTGGACTTGCAAATTAAATTATGTGTGTTTATTTTTTATTTTATTTATTTTATTATTCCTTTATGCTTTTTCGTAATTTTATAATTTTACGGCTATAAGCCCACAATGTTATGTAATAGTAAAAATTATAATAATAATATAGTCTGGTTGTGTGTTGCTTGTGGGCCTGTGGAATGTGGCTTAAGGACAAAAATATGTTATAATGTCGCTGTTCCCTCCCACCCCATCTCTCCCCCTCCTTCTGTATTAGGCTTCATAAACAGTAATAATAATAATTCAAAAAATACATCTAAATAATAATGATTAAAAAAATCATATCTAAATAATAATAACAATAATAATGATGATGATAATAATTTATGAAAATTCACACTTACCACTTACTTTATAAGAGATTATTATCATTTTTTATTTTCTTTAGCATAGTTTGATGGCAACCCTAATTACTTTTTTCCTTATGTAAACTAATTTGAATATTATGTTTTTAAAGGGAAATTTTATTAATTAATTAATTAGTACTCACATACAACGATTAATGTGTAACAAATGTTACATAATAAATGTCTCTTTTGCATTGATTTATTTAAGAAGTAAAAATGATACCGATTTCCCCATTATACTTTGTGCTTTAATGGAAGTCGTATAATAAAATTTGCTCTCAATTTTAAGATAATGAGGACTAAAAGACGAGATTATGTTTCTTGAATCTATGTTGACAAGATTAATAATAGTTTGTAAAAAAAATGTTAAGTGATTTTGCATTTTATGTTATTTTAAGTATTACACTCCATCATAAAAAAAGAAAAAATGGACCAATTTTTTTCCGGGTGTTAATTGCCTCAAGTATTAAGTGAAAACGTTTTCATTATTTTAACAGGTGACACTTTTGGTGCAGTATTATATGATTGCTAGGTGGGCATGTTATGATTTACGTGGAAGATTTGGTTTTAAAATTTTTTATATTATTTGTCTAATATTTTTTTTTATTAGTAGTAAATTGATTTAGAATAAGACACACAAATTGGAAATTAAATTTTCTCAACACCTATTTGACCACTCAAACATATTATAATTGTGTTTTATCAATTAGAGTTGGCAATTTATGAGCTTCGACCGGGTTTTCACAAGTTCAGACCCAAGCCGCATTATTGAAATGAATGCCAGGGCTTTAGAAAGCTCGTCCAGGCTGGGCTTGGGTGAGGCCTTAGCTTTTTCATTAATTATAAAATAATTTTTAATAAAATAAAAAAATTAAATTAAGTAATTATCCAATACATAATAGAATAATAGTCTAATGCATAAAATATTAATAACACAATATAATACATCACAAATATTAATATAAAAAAATTAATTTAGTATTTTGAGTTTTTTATTTAAATTTAATTTATTTTTTATTTATAAATTTGACATGGCCTTTTTTGTTAGCTCCTTATCTAGTCCAATTTATGCAGGCTTTACATTTTTTTGGTCCATATCTAAGTCTAACATATTCAAACTTTTTTGCCAATCTTATTTCTCAATTAAACAAGATAGCACTCACTCCAACTATAAGGGAGAAGACAAATGGCATCAGAAAAGAAGTAAAAGGAAATGGGGTTGATCTTAAGAGTTTTATTCGCTTATCATTTATGCTTGTGCATAATGTTTGTGGTAAGTGTGAGATGGATGAAGAGTTCACAATTAAGGATTCACAATCTCTATATCTTTACCCTAAATATACATGAATTAGGTGTGTCTGGGATCCGATACTGCTAATTTAACATTCGAATCACTAGTAATTGAGCACTAAAATTATTTCTTTTCCTCACTTTGTTTATCATTAGTACACATAAAAAGCATATCTTTTCTTAATCTCTTTAATTTAGAAACAAAACATAAACTAGAGTATATATGTAATAGATACTGACAAACAGATATGATAAACAATTACAAATATGTGTGAAAATCAGTCTTGCCTCTTTATTAAACATTATTTTATTATGGGTTTCACACAACCACTCTAGAAGTAATAGTTTCATGCAAAATCAATTTAAAACAATGGATGCCTATCCATTCCTTTGAGAAATAAAATGATAATATCTTGTAACAACCCTTTTTCCATTCTTTTTAGTTGACCACCCAATAGTCAACCAGAGTAGTGATTTTTCTTCATTAGTAAGCATAGGTTCTCCAACAAAGTAATTGATTTTCGTTAATCCTTTACATAGCTGATTTATCTTTTTTTCTCCACTTATATTCCTTAACTTCTGAAAACACACAATGTTTGTTTATTATAATAACCTCAAGAAAAGAAAGAGTAGATAATTTTTTTTTAAGTGTGGTAACTGAATGACATGGCCAATATTCGAACTCTTAATGTCCAAAATTAAAATGAACTTGGGTGGAAAGATGATTTGTACACCATATTGTTTGCCAATGAAGTCTCGGTGAGCAACATTATACTATAAAGCCTTTTAAATCTCAACGTACAACATACATAAAAAAAGATTAGAAATAAATAAATAAATAAATAATAATAAAAACAAAAAAGTATCTATGTGTCTTTACCCTAAAAATACACGAGTCCTTGTATTTGGGGTCAAATATTGCCAATTTAATATTTGAGTAACTAGCATTGAGTACTAAATTTTTTTTTTTTTCACTCTGTTTATCATTTAGTATACATAAAAAGCGTATACTTTTCTTAACCTCTTTAATTTAATAAGAAAATATAAACCAAAGAGCATATATGTAATAGATACTAAAAAATTGATGTGATAAACCATTGCAAATATATGTGAAAATCGATCCTAACTCTTTGCTAAACATTATATTATTGTAAATTTCATACAATAACTCTTTGCTAAACATTATATTATTGTAAATTTCATACAACCACTCAAGCAGTCATAGTTTCAAGCAAAATTAATATGTTCAAGAAATCAAATTATAAAATCTTGTAAGAACAATTTTCCATGCTTTCTGATTTTCTATTAGCGAGTGTGGATTCTCCAAGATTACTAATGAGAAGATTAGTGTCATAAGAAGTTAAAGGAAGTGTAGGACGGGCAAAAAAGTTATACTAATAAACACCAGTGACTACTTGAGTTTTGCAGAGAGTGATAGAGTTTTCTTACAAATTTCTCTTTAAAAGGGTATTATGCGATTTGAAAAATGTGGAAAGTTGAGCCCTTGATATATAGGTCCATACATGATTATTCAGCTTGTTGGTCCAATTGCTTACCATTTGGCCTTACCTCCAGAGTTATCACGAGTTCATGATTTTATAGAGGTATATTTCTTATTCCTCTCACGTTTCAATATAGAAATAATCCAGATGACAGAAGATTTAACTTATGAAATGGAATCGCTTTAGATACTTGATCAGAAACAACAAGTGTCGTGTAATAAGATGATTTTTACTGGTTAAAGTGATATGAAGGAGTTATACAAGAAAGTAAGAAACTTAATGGTGTAAGGATCAGATGTGATATAAGTAGTTGTATTTTGTTTCAACCAATAACATAAATTTTGAGGATGAATTTTTTATAAGTTGGAAGGAATTGTAACACACATACATTAAGCCGCACATGGCTTATTGATTTTGTGATAGCAACTTGCTGCTTGCTTTACCCATCACACATGTCTGCTTCAATAAATATTCCACATGAATGCTTCATCAAATCCACCTCCTTTATGCTTAACTCGGTTAAGATAAAATAAGCAATATTAGAGAGCTGCTTTATTTTGGCTAATTGAAAGTAAATGTAGAGCGTGAGAATGGAAAAAAAAATTAGAGAAAGCCGAAATAGGGTGAAAAAAGGTATAGAGAAAACGTAAAAGAGAAAGAAAAAGTAGAAATAAAGAAATTAAAAGAAAGAGAGAAAAAGAGAGAAAAAAAGAAAGAAAAAGAAAGAGAAGAAAAAAAGAAGAAAAGAAGAATAAAAAGTGGAAATCTGAGAGTGGAAAATAAGAAACAGAAATAAGTGGAATTAAGAAGACGTTGAAATGAGGAATTCAGAAAAAATGTTACAAGAAATGAAATTAGGTAGTTTCCCTTGAACTAATGGGTAATAGATTCACGAAGTTTAAGCAATTATGTTATACGCTTCATGTTACGTATAAATTTTATATCATTTTTAACAGTTAATTTTTGAACCCTGTATTTTAGGACAAATCCAAGTATCTAGAAACTTGCAGAAGCCCTCATAAACTCCAGAGTGAAATAGAATCTGTAAGTGGATACTATTATTATTATTATACATTTTATAAAGCATTTATGTTTGAAAGTACGATTTAGTCTCATTTTATAATTATATGTACGCACATTATATGACTGATTGAATCATGAGAAGTGAATGCCAGTCATCATATGTGTACCCTTCCCTATAGAGTATGTGCATGCTTATTAAGAGTTAGGTCACTCTACCCTTGCGATGTAGTTAAATTCTGCCAAGCATCAAGAGGATTTTCCCCCGCTCTACTTATCCGATGATGATGATCTCAATGAATATTTCACCTGAGTACTATTTAGTGTAGTTTTGTCATGTATGTATGCATGATTTCATGTTTGCTTAAGTAATGTGTTCATTGTGGAGGTATGTCATATGATTATGTATAAGCACAATTGCATTACTTTATTTATATATATAATTGGATCCACTCACTGAGTAGCAAACACATTATTTTCTTATTTACCCCATTTCTCTTAAGTTTCCGCTAAATTTCATGCAGTTCAGTTTTTAATCAATTGAGGTTAGGCCACGACAAGGATTGTGACATGACTTGCATTTTGGGCACGTTTTTGTTTATATGTACATATTTGATGTGTATTTAAGTAAAGGAGATGTGAACTGTGTAAGTTTTAAATATATTTTTGGGTGAGGCATAAATGTTATTATATGATTATAGTAGAGGCCCGAGGCTAGCTTTATATAATTATGACTTAAGTTTATGTTATGAGTTTCATATATGTGATCGCATCATTCGTCTTGGATTCGACAGATGGGTTAGGGAAGGTCGTGTTAGGAGATGCTTCATATGCCACTTTGTTTACCAACGAAGTCTTAGTGAGCTGCATCATAATATAAAACAATTTAAACCTCAACCTAATAAATATATATAAAAAAAAGTGACAAATGAACAAACAAATAAACAATAGAAGAAAACAAAAAGTATCTTGTTAGGAGATGCTTCATATGCCACTTTGTTTACCAACGAAGTCTTAGTGAGCTGCATCATAATATAAAACAATTTAAACCTCAACCTAATAAATATATATAAAAAAAAGTGACAAATGAACAAACAAATAAACAATAGAAGAAAACAAAAAGTATCTCTATGTTTTTAACCTAAATATACATAAGATAGGTCGTTTGGGATTAGATATTGCCAATTTAACATTTGGATCACCAACAACTGAGCACTAAAGTCATTTGTTTTCTTCACTCTGTTTGTCATTTATTATACATGAAAAATGTATACTTTCCTTAATCTCTTTAATTTAATAAGGAAACATAAACTAAAGGGCATATACATAATAGCTACTAGCAAATTAAAGTGAGAAAGGATTATATGTGAAGACTAGTCCTCCCCCTTTGTAAACACCATATTGTATGAGTTTCATACAATTAAAATAGAAGTTATAGTTCCATGCAAAATACATTTAAAGAGTATATGTCTATCTATTTGTTCAAGAAATCGGATGATAAATTCCTATGAGAAGCATTTTCCATACTTTTCGATTTGTTACCTAATGGCCAACCCAAAGTGGTATTTTTTTTTTCATAACGAGTGTAAATTCTACAAGATAAAGTAATTTTCCTTTATCAGTCCATTACATAGCTGATTTATCTTCTTTCTCTATTTATATTCCTTAAATTCTAAAAAATAAGTTCTTTCTTTATTTTCTTAACCTCAAGAAAACAAAGAGAAATTTGTAGATAATTTCCTTTAGTGTGGTATGCAAAAGGTAGTTCCAATGTCTGAACTCTCAATGTCTAAAATTAAAATGAACTTGGATGGGAAGATGCGTCATACACCACTCTGTTTACCAACGAAGTCTTGGTGAGCTGTATCATACTATAGAACATTTTAAACTTGAATCTATAAGAAAAACGTTAGAAATGAATGAAAAAATAAAAAAATCACAAAAAGCGAAAATCATCTCTATATCTTTACCCTAAATATACATGAGCCGGAGGTGTTTGAGATTACATATTGCCAATATAACATTCGGATCCCTAGAACTAAGCACTAAAAATCATTTCTTTTCTTCACTATGTTTATCATTCAGTATACATAAAAAACATATACTTTTTTATTCTCTTTAATTTAATAAGGAAATATAAAATAAAGAGCATATATGTAATAGCTAGCAAATCAAAATGATAAAGGGTTACAAATACATATAAAAGTCAGTCCTCCCTCTTTCTTAAACATTATATTGTTATGAGGTTCATGCAACCACTCCAAAAGTCATAATTCCACACAAAATTAATTTTAAGAATAGATGTCTATCCATTTGTTTGAGAGAGCAAAACACTTTTCCACACTTTCCGATTGGGCATTGGTAATGATTTTTCTTCATTAACGGGTGTAGATTCTCTGAGACAAAGTAATTGTCTTTCGTTAGTCCATCACATAGCTGATTTATCTTCTTTATCGAATTATGTTCCTTAACATCTAAATAAATAGTTTTTTCTTTATTTTCTTAACGTTAAGAAAATAAAGAGTTATAATTTTCTTTAGTGTGGTACCCAAATGGCAAATGCGAATGCCCTAACTCCCGATGTCCAAAATTAAAATGAACTTGGGTGAGAAGATACTTCATACACCACTTTGTTTAGCAATAAAGTCTTGACGAGCTGCATCATGCAATAGAACAATTTAAAACCTACAAAATACATAAAAAAAAAAAGAGAGAAATGAATAAGTAAATAAAAAATAACAAAAAAAGGCATCTTTATGTCTTTAGCCCAAATAGATGTGAGCTGAATGTGTGTGAGCTGAGTGTGTTTGAGATTAGACGTTACCAATTTAGTACTCCAATCACTAGCAACTGAGCACTAAAATCATTTTTTCTTCTTCTTTTTCTTCTTTTATTTCACTATGTTTATTATTTAATATAAATAAAAAAAATATTTACTTTCTTAATCTCTTTAATTTAATAAAGAAACGCAAACCAAAGAGCATATATGTAATAGCTCTGGTAAATCAAATTGATAAAGGATTATAAATATATATGAAAACTGGTCCTCCCCTTTGCTAAACACCATATTATTATGAGTTTTACGCAATTATTATAGAAGTCGTTGTTCCACGAAAAATTAAGTTTTGTTTATTTGAATCACCAGCAACGAAGCCCTAAAATTTCTTCAAACCCCCGAAAGGTCCTCTACAAGATGTGTAACAAATAGACAGAACTTTAGATAAAAAGATTAAATCTACTCAAAGTGTTTTGGAAGGTCATTGTAAATCACTGAAAACCTAACTTGAGTCACATGCTTCCTGTGCATGATTTTCAATTGCATTGATGCTTTCATGATTATTTATTAGTCATTGCATGATTCTTTATCGGGAACCTTTTAACAAGGTTTTGTTGGAAAATGTATTGGATAAGTTTGGATTCGTCACTTTTATATTACAACTGAAAATCACTTCTAGTAATTTTTTAAATTTATTATACTCTACAAATATTATAGTCTACTAAAACTCTAAATTTATATACTTATCAGATAAGCCATAAGTCTACCGTACATAGCGCAACAATCTGTGCCAACTAAAAATGAAAGTTTACATTTATTGCCTAAATTTATCTCATCCAAATTTATGAAAAAAAAAAAATTGCTAATGTGCTTCTATGATAGACTCCAACTCACACCCTCAATCTAACCGGCTAACTCAGTTATGTTAAATTTTAGTAATTGATTTAATAGTGGAACTATTTTAACCCACGTACATATGAAATTACTCTGATCTATACCCTCTGACTAAATAAACCAAGTTTTAGAAGTAGGTTTGCAATACTCTCTCTCTTTTTAATATATGGAAGTTGCAATATTTAGTATATGGAGAAGTTCTCCCGTTCCTATTTCACATCTCTACAAAAAGTTTAAGCTAAACGAGAATGGAAAAAAACTCTCAAAAAGTAAAAAAGAAAATCTATTAATTATTAGCTTTTAAGGAATAGCTTTTTCTTTTGACAGAAAAAAAAAAAAGAAAATATATAAAGGAAATTAACTAATATTCGATTTCCACTTCGATGTTTATGCACGACAATTTTGCTTCTAAATTGAGATTTGGAGTTGGCATTTGCTTTTGCCTTGACATTCTTATGAAAGCTGTACTCTTTCTAAATGTTGGTCCAAAATTAGCTTTCACTCACGAAACGGAAGATCTTAATGAAAGCAAATGGAAATTGGGTTTTTCGGGTTGGTTTTGTATCAAGAAAAATTGGCAGAATTTTTTTTTAAAAAAAAGCACTTGTGGTTCCGATCAAGTTGAGTATCAGAAGCCATTTTGGATCCCAATCAAGTTGAGTATTATTTTACTAATGCAAGAGAAAGTTCGAAAACTAGCTGGAAATCTAATTTCAATTTTCCGGAAGTCCTTTTGTGTTGCCAAATTTGACCAAATTTCTAGAAGTCGTTAGAATTACCAGTTATAATTTCTTTACTTTTATAATTAAGATCATAATTTATTTTGGCAAATGACGTTTCATTTTAATATTGTCACATGTAAAAATTATATTTATATAAAGAGAGCAAACCAAAAGTATATATACAAATAATTCTATGACGAGGACATCCTTATCTCAATGAATGAGAATGCCATTAAAATTCAAAGAATTACATATATACCATCTTCAATATATATAAAATTTATGGGTGTTCAAAATCCAATCCGATTCACGCAATCCGTTTGATCGGCAAAAATCCGATCCGTAAAAATCCGATCTGTGGATTGGTGGATTTGATTAGATTGAAAATTTAAAAATCCATAGTCGATGGATTGGATATAGATTTACTTCTGTAAATCCGCAAAAATCCGCGAATTCGTAAAAAATAAAATTTATTTATTTAAAAATAAAACTTGTAAATGTGGCATTATTATTTACTAATAAATAAATAAGTTAGAATATAGTTACATTAACATTATACATATCTTATGTGATAATAATATATAATAAACATAATTAAATAATTGAATAATTAAATAAACAAATATAGTTTTCTAAACATTTAATTTTTATAATTTTCGTTAATTTTCATATATTGATTTAAACATATGAAATTTTTTCTTTTCACTATGTCATATTTTGAAAATTTATTGTATTATTCTAACTTTATTTAGACACTTCATTTATTTTTATATTAGATTTTTTTATTTAATTAGTTCATAGAATAAACAGAATTAAAAATTTTCAATCCATAAACCAATCTGCAAAATGGTGGATTGGATATGGATTGGGTCAAATCTGTATCCGATCCGCAGACATATGGATTGGATTTGGATTGAATTCGTCAATCCATAGATTAGATTGGATTGAATTCGTCAATCCATATATTAGATTGGATTGACAATTTATAATCCGTAAAAGCATGGATCGGATATGGATTGATATCCAATCCGTAAAATTCAATCCGCGAACATTCCTAAGAAAAGTGTATCTTCTATATTTTAGTAGTATCCTCAATTTGTTAAAGTGATAAAACCCCCTTAAAAGTTGATGTGAGATATTAGCCTATATATTGAATCCTAGGGAGATTTGATTCATTTCAAATCAAAGAATTCATAATTTTAAGGACTTTGATAGCCGAAAAAGGATAATCCTTTCACCGTGTCTTTGCCCCTATTGCATTTTATCTCATAATACCTCATTTTATTGTTCATATTTTAGTAGGTAATTCACTCTCCAGTCTTTGTTTCTATTGCATTTTATCCACTTATATCTCATTTTATTGTTAATATCTCTGTGTAGATCCAAAATAATCTTTTGTTGCATAGTCATGGAATTATTTCCAATTAGCTAATTACGAGTTCTCAAAATAAACCTGTTTATCAATTTGTACAAAAGATCCATTTATAAAATATTAGTCTTTTTATTATTATGTTAACTTAATACCATTTGAGAAATATTTATTGGTACGGTAAGGCCTTTAATACAAGAAGTTTATGGCCTAGCATACAAAAATAAAAATTAAATCCAGTCCGCTAAGGTGGTGAATTTTTGACTAGTGATAAAATTGCAAAATGGCAGTGCGGGGTTAAAACCAAAATATACCTTTGTTTAATAATTTTTTTTTTTAATTTTTTAAGTAGGCCTGAGTCATATTTACACTGCCTGTATTATCTGTAAAATTTCTAAAACAGACTTCAATCCGTATCAGCTTTTGCATGCTCAGTCACATGGGGCACCAAAAAAGAAAATACTGTGACCACTCAAATCAGATAACTGCAACTTCACAAGAGAAAGTGATAATGTCCAATCTCTCAAGCTTCCAAATAATGCCCTAACAACAGAGGCTTGGTGAAAAGCTAAAAATCCAAAATTCATCTGTAACAGTTCAAAATGAATTGTCTGCTATGAACAACCCAATCACAAAATTTTACTCGAAATACTCGACTACTCCTTTGATTGTATCATATTAAAGATTATTGATTGATAACACTGACTGTGAAAGTGATACCGCCAATGCCTGATAGACAACATACCATATCATACAAGTAACATAAATGAAACAATACAAGTGCAAATACAGACTGGTACATTGTATAAGGATTCCACGTCAAACTGTAAACAAAACAAACAACAAATGTTCCATGATTATAAAGACGTATGTAATATCACTTTTCATGTGCCCATTTCTATATTAATACCAAACTAGTAACATAGCTTGACCTTCCATTGATGCCAATATTGCTCACCAGCAATAATCAACATTCACGGTTTTAGTAAAATTAAAGCTACATAAATATAGCAGATGACAGCATATAACTCATCAGAAGATTAAACACAAGCATTTGTACTGTAAGAAAAACAACTTCACCCGTAAAAATGCAACACCCATTTAAATATAACTGAAAAAAGAAAAGAAAAATTGAAAAAAAAAACACACCTACTAGGGACAGGTAAACAGCAACAAAATACCAAAAATGTCTAACCAAGGAAACTCGAGAGAGGGCATTGTGGACTGGCTCTGCAGATGGCTTCAATTACCACTTTCTATAATCTCAGGAGGTGGACTTGAATTACCAGCTTCCAGCTTAGCAGTTTCATCAACTCTTCTGCTATCATCAACAACCAACACATCATCCATCAGGTCATCTTCTCCAACATTGATATCTTCCACATCATCCTCATCTTCATTGTTGCTTCCACCAGGAATTTTTCTCGGTTTGGGACCATGCTCAAGCCTGTGGGTGTCCAATTCTTTGTCCATCGTTTCCTGCAAGTTCAACATATCATTGTTTGCTTTCCTAGCTTTTCTTGCATTTTGCCACCTCTCCATTTCCTTTTCAACATTGGCAACATACTGTTCCTCGATCTGCTTCTGATATTCAGACAGTTTTTCTCTTGTTGCAGCTTTCCACTCTAAAAATTCCTGTTTTTGAGCATTGATGAATGCATACGTGAGATATTAATTACAGTTACAAGCTCCATTAATACAAGCAAACTACTTTGCAATATAGACCATTTTCTTAATATGGCTTAACAAAAAACTCGTCAGAAAAACAGCTCACCTGTTCCCTACGCTGCTCAAGTAATGTTGCATCTTCCTCCAGTGGTTTAGTGGGTAAATAATAGATTGAGGGCTCTGTTTTGGTCCTGGAAATCACAACCAAAAACAAATAAAAAATGAGTAAAAGATAATCCTACTAAGAACTCCGAACTTCTATAAAAGATCCTGCAAGGAAGCAGAAGATATTTACTTTTCTAGTTGCTTAATACTACTATGCACATGAACAGAAACTTATCTTTGTCTCAATAAAATTGTGAATATGGACACTTTTGGACCAAAATTAAAAATAACCTGCAGAAGAAATGTTTTCATGACAAGATTAGGTTTGAATGTAATCAACAACATAAAAGTATTTGAAGTAACTATCAGTAAGGTGAATACCTTATGAAATTGCTAAGTTTTTTATGATGCTCACTCCACCGAAGAAATAGCAATTCCAACTTCTTCTCTTCGGCCTTGGCTGCAACACGAGCCCTGAGAATCTGATGAGAAAAAAAAAAAGGAAAAATGAAAACAGTAATAAGAATCAATCATTTTCTTTAGCCTTAAGAACGTGCAGAACCATTTAAGGTTTTATTGAAGGAAATTATAGTAATCTATTGAAAACCAACCAGATCTCTCTTCCTCTTTTCAGCAATTTGCTCACGTTCTTGTTGCCTCAGCCTTTCACTTTCTTCACGTGCTCTTTGCTCGGCCTAAGAAAGTTTGGGATGACCAATAGGTGTTCATGTAATCAAACTCAAAATTTTTCCGGAAATTTTAGACTGATATAATAAAACATTCATAGCCTATGGTCCATTTCAACAATGGTTGCCTGCAAAGCTGTATCTCCTTACATAGACACTATTGTTTGGATAGTTTCCACCAATTACTATTTGCTTTTATTTCAATGAAGTTATGAGCTGGCATGTTCTTACTCTTTGCAAAGCACTTGACCTCTGCCTGTATGCCTCTGATCCTGAAAGTTGCATATCTTCTTTCCTGAATTTCTGGAAGAGATTCATGAAAGCAGGGGGAAAAAGGAAAAAAAAAAGTAAGATGCGAGAAAACTACAGACAGTAGTAAAATCAGATAAGCAATTATTTTCCTTTTTTCACACATCGGCAATTAAAATGCAACAATATATGACTTCCCAAAAATTCAGAATGAGAAGCGGTGACATCTTTTTCTCACTACAATCTAAACAGTTGAAACTACTTATGAACTCGCATAACTTTTGAAATCCTAATTATTTTGATGTTTCAACTTCGCTGATCTCTCTCCCTGGGTTTATGCAAAAGAGATCCTAGTACATAATAAAAACATCTCACCACTAGAATCTAATCTTGGACAACAATTCAGAGAGCCTTTCATATAAGATCACTGCCGTTCTAGCCTTCAAAAACCTAGCAAAGCCTAGATAAAAGTGCGGCTCATTCAATGCACTATGAAAGGACTTCTCAGAAATATCCTAGTGCAAGCAAATAATCAGTTGCAACTATGGACCATTTATATACATTTTCTTTCCTGCATCCCAAGTTACCCAGATGCTTTACCAGCGAGTACCTGCATTGGATCCTATGGAAAATATTGCTAGGATGGCTGTTGGAACTTCATTTTGATGGAAAGCTTTCATTCAATCTCAAAAATGCCCCTGTTGGATACTGTGCAATAACAGTAGTATAATAGGCTGTGTAACACAGACCATGTCATGGACTTGAATAACATGATGTTCTATAATCAATATGAACTCTCTTTGCTTCCAATTCTTGCAGTTGAACTATATACTCATTCTTTAAGTCTGTTCCTCAAAATTTACTTACAATTAAGATTTCCTATCTTGTTTATTCATAGTAGTTAGCCGTTTACACACTATGTCTTACCTTTTACAAACATGAGAGCTAAGACTGTCATGGCTACAAAAGTAACCACCTAATCATCCAGATAGATTCCAACAAGAGATGAATATAAGCAGCAACGACAACAATATTAACTGCTGACAGACGATTCTATGAAAATCGCACCTTTGATTCATGGGGAATTATCTTTATTCATTTAAGGTAACGCCATCTCAATTAAGGGGTAACATTACGGATACTCCATATTTTCATCTTCTCTTATCTATCCAAACCAGAAAAAACGCATACAATCCTAGCCATTTATTGCTTAGACAAAAATATGCCTTCAATCCAAATGTAAGAGTAGAAATTTTGAATGAATACTTCTTAAAAAATAGAGCATTTCATCATGATATAACTTGTGTCACACCATGTACATAATAATTGGTGTTTAGTTCATAAACAACAATATGCTTTAATAGATATTTAATACCATAAACCCCTGTAAAATTAAATTCAGTTCAATTCCATGTAATGCATATACCCTTTTCGGTCGATTCAATTGGAATTACAATTTATTTAACTGCTTAACACATACCTCCAAAGTGCCCAAAAGTTGCCCTAGCATCCGTTTATTTCTATTAACCAAGCTTGGATCCTCATTCTTTGGCAAAACCCTAGGAACATGCTCGACTACTGGCGCTGCATTATCCTGAAAAATAAAACAACAATCAGAACATTACATATATAGTTCCACATCAATGCAGTTCAACAAAACAAGAAACAGTATCAAATTAACCATGTTTGCTGCTTTCTGATGGTCATCCCTCCTAGGCCAGCCACTCTGCTGCAAACTGGATGGCTTCCTATCACTCTGATTAGCTAAGTCCGCTCCTTCTCCACCAGTATCCTTTAGTGCTCCCGCATGCTGGTCGATCTCTCCATCCTCCAACTTAATTACAAAACAAACATTATTCAGCGAAACTCTATTTAGTCTATCCAATCAAGCAAAGGACAAAAATATTAATAATAACAAAGCTTTCCTTCAGCCGAAACTAATTGTCATGCTGGCTTAAATTTCAGGCCATTTGCAGATCATTTGGAAAAGAGAAAAAAGGCAAAAGCACACAACACTTAACCGGTATTTCCTCTTCGTATATTTTAATTTATTATGAATGAAACAGCGCGGACAATTCACCACTGATCATGAAACAACGGCAATTTTTTTCCCCCCTTTTATATGAAGCTAAAAACAACAGATAAATCTGAACTCAAATGGCTTGCTCATTAACAGATATAATAAAATATTCAGGATTCTACCTTGACAACAGCTGATAGAAGTCGCCGCTTGGCTGGAGGTTGTTCTTCCACGTCAGTCCTATCAGCCTGAAATCAATCGAACACAAAAATATCAATTAGAGAAAATTTCATAAATAAGAAAAAAACCACTCAATTGACATTTTTGCGAAAATCCAACTAATAAATTCTCAGAACAAAGAATTACTAATATCCAAAAGAGGGAATTCAAAAAAAATCATCACCATCTAAGTAAAAATTTTCATCTTTTAGCCCGAATAGTAGAAATGCATTCAAAGGAACAAAAAAAAAAAAGGAAAATAGAGAAATTACCGGACGAGCAAAGCCACGTTGACGGGCACCATTAGCGGCGAAATTGCGGGGGCCCGGTCCCAATAACGCTCCCCGACGGAGTCCTCTAGGATCTTTAAGCCTCTCTGTAATCTATCGTATTTTTAACAAAACAAAACAAAATAAATTAATACAAAAACACATACCTTTAAAAAATTAAAAAAACAAAAAAGAAAAAGGAACCTCGCGCTGTTGGCGGTGAAGCTCGTCGATTTCTCGTTGGAGCTGTTCGGCACTCTTCTCCACAGCCGTGCTTCCCATTTGGCTTTCTTTTGATTTCAACAATAACTACCTTGCTGTTTAGTTGAGACGAATCGAAAGAGATTTGAAAACCCTTGGACAGAGAGTAGTTTAGAATGGAAGAGGAAGCAAGCAACAGAGGTTTTATTTGAGGTCGACGCTCTGTGTTTTTTTGGTTTTTTGTTTTTTTGGGTTTCTGGATTCGGTTGTTAAGCCCGATAGGCTTTATCAGATCATGGGTACTATTTGTCCACCACTTAATCTAAAAAACCTCCATAGAGGTGCCTAGTAGGCTGAGGCCACCTTCACACTTGTCTGTATGGTCACAACACAGCTCAGCCCAGGTTTAAAGAGATGACGGCATGCCCCTTAGTCGGCCGCAGTGGGCCAATATTCTTGGCCCACGAGTTGTGCCTGATCTGACATTGGCATGGCCCAACGTATTGGCACACGAATGACTTGCCAACAATTGAAAAATAAAATATAAAAACGGTAATTTAGCATGTGTTTAGTAACGTTTTCAATTTTTTTTTTTAATTTTAGAAAACAAGTGAAAAATAGATTTGGTTACATGTTTCATACAAAATGTTTTAAAAAATAAGGACACATTTCACATTTGGGATTACTTTTCAAATGAATTTAATTTTTTTTATTGTTTTGTAATACTTAAATAATTTATTTTTGGTGAATTTGAAAACTCATTCAATAATTCATTATCAAAACAGTATCTAATTCGCAAAAAAAAAAAAAAATATTGGAATTGTTTGTTAAAAAAAATGAAAATATTGAAAGTGTGGTTGTATCATGTATGGTCAATGTTTTGCTAATCTGCGGCAACAATGTTGAGGAAAGTATTCGATATTAGAGAGAGAACGAAGGTGAGATCTTTCGAGTTTAGATGTAAAATAAAATTTGAACAAAAAAATGTTAGAAAGGGGACAAATTCGGCTATCAAAATTGTCGTTTGCGTACTATTTCTTCTAATGTGAAAAACAACAAAGTTGTTCTCTCATTCTCTTTCGCCGTCTCTCTTTCCCTCTCTCTCTCTTCTTCAATATAGGTAGAAATAAAGACACAATAAGATCAATAAAATCTCTTTATATACACATGATTGATTTAGAAAAGTTGAGGGGATATGTTGGAACTAACTATTTTTATAGATCTATCTTACCCGCCTATTGACTTTTGTTAATAATTGAATCTAATCGCGCTTTTAACTCAGTAGCGAGTAACGCCATGGTAAGACGTAAGTAATTGGTTCAAATTGATAAGGGGCTTTTTTGGCCTTTTTCATAACAAGTCAAGTGGTAGTATTCATACTGGAACAGGAAGTAAAAATTGTGTTGAATTATAATGTTGAGACCAAACTAATTTATTATGAGAATGTTGTAACTTAATAGATATATAGTTATAAAATTATTATTTTAACTTAATTATCCTTAGTGCAAGTAATATAGAGATAAAGTATGCACTACATTAATAATTAATGTCAAATTCAATATATAGACATTGATAAAACAAATAAATATAGTTAAAAATAGTATATATATTTCTATGTAGTGTTAAGAATGCAAGTCATTTTAAAAGTCTGAACATCTGTATTTTCTTTAACATTTTCCTCTTAATATAAATCTTATAATATTATAAACTGATTTGGTAACAACTCCAAAAAATAAATCATTGTCCCAAATAATTTTTTAAAAAATATTTTACCCCATCATATACCTCTAATGTAACATAACAATATATATATGTATGTATGTATGTATGTATGTATGTATTTAATAAACAGATAATTATTGCTATGTGAAAGCAAGTTTCTAAAATGGAATCTAAAAAAATTATAACTTATTATAACATGAAGTTTATTTCTATTTATAACTCAAATCTATAAATAAAGTTCAAATTGGAATCGAAATGTTTTATGACTACATAAAGGTTATTCCTATATAGAGCATAACTATATAGAGGTTTTATTGTTCTCTCTCTGTGTGTGTGTGTGTGTGTGTGTGTGTGTGTGTGTGTGTGTGTGTGTGTGTGTGTGTGTGTGTGTGTGTGTGTGTGTGTGTGTGTGTGTGTGTGATGCAACTGCTTAACAAAAATAGATAAATTGATAAATGTGTAGTTTTTTCATCTGTTTGACATAATTAAATGTCCTATGGAAGCAAACCTTATTACTAGAGAGGAGGTTTCTTTATAATTTTCAATTGTGATTTCTTTCCAACCATTGATGTGATTCAACACTCGATATTCTACTACTTAATTCGAGAAGAAAGATATATCAAGAATCCTTAATTTTTCTTTCATTGGTATTAGAGTATGTTTATGTGTTGGATTCGTGCAAATGGTTGAGTTTATTTTATGAACATCCATGAATTTTATGTATTAATTATTTTTCATAATTATATGATTTAGTGGCTGTTCAATTTATGTTCTAAGAAGAAAGAATCTCTATAAAAAATTTTGGAATTGAAAGAAATAAAAACGACCTAGGGTTTAATTTGTATGAACCCTAACAAAACATGAAACCTGAAATTTTATTTGGTCATATCTTTTGATCTATCTAATCTAACATTATAAGTTATATATCATTAGAAAGATCTTTTCGAGAGCTTTTCAACGATACATGATTTGTTAAAAACGGACTCAAAACGAGAAAGTTCTGGCCAAAATGCGAATCTAGTCACATTCGGGTTACAAAATTACAAAATTTCAGATGATGAACAATACCATATTTGGTTTTTTGATGATTCCGGATTATTCTGACCTCCAATTCAAAATCTAAAGCCACCATTGGAATTGGAATAAAAAATCGAGTCGGAAGATGCGGGTGGGTCACAATCTCCGACTGTGCATGTAAGGAAAGTGCATGACACTGTATTGATACTGTAGCACACTGTAGCGTACTATGATTGTGCGTGTGGGATAATGTGTCCAGATTGATAGTTTCTATGTATCTTGCTATCCGGGACTCTGATTTGGGCGCCGTTTGCCCTGTTAGATTCAAAATTTTATTTTCTATTTATTTTTAACATAAAATTAAAGTTTTTAATTTTTTAAATAAAATTTGGATCAAATATATATTATCTTATGGATGAGCATTATACATTAATAAATATTTTGCTCTAGTGGAAGCTCAAAAATATTTTTTGGAAGTTGGCTGAAATTTGATTACATCTCGTGTTTAGTCATTCGTTAACAATCACTAATATTTATTTGTCCTAGATGCCACTCGTTAGAAAATTATGGACTGATGAAGAGGGATTAATGACAAATAGAGCTTGGGTTTCACCTATGGATCTAATTGAGACTAATGATAACTTATCTCATGAAGAACTTGTAAAAAAAATGGAGAATTATAAGACGGACCCTGACCTTCTATATACATGAACATAGAAGACATATATGGGATTTTTATCCACTTAATGTACGGAAAAGTTGATACTAAGTACACAAACTGGGATTATTATCAACGGGTCCTTATAAATTCTTCACCTGATGATGATGATATGCTTATCTTTAAGGCTCGCATGTTAGAGGAGATTGAGAGTTCCTCGAATAAATATTATATGTTCAGGTGTGAAATAGAGCTAATAGAGGAGCGCTGTCTTACTTCAAAAATGAGGCGAACCTCAGTACTTGGCATTCACACAAGCCTTCGAAATAGAAGACAAGCTAGTCGCCTTAGTAGAGGACATAAATTATGGTAGAGAAAACCATAGACAGAATCATTAAGAAGGAACAATTGTTTTTATATGGAAATAGACTTAAGTATAAGCTAGATGAAAGAGTCACGAGCAACAAAGAATATTTTAGAAACATGTAGAAGATTTTTTGTATTAGCTTGATCATATTAGGTTATTTCATTTGTTTGTTGACCACTATTGGTTTTGTTTCATTGATTGAACAATATCTTACTATATTTTTATTAATGAATTTCTATATTAGTTGTTGTTGAACTCAATATGCTCTTTTACGATATCTCATGAATCGTTATATTGAGTGGGAGTTCTAAATTGAATTTAATTAATTCGATATTAGAACTAATAATTTTGTGCATTATAATCAAATTAATGTTGAATATAATAAAGGGAATTGGATGATGATTGGAAGCTTTAACGACCTTTAGATTCCATTCCCGATATTAATTTGTCAATTTTTTTATTTATGTTTGTGACAAAATTAATTATGTGTGTGTAATTATAGATTATATCTTTTTAATTGTATTTTAAATTGTCATTGTGTTAAAAAGATAGTTGAGATGGCATCTGCATCTAAGATCATTGTGGCCGAGCTGAACAAGGGTGAAAAGCTGAATGGTGACAATTATGATATTTGGCACCATAAAATTCAGTACATCCTTGAATAGCAAGAGACTCTAGAAACTCAGAACAACACCCTAGTTGAGCTTGAGTATGGCAATACAGGCTTGGAAAAAGAAGAATAACAATGCTCGCATAACGATGTTGAGCAGCATGCAAGATGATCTCATGTGTGAGTTTGAGAAGTATGAGACTGCTCAAGAGATGTGACTTGCTCTGAAAGATAAGTTCGGTGGCACTTTGACCACTAAGCTAAGAAGGCTTACGATCAAGTTCGATTCTTATCAAAAGATCGTAATCACTAGAATCATACCATAATGCAGCATCTGAAGGAGATGTTGAACATGATTCGTGAACTTAAGTCTGCTGGACATATTCTGACTGATGAATAAGAAGTTTAGACAATGATAAGATCTCTACCTGATTCCTGAGAACGCATGAAGGTGAATATGATTCACAATGAAAGTATCAGAACTTTCAATGATATTGAACATCACTTAGAATTAGAGGTTGAACGTCTTGCGGTAGCTAAGCTTTTTGATTATGTTTATATGGCCGAGTCAAACACATGCAAAGTTATAGGCTTCAAGCATAAGAGGGCCATAAGTATAACCAGAAGGGTAAGAGATCCGATTCTGGTTAGAAGAAGTCAGATGCTAAAAAGCACCCAAGGAGTAGGCGTGCTGGCAAGGAAAACGACAAATCTAAGATGAAATTCTACAATTGTAACTAGCTGGCTCATGAGTACATTGAGCAAAAAAATGTGAGACCTAACTCTACTTTATTAAATTATGCGTTAGTTATGAGTTATGTACTCCTAACAGATTCTCATCCTATGTGGATTGTAGACTCAAGAGCAATAGACCATATAGCTCGTGATCAAGATGCATTTGTGGAGTATCGTCAAATTAGTCAAGGGACTAGATGGATATATGTGGGCAATAACACTAGAGTTAAAGCAAAAGAAATAGGCACCTGCGAATTAACTTTGCGTGTGGACGTATTCTTTTGTTACACGATGTCCTACATGCACTAGAGATTTGATGAAACTTGGTTTCTGTTCCTGTTCTTCTTGAATTAGGATATTTCATGGTGTTTGTTTGGAGATTTTTCTAAATTCAGTCCTTATTGGAATTGGGCATTTAGTTTGTGGTTTCGTTGTATTAGAAACAATGCTTGATGATTTAAGTTATGATAATAGTTAATTTTCATATGTTACTTCTTCAAGTAATAATGAAATAGATATTATTGCTTGGCATGCTAGATTTGGTCACATAGGACAAGAAAGAATACATAGACTTGTGAGAGAGGGCTTGTTGGGTCTACTCACTAAGGTTGAATTGCCCATATGTGAAAATTGTCTAGCTAGAAAAACAAATAGAAAACCTTTCAGCAAAGGAATTAGAGTTGAAAAACCATTGCAATTAATCCATTCTAACACATGTGGTCCAATGAACGTAAGGGTTAAATACGGAGCCTCATATTTTATCACATTCATTGATGATTATTCACGTTTTGGATGTCTACTTGATTTCTCACAAATCAGAAGCATTAGATTACCTTAAGTTATATTTAAACACAGTAAAGAATCAATTAGACAGTAATGTTAAAGTCCTAAGGACTGACCGATGACGTGAATACCTTTCAAAGTAGTTCAAAGAACTATGTAATGAGAAAAGAATAACTAAACAACTGACTATTCTTGGAACTTCGCAACAAAATAGTCTAGTGGAAAGAAGGAATAGAACTTTGTCAGAAATGATTAGGTCAATGATGGCGCAATCAAATCATCCAATATCATATTGGGGAGATACTTTGCTAACTGCTGCCTATATACGTAAAAGAGTTCCTTCAAAACCAGTTAGTTCTACTCCATTTGAGTTGTGGATAGGTAGGAAACCTGACCTATCTCATCTGCGACATTGGGGGTTTGCTACTTATGTTTATAACTCCACCCGTAAGTTTGGGCAATTGGGAGCTAAGAGTAAAAAGTGTATCTTTATTAGATACTTAGAACACTCTAAAGGATATGTGTTCATTGGTGAACATAAAGGTGGAACTGTGATTGAACTGGAATCACGAGATGTCAATTTTTTAGAAAATGAATTTCCTAGCATTGAAGAAGTTAATGAGGATTTCAATCTTATGAATTAGAAGATCCAAATGAGGTTATCACTTCTAATGTCGGTGTTGGCACTAGTGCAAATCCTTCGGGGATTGTTACTCTGAGTGGGAGTGAAATGCCAGACACTTTGATTCCAACTGGGGAATCAACTCGAAAGAGTAGTCGTAAGCCAATTTCTCATCGTCATTTTGAGATTGAGGGAGAAGCTTTTATGACTACTTGACATGATAAAGATAAGCCAAATAGTTTTGATGAGGCTCTCATATCGTCTGTTATGGATTTGTGGATGAAAGCAATAGAAGAAGTGATAAAGTTTATGAAAGCCAATCATGTCTAGGACTTGATTGAACTTCCGCCTAATCGTAAAGTTATCAGAAACAAATGGGTTTTCCAAATAAAACATAAAGTGGATCTCCCGATCGAGAGATACGAAGCAAGATTAATCGCTAAAGGCTATACCCAAAATGAGGGAATAAACTATGAAGAAACATTTTCTCCTGTGGTAAAGTTTGCTTTCATACAATTAATCTTGACTATCGTTGCACATCTAGATCTTAAATTGCATCAGATGGATGTAAAAATTACATTTCTCAATGGAGAACTAGATGATAAAATTTATATGCAACAACCACAGGTTTTTGTTGTTAAAGGCCAAGAGCGCAAAGTATGCAAGCTTAAAAAATCTGTCTATGGCCTTAAACTATCCTCTAGACAATGAAACCTTAAATTCCATTAAGCTATAATTTCTTATAGCTTCAGGATGGTTGAGGAAGATTATTGTGTGTACATTAAGAGGTCTAAAGATGTTTTTGCGATATTGTCTTTGCATATGGACGATATATTGTTAGCAATGAATAGTAAAGAGTTTGTCAAAACTGTTAAAAACTGTTGAAGACTGGCTATATTCAAATTTTGACATAAAAAATATAGGCAAAACAACTTATATCCTAGGAGTCAAAATTTTCAGAGATCGTTCAAGGCAACTTCTAGCTCTGTCACAAGAGTCTTACATTAAAAAGATTCTTGAAAGGTTTAACATGGCTGATTGTAAGCCAAAAGATACACCTATAGCTAAGGATAATCTCTTAGTCTCGACATGTGCCCTAAGACTCCTCAAGAAAAAGAAAGAATCGCTATAATTCCTTATGCAAATGCCATTAGAAGTCTCATGTATGCCATGATGTGGACAAGGCTTGATATAAGTTATGCTGTAAGACTGGTAAGTAGATACCAGTCTAATTCTAATCAAAAGCATTGGAGTGCTGTTAAGAGGATTTTAGCATATCTCCAAGACACTGCAAATTATTGTATATTCTATTAAGGAGGTGGTTTGCGACTTGTTGGATATTCAGATGCCGATCTGGATGAGCGCAAATCGACTTTAGGATATACAATCTTGCTAAACAGAGGAGCAATTACATGGAGTAGCAAGAAGCAAACATGCACGGCTTTATCGACAATGGAAGTCAAATATATTGCATTTTCTGTAACAATGTAAGAAGTTGTGTGGCTTAAGGGATTTATGGAGGACTTAGAGATTAATTTTAGCGATGATAGTCCAGTAACAATCTAATATGACAGTCAAGCTGCAATCTCTCTCTCTAAAGATGCCAAATACCATAGTAAGTCGAACCACATTAAGACTAAATACAATTTTATAAGAGACATTTTAGCGAAGAAAGAAGTAACCATGCAGCATGTATCTACACATAGCATGATAGCTTATCTATTTACCAAAGTTGTAACGAGAGATGTTTTCACCTCTCATGCTAAATCATTTGAGCTGTGTAGATTATAATTTTACATTATTAAAATGTGCTTATTTGTTGTAAACATTTTTAATACATGAGTTATTTGGAAATGAAATGGTGTCTCTTGTTTCAATTTATGGAAGGCATAATTACACACATATAAGAGTATATTGTCAAGTTAAGACCGGTTTTCTTATACGAGCAGTCACCTCAGTTACTCTGAGAGCAAGCTGAGATGAGACAAGTAGAATAATAAAACAATGTGTTTGTTGGAGAACCAAATAAAAGGAATTATTCTACAAGTTTTTTCGCCTTGAATATAATTAAGATGAGGCCTTACACAATTTTTATCATAGACCGACTATAATGTACCCCATTATCATCGAGACCTGATTGAAGCTAGATGTGAGATCTTATTTTAGCGTTAGAGGAGAACGTTCAACTTAAGAACTCAGGTCAGGCGCTGTAGAAGAGCGATTGGACTAAAATCTGTACAGTGAATTAAATTAATGAGCATATGCCATAAAATGGAAGATTTACTGTAATGCGTGTATCATACCATGCGTGCTTGGTGACCACAATTGGAAAATAAGAGAATCTCCCTTATTTCTCATTGTGTAAGTTCCATATGACTTTCTATAAGTCAATCCAAGTATCCTTATGACTATCAACTATGTTTCTAAGATCTCAGACTGGTGTCTGTTACTTAAGTATGTTATCTATGACCTTGATATGATTCGGTCTATGAAACATAACTAGGTAAGCGATTATTCTTGATTGATGGATATGAGTGTGATGGGAAGATTTAATTTTTCTTTTATGTAATTCACTAGTCGACCAATTGTATAATATCTTCGAGATATTACAATTGTGAATACATAAAGAGATTGCGTAATTTTAACATACCGAGGGGATTCAGTATGCTTGAGTATTAAAATAAATTAAATTTGGGATACATGAATATATTTTGAAATTCTCTTGCATACAATTGCAATTGAGACATCTCTTGCCTGAGTTAGCAATCGTGATATGTTTTTGACTCACTGAATGAATTTTTGGATATGTTCATAGTCATACGGTGTATTTGCATGTATGATTAAAGATATGTGGTTGTTCATTGGTTCTTTGTTCACTATTTTACTGCTTCGACGTCATCCTATCATGTGCGAGCGGGAGATGCTGGATGGGTGGGTCACCCATAATGGGCCAACCCGACCCGATCCGCATATGGTAAGCAATTACCATATGCGGTATAGGGAGTTGAAGGAAGTTGATTTAAAATCAGCTTCCCACGTTAGTTTCTAGGTAGTAGAAAATAACTCCCTAAAGTTAAGAATATAGAAAAAAAAAATTCTTCATCTTCTTCTCTTCTTTTTGAAGGAAGAATAAAAATATTGAACAACTCATTAGAAAAAAGGCATTTATATTGTGATTCGAGGAGGATTTCCAATTGTGATTTCTTTCCAACCATTGATGTGACCAACACTTGATTACTCTGCTACGTAATTCGAGAAAAAAGGTATTTCAAGAATCCTTAATTTTTCTTTCAACCTCAATTGCTCGTATCTACCTATGAGTTATTAGCTCATCCCCAACTTTTCAGGTCTTAGGTATGTCGACACATGGGGTAAAGAAGAATCGAATGTCTTCTTGTAGTTGAGAAGTATATAGCTCTCAGTGGATTATTCTATTATAGTTGGCATCTTCTCAGAAGTCTTTAGCATTAAAAATGGATATTTTCTATTTTTATTTACCGTATCCATATGTTGTGTTAGAGTTTGACTTGAATGGCAATAAATATTGTAATAGTTAAAATATTCTTAGTTCCCACATGCCCAAAGGTCAGGATCGTGACACGTGGTGGAGTTGTCATTAATGTATTTGTCTTCTCTCTATGTTTAATAGATGTATAATTTTTCTACATTAATACAATCCAATAAACAATACCTAGTGTCGTTAACTTTTTGCAATAAAAATTCAACATGCCTGTTTTAGAATAATTTTGCTACTAAAAAGGAATTCAAATCAAAATCCAAAGGCAAGAAAACCTTATTGAATTAGAAGAGTAGAAGAAATTTCAAAATTCTTTCATTCACATTTTTTTTTACGCAAGAATGTTTTATAAAACTCTTGAATATATGAATTTGGAGTATCTTATTTTCACGCAATTCATAGGGCTCAACAAGCAATCTATATTTCATGATCAAGTATGTAGTACTGTTTGTAGAAATGATCCTTATTTATCATATTAGCAATCAAAATATGGTCGAAAGAAAAAAAAAAAACCTCTATTTGACAGGGCTTCTTGTAGAAACAATAATCTTTAGTGAAAACCATCACTTAAAATCTAGAAATATTTATGTTGCATCCCCAAGAATCAATTATTAAATATGCGAAAACATACATGAATCCATTTGGCTTAATTTTTCTTTAGAATCATGTGGTTTATCTTCCAAATCAACATGTTCTTGTAGAAAATCTTTTAATTTCCTATATGCACTCTCTCTGATGATGAGATGTCAAAAAAAATAGAACGATACATGTGACCTAGGGACCATAACCATTTATATAGATAACTTTTCTTATTATCTTTAGGTATTTCTATTTCAGCCCATCATGTAAATAGAAATTATCTTTAAGCCTATACATTAAACATACACCCTATAAGATATATTAAAGCATAAATTACTAAAAATCTTAATATATCACTTTTAATTAGGTTTAATCTTATATGACAATATGTAATACATAATTATTCATATATAGGCCCAATGTTGGATTAAGGATCCAACAATGTTGGATTGAAGACCCAACACTTCTTCTTATACTTACAAATTCTATTGGACCTAGAATTAATACATTAGAAGAATATTTAATTTTGGGTCTTTTAATATCAATAGGTTGATTGTTTCACTCTTGTATCTTCTAAAAGGAAAAAAGATCTCTGAAAGCTCTTTCTTGGATCTGAAAGAGAGTACTTGGGTTCTTCCAATAACTAAAAAGTGTATCATGCTTGAATCAAACTCGGGTTCATGATGGTGAAGGAATTAGCATGGGAAAAATGAGGGATTCTAATTGTAAGATATGTAATGAAACCATCACTAGAATTGAGATCTCAGTCAAAGAGAAAGATCTCAAATATCTTTTGTATATCATAAGAATGAGCCGATTCGCAAGGACCATGATTAGGAATTGTTTGATCGTCTTTCTCTGAGCAAGAGGTGAAACATAATCAACTTGAATTCAAAACATTTATTTGAAATCTTGGTGATAACTAGATTTGTTATTTCATGTTTGCTTTTGTGAAAAAAAATACTAATTGAAGTGGAGCGTTTCCTCAAACAACAAGGGGCTGAGTTAACTATTCAATCAAATGATATTGAGCATTTTTCCTATCTCTTCTTGAGAAACAAGTGGGCTATTTCTTTGCAAAATTGTGCTCAATGTTATATGTGCCAACTCCACTAAGATCTCTTCCTTAGTTGTGGGAAGAATCCATAGGAATCAAACTTTTTTAGGAACACAGCGAGCGAGAATTGGATTTGGTTAGACAATGTGTGGTTGGTGAACAAGGATCTATTTTTCACCAAGGTACAGAATGTATCATCAAATATTCAATACGATTCCACAAGATCTAGTTTCATTCAAGTAACAGATTTTAGCCATTTGAAAGGATCTTTTGATCAATCTAGATCATTTTGATTCTGTAATTAGTAATGAGGATTCAAAATATCACACATTGATCGATCAATGTCCCGGCTATTCGCAGAACATGAACAGTGGATGAATAAGTATCTACTTTCAGAAAAAATTGAAGAATTTCTTGGAAATCCTACAAGATCCATTCATTCTTTTTCCTCTGACAAATGGGCAGAACTTCATCTAGGTTATGAATCCTATTGAGAGGTCCATTAAAAATTACAAATTGTTGAAGAAAGAAGAGGATGCTTCTTTTGTCCCTTCTAGGTGATAAAAAAAAGTTAATATATTCAAGATAATTATGTATTTACCAAAATATCGTCAAATTACGTATTTACCAAAATATCGTTTCAACTTATCCTATTTCATCAAATATCGGATGTGATGTGGTTTTGAAAGATGAACTAGATATGGACAGCTCTAATAAGAATTCATTCTTGAACAAAAATTCATTTTTTGATTAGTTTCATCTGTTCCATAATTGGAACAGGAGGGATCTACATTATAGCATAATTTTGAATTAGAAGAGAGATTTCAAGAAATGGCAAATCTATTCACTCTATCAATAACCGAACCAGATTTTGGTGTATCATAAGGGATTTACCTTTTCTACTTTTTCCTATTAATTAGAGAAAAAAAAATTCTTGAATAAGGTACTCAACTCCAGGAATAAGAAGAATGAATCTTTTTATTGAAGGATCATGAAAAAATGGGGTCCGGATCTTCTATCAGAATGATTTGGAGGATCCAAAACAAAAAATAGTGGCATTTAGTAGAAACAACATTCAATTGCAGATGGGAATCAAAATCTAGAAAATATAAACTCACTACAGATATGCTACATATATAACTAAAACCCTCCATTTTTATAAACAATGTGTTATTCTGATTCTTCGAGGTGATGAATGCCGTTCGAAGATTATTCAATGACCCACTTGTTACAGCTACTAGCCTCCCCATGGGTCCCTAGGATTAATTACAGAAGAAATTTAATAAGGACCCACGTTGCATGAGTTGTATAAATTGTTTTCTTTATTACTTCGAGCTGGAGGGAATAGTAGCCATAGCAGAAACCCTAAATTTAGGATCAAAAGCAATTGTAGTCACATTTTCGCCAACTTGAGTAATCGCCTTTGCTTTTTCCAATCCTTCTCTCTCTCTCTTCTCTTTTTTATTTTTATTGTTTTTAATTACGTACATGAATATAAATTGAATCCCAATTCAACCTTAGTAGGAGTGGATTCAAATCTTAAATTTCTTGTACAAATTCGAAGAAAGTTTATCCATTAAACCAACTAGCATCGACAACTCCAATATCACCTCCATTCTAGAGCTAAAATAAGAGAAAGTGCAAATACCATTGTCATATAACTTGATATGATTCAGCTGAAACCAGGTTGAGATGATGAATGTGATGAGGAGCTAGCAGCCATTGGGAATAATAATTGTTGATGATGATGAAGATCATAGGAACTTGCTGTTAGATCAAGCACAATCCCTTTTGAAGGATCTCGGGAGCTCGGCGGATTAGGAAAGGAGTTCATTTGTGCATTTTGGTAATGTAAATCAGATGCTTTGAAGAAACCGGGATTATTGCCAGCGTTTGATAGCGGGCTGTAACTTGAATCCAGCAACATAAATGAAGCTGCCGAGGAGGCCGTTGATGCCATCGCAGTTGCACCCACAGGGAGTGGATGGTTATGGGTTCCTTCATAGGTTGTTATGAGAATTGACATGTCCTCTAGGCATCTTTGCACCTAATAATCAAAATTTAGAAAAGATTTTTTTATTCCAAATTATAAAGGTTTGTCAAATAATAAAAAAAATAACCCAAGAAATTTATTGAAAGTACAAAATTGTAAGAAAATTTGTGCGAATTGAGAATTTTAATTACCTGTTTTCTGACAGGACATCCAGGAACAACTGTGCATCGATAATAAGCTCGGGGACAAGGATTTCCTTTTGCAATTTTCTGACCATATTTTCTCCATTGGCATCCATCATTGATCTACAATCAAACTCAAATTTAGCATATAGCGAAAAGGTTTAGTAATGTTAGGACAAATGGTGAACTCACAGTTGCTGCTTGGCATCTTGTTCTCACTGAAACCCTAGCTTTTCTGTTTGGTGGCAAGGCAACATGGCTTGGACTGCCAGAGAATTGATCACTCTGTTCAATCTTTTTTTGTAATAATGGAAAGCTTGCAGCAATGTCCTCTTTGTTATCTTCTTTATCTTCCTCTCTTTCAATTTGCAACCTCAAAGATAACCCTAATTCCGTACTAGTCCTTTTAGAAAAATCATCTCTTGATGATGCTGACTGGGGACTTTGGTTTTTCGTTTCTAAAATTTGGGCAGCTCCCTTTGGTTCTTGAAAAGGCTTTTCATTACCCTTCAGTGAAAGAAAGGTATGTGGAATATCCTAAACAAATTGAGAAAATAGATGTGGCATCACCAAAATTATCTAAAAATCAGACCAATTAAATTGACTCTCAAATTAATTCATAACAAAGAAGATTCAAAAATAGAAATGAATCATACCATTTGCTGGCTACTTTGCTGAATCACAGCCAATTTCATTTGAAGCTCATAGTAATCTTTCATCGTTTGCTCTACCACTTTCCTCAGCAATGTATTTTCTTCTTTCATCCGATTCATCTCCTTTTGCAACATGGACAACTGACAAGGGATAGCAGCTTTAATTTGTTAGTTCCTTCGAAACAAGCACAATAAAATTTTCTTTTACCATCAAGTTTGGCCAAATTGCAATACTATTAGAGAAGGAGGGGAAAAAAAGAAAAAAACCATTGCAAAGATAATAATAATTGATTTATAAACAGGACAACTGAAGAGAGAGCAAAAGGAAAATGATATTCGTGTGCGTGTGTGTGTATGTAGAGAGAGAGAGAGAGAGAGAGAGAGTAATATATATAGAGTACCTCTTCTGTGTTCTTGTTTTGATCTTGTAAGGATAATTCTTCAGCGTCTCCTTCTTTGTCTTGTGAATATTTTTCATCAAATCTCTCTTCATGCACTTTTTTATTTTGGTCTCCATTTTCTGGTTTTTCATCTTCTTGAGCATCTATTTTCAAGGAGAGATCAATGTCCATTTCATTTTCTTGATCTCTTTGATCCATTGGGAAGAACAATATGCAGAATTTTTCTTTGTAATAATCTATGCTGCTTTTGAGGCACACTAAAGTCAATTCTCTAATCTCAAAGGCATAGTATATTACACACACTAGGACGCATCTAAGTTTTGACTTTAATTAGATCCATTATTAATAAATTAGACCCCTCCATTAAAATAATGACTACATGAATCAATTAGCAATTTTGTTAATATTATTGCTTGCTTGCTTTCCGCATCTTTGTGTGTGTGTATATAATACATACATAATTTTCATTATCAATTTGAGCAGCCCTCTTCACTAGGTGAAATGACTATTTTAGCCCTCTAAATTTGCAGTTTCTGTTAATATATATATTAATGGATTGTATTGCTTTTTTAACAGCCCTTAAGTGAGAAGGAAGTTTCTAAGTATATTAGGGTTTCTTAGTATATTTATTTTTACTCTCTTAGAATAGATTATAAAAGGTATCAGAATGGTAACCCCTAACAATATCTAGCAATATCAAATCCGAAATGGTAAATTGCACTCGTTGTTGAAACTAATAATTAATTTATGAAAGCTTGTAACTATAAAATATCTGACATCATCTTCTCTCATGGAATATGAAGCCCATACGAAATCCCATAACATAAGAACCTTGGGATCAGATATTAAAATTGTCAACTACAAAACCATGATTAAATGATATTACTTGGAAGACTAAAACTGAACAGAGGTATTATTTATTTTATTTTTGTTGCTTTTTAAACTCACCTTCTAAGTCACATAATCGTAAATTATTTACGGATAAAATATTAATTAACTTCATTTTCTATTTTCTTTTTCCTTCTCATGCGGTGGCAGTTGTCTCTACCTGTACAATGCAAACAATTAAAAAGAGAATTATACAGCACAATCAAGATGTCAAGAGTTCAACATTATTCATCATAATAATAGAGAAGAGAATTATACAACGGCAGCAATAATTAAAAAGAGACTTATACAACGGAAGCAAGATGTCAAGGGTTTAATTGTCAACTCCATTCACAATAACGTTGGAAGAATTAGTTTAATTTTGAATGGAACGGCTGCCAAATTAAAAATGGTGGGAGAAAAGATATATATGGGGGGCCGGGGGGGTTGGTAATTATAGCATATAAATATGTGTGAAATCAGTCGAACAATATATTATGTTACACTTAGGTGTCCCTTTTTTTTTAAAAAAAAAAAATGAATAGATCTAAATTAATCTGAATTTTAAATAGAGCTGAATATCTAAATCCTAACAATATATTTATTTTTTAATTGCTAAAAATAAATATTAAGTTTTTTGACCTAAAATTTTTGAAAACTAATATTTTTTCATTTGTGCCCTTACAAATTATAAATGTTAAACAAATAATAAGCATCTCAAAAAATATAAACAAGATAATATATTATTGTAACGTAAATCATGTTCTATTGAATATAACCCTTTAATATCTTAAATTACTATATGTTAATTAATTTTATTGTAATTTATGATGTTTTTATACAAAAAAAAAATCATAAAAAATTATGAAGATAAACAATGCTAATTTGAAGATAATAAAAAGATAAAAATAATAATAGTCTACCAATATATTATCACAAGTTATAGAGATAGGTAATCGTGCAAATTATTAAAAATTTTTTATTTAGGTAATAAAGAAAATTAATTAATTAGATATGAATATTTTGGAGAATATCTTTTAGTGATATTATTCATATTTTTTGATTAAGCAAAAAGCTAAAAAAAAAATTTGCCCAAAAACTTAATGACTTAATGATTAAAAGTTTTTATCAAGTTAAAAGAACAAACGAATTTAATGACTTAACTAATTGAAATTAAGTCAATTAAGTCATTAAGTAAAAAAAAAAAAATTGCTCCTATTAAGAGAACTTAATGAATCTTATCCTCAAAATATGCATGGCAGTAAGGCATAAAAGGAGAATATAATGAAAATGAAAAACAAATGCATGTAGCTACAAGCTAATAATAAAGAAAATTCTGCATTTGAGAAAAATTAGTATATTTTAAAAAAGAAAGTTCAAGCCTTAAACAGATAAGGAGAAACTATATAATTGTCGAACCACTTGATATTGACCAAAAAGCTTTAATTTCGGTAGTGTCTTTTCCTACAACATATACAGTACGTGATTCTAATCAGCTGACATATAATAGTATAATACCCTGTTAAAATATTTATAGATTTATATTGATAGATTTAGGCAGGAATTAATTGCTATTTTAAACAAATATTATGGATAATAAAGAGAATTAGAAACGACGGGGGCTATATGAAACATGCCAAAAGATATACACTAGGCTCACAGCTTTCTATTGCTTTCAATTTTCAGGATACAATTAATTTATACGGAGCGATGCTCTCTATTTATTTGTAGGATTCATCAACCAATCAAATGATGCCGAGTATATCCCATAGGATGGCTGGTGGTGATACTATTGCATGGATTTTTCATGTTTCCTTCCATTACCATAAGTGGAGAGCCACACACCTATCACAATACTATAATACTTTATTTTATTCTATTGAGATATTTAATTTATATTTGAACTGATGTAATAAATAATATGTCATTATTTAATTGATTGAAGTAATAGATAATTATTAAATTTTTGTATTTTTAGTTTAATAGTAGATTTCTATTAATGACACGTTAATTGAGATACAAACTAAAGGCTAGTTTGATAATATTGTAGCTTTTAAAATAATTATTATTAGCTGTATTGTAGAAATAATTAGTTGTAAAGAGAATCGGTTAAAAGTGTTGTGAGTTTTAAAAACAATCATATATATTTTGTAAATCTTACTATTAAAGTACTGTAAAAATATAAATGACTGAGTTAGACATAATGTTACATAAAATTTATTTGAACAATTATAAACATATATATATAAAATATTTCTTTGTCTACCTATAATACTTGATAACTAAAATAAATATTTTCTATTATTAATTTTATTTTTATCTCAATATAATTAGTAATAATAATCACCACTTTAAAGTTAATAATTTTATTTACTAACTAATAAGGATAATTTTAAATTTTTATAATATATATGAGGCTATAAATGAAATTATATTAAGTATAAAGTTATTATCAAAATTAGATTTTGAAAAACTACTTCTTCCCTTCTTTTTTAAAATCTGCTATAGGATGGAGTGATTTTGTCTAAGATGGTTTTAAAAAAAATTTACTAAACACTGAAATTAACTTATAACTTTAAAAAATTACTTAAAGTCTCTTAAAAGTAATTCCAAACAGATCCTTAGTATTCCAACAAATCAAGCAAAGCTTTAATTATCACAAATTAAAATACTCTAATTTTTTTGTGTAAACTTGACATAAATAATCGTAATTAACATGCATTAAATCCGCTTCTAATTAATTAGATAAATAAACAAATTAATTAAAATTCTGTACATACAACGCATGCACGTGGACGGTATACTGCATGCTTCGGAGCAAGCAACGCCGCATCCATTTCTTACGTTGGCCCATTTGTTTGTGGATATATTATTATTATTATTATTAATTTCTCACTCATCCTTTTTATCCCAATAAACATGTACAGGCGTGTAACTTCGATTTCTACAGTCAACCAAATTAATTATTCAAATAAATATAATGTATTTATGAGTCTTTAATCGAGTTGAGACATCTATATGTATTAAAATATAAATTTAAAATTAGATAATAATACCTTTAATTTATAGTACAATATAATGTTAAAATATTAAAAAAGATTAGTAATTAACTTTAAATTAATATTTTAAAACTCGTAGTAGGCGGCAATTAATAATATTCATACAATATATTGTAAGATATCGAGTACCCTTGTCAATATCATTAAAGGTAGCTCTTCATTGCAAGAGGTTTGGACATTAATGCACATTAGACCTTCCACAATACGTGAGCATAAGTGAGCCATAAATTGTTTGTATGAAATATTGTATACAAAGTTTATATAAATATAAATATATTAGCTCTATAGAAGCATAAAAATTAGTACATTTAATGAAAATATGGATTGTTTATTGATACTTTTATGCAACTCTACCTTAACATCACATTAGTTTGTGTAAACAGTCTATGGTTTTATCTTTTCAATATTGACATGTAGATCACGTCATTTATACACCTAAAATTATTTTAGGATATTTTTGTTCCAACAATAAATTTCATTAATGTGCATATATTTTTCAATTAAAGCTTTTGTTACACTCCGATTATTATATTAAAGTTCTGGCAGCCTGCAGAACTCTCATGATCCTTCGGTATTTTAACAATTTTCTAATTATTTTTCTTACAATTTTCTCCCATCTTTTTCAAATAATCAAAGACTAGTAAATTTTGTTTATTTTTAATTAATAGATGATATCATGTTCCATGTAATTAATTGTCCGTATTTCACGTTGATCTGTTTTGAATTTCTTGACCCGGGCAAATCTTAAAATTAATTATATACAGATAGGTCATATAGAAGCATCATCAGCAATTTAGTTAATTATTACAAACATAAATATTCATGCCGTTGAGCCGTTCCTTTCTGACGAATTATCTCCTAAAAATTCGTAGAGACTATTGTCTTGCAAAGACTTGTCCAAATTAGAATTAATTAATTTATAAGAAAAATTTAATTTACCCTTATTTTGTCGATTGCTAATAATTAATAATTATATGGCATTTGTCTTGTCTGGACTTTGGGAATTGGGTTCAGCTATCAACGAAGTAAAGGCACTGTTTATAAAAACATTTCGTTCCTTTATTTGAATTTGTAAATTAGAAAACTTGAAGATCATTTTTATGTTAAATTTTTATTTCAACATTCACATAATTTTTTTCTTTCTATTTTTAGTCATCCATCGTTTTCTTCTGTCTGCTTAAAAAAATTTGGATGCTTTGGCTATCATAATGATCACCAAATCTTGTGTTCACAAAATCTCCCCAACACAATAAATTTTGTTATCAATTTAGCTGCTCGCTGTAATCCTGAAAATCATTATTTTCACACGCTATCAAAATAACTTAAAATAAAACAAAATAATTAGTTTCATACCAAATGAAGCAAAGTTTAAGCGATGGGACAGAGGTAGCAACTTATTCCAAATGGGTAATATGTCGCAAATCTTCTAGGAGTTTACAGCCAATAATTCTTTATTAAATTTAGAATCTTTTTTTTTTGTTGTGTTCCTCTTGTATTTTGATATTATGTAGTGTCAAAACAAATCCAGACTTTACTAGGTTACAGTCTACGGATGTCCGTACTTATAATCGAATCACTCTCTCAAACTTTTTTCCGATATTATGAGGCTAGAATCAATCTCTCAAACCCTTTTTTGATATAATGAGGCAAGCTGATAATTCTATAAAATTATATCAAAATTTTCAATAATATTGATTCACTAAATTTTTTCGTTAAGATCCAATCTAAACCAATGGAGTGGTTCTCATCGAATACAGCTCAAATCTGATTCAAACAAATTAATTTCTACATGAGGGGAGCTTGTGCTAAGTTTAGATTTAGGTTTGTTTTTCTAATGTTTAAGGCAGGTGGTTTAGCCAAGGAGCACTAGGTGGTGAGCTAAAGAAATCTGTATACTAAGCTGAGTTGATCATATATGGAATAATAGGGAGAGCTTAGTGGAGCCATAGGAGTTGATATAGAGGGGGCTAATGTGTGCTTAGGAGTAGCTTAGGTATACTCAAGGGACAGCTTAGGTGGTCTTACAGAATACTTAACATAACTCGGGTAGCTTAGCTAAGCTCATATGTGAAAGACAATCTTAACCTCAAATTGAAAATATAATAAAACAAATATAAATATAGTAAAACAAATATAAATATAAAGAACCCATGATGTTTACATGATTTGGCCTTTAGCTTACGTCAATGGAAGAAAGTAATCACTAATTCACGATATAAACGGGAGGCCACACAAGATTCCCTAATACCGAGATGAATAATAAGGATGACAAAACACCGGGTTCAGGCCAGGTATGTGCTTACACAAGATAGGTCTGGACTGTTTCAACAAACGCCTGACCAAGTTTATGCTCGATTTTTTCACATAAGAAATTGGTTGAGCCCGGCAACATCCCGGCACATAGGCTTCAGCTACTTGAATATAGTAAATTGAAAAAAAAAATTGTATCATTAAATTTTAAAGTACTTAAATTCTTTCTGCATCCTTTGTATTGTAAAGTTAATTCAATCAACTTGAATAGGATTTGGAATCCAACTCTAGGTATTTTTCTAAAGACCTGAACTAACAAAGACAACTCCAGAAAGCCATTTAGTAAATTATTCAACCTAAAATTTCATTATAATGCATGTGTGTGGGTATACACAATAGATAGTAGAGATTCATACAAAAAGAGCTACAATTATATATTCATAGGTAATCAATGACACACAATTGAAATAATTTTTCGAAGCACTCAGTATTATAGTTTTTTATTGATGGAAATCTTGACCCAAAACAAACATACAAACTAACATTATAGAGACGGTTGCTCAAAAGTGTCGGCCTGTAGGCTGTGCGTGACAGTAACTAAGGGTAGGTGTTGACCCAAATCGAACTGAACCTAAAATTTTACTCTATTTTTAGTTCAGTTGGGAAACTTGAACATGTTGCATCCTTAAACTCAATCTATTTTAACTCTTTAAAAAAAATTGATTCCAATTGCAATACACACACCCAATTTTAATTCACAAACCCGATCCCCAATTCCAAATTTGACAAACAAACAAACCCTAACCCAGTATCTCAGCTACAGCCTAACCTGGTCCTGACGATTCCTTCATCATTTCATGCCACTACTACACGTCAACATTGTCAGCACAGTCTTATTGTCTAGTCTTCTATCTTAAGTCAGCCCATGAGCCACAACCGCAGCTCGCCGTCACTAGCACAGCCCTCATATTTCCTCTCACAAATCCACCTATGACTTAAACCCGCGTTGACTCTTCACGCACGGGAAGTCAGCTACAAAGTTTGTTTGCTTGGCTGCACTTTATTGCCTTTTTTCTCTATTCAAAATTTTTTTATTTGGTTGGTGGCTGCATTTGTTATGTATTGTATAGTGGCTATAGCTAAAATCTATGACAATTTATTTGTTGTAATGTTGTGTACTAATACTATATTGCGGCTGCAACTAAAATCTATGACATCATGTTTAGTTTTTTCTTGTAAATGATAGGAAAGATAGGACAGAATATGTTGATCAGTTGATGCATGGAGAAAATTAATTTCTATATATTTATTGCTTTAATTAATTATGAAACTTGTGTATAGTGACCTAGCTACTTGCTTTATCAATTATCATCATCAAACAATGCAATACAAAAATTAATCAATTTACATATACATGTGTGTGTGTGTGTGTGTTATGTATTATGACTTATGATAATTACGTTTTTTTAAGTAATAGCTTAATGTAAGAATAATAATTACAAAAAAATTGATTGTACGTGAACGTGTTATGATTTAAGACATCTGCATCGGGTAATTGAAGAGTTCGCGCCAACTCCCAATCAAATGATAAAGTTAGTGGTGTGCCACCAATGGCTACCAATGCGCAATTAGAATCAGAGAGGAAGAGGTCATCAATGACGGCATCGAAACCACCTAAGCCAAGAAAAAAAATGGCTCCAATATCAATAGTATAGAAATATTTCACTAGATTGGCAGAAAATAAGAATTGGTGTAAGTGCAACTATTGTGGTCAAGAATATGCATGTAAAAGTTCGTTGCATGGGACTAGCACTTTGTGAAACTACAATGAAAGGTGTGAAAAGTACAAGAACTATCAAGACAACCAAAGAATTTTAACTCAAGAACCTACTTGTGAGAGTGAAGAGAGTAGTCAGATTGTAGTTAGGGGGTTTAGTCAGGATGTTGTTAGAAGGGCAACTATTAAAATGATTATTCTTGATAAGCTACCATTTTCACATTTGGAGATTATCGGATTTATGCATTTTTGTCGTGTTGCATATTAGAGGTATGTTGTCCCAACACGTAAAACCATTATTAAGGATATCCTTGACTTATTTTTGGCTGGAAATGCTTCTTTGAAGAGTTTGTTGAGTGATAGTAAGTAAAAAGTCTCTCTCACCATTGATATTTGGACTTCGATTACGATGGCCAATTATATAGGGATAACAGCTCACTTTATTGACCATAATTGGCAGTTGCACAAAAAGATCATTAGTTTTAACACGGTTCCTGATTATAAAGGGAAGACAATTGATAAGTAAATCGAAAAATGTTTGCTTAATTGGGCTATCGAGAGGGTGTTCACAATCACCATGGATAATGCAAGTGGAAATGATAGTGCCATTAGGTATTTAACAATTAAATTGAAGACTTGGAGAGATGATTTCTTATTATTGGATGGTGAGTTTTTCCATGTGTGTTGTTGTCCATACATTCTAAATCTTATTGCTAACTAAGGGTTGGGAAAAGTAGACAAGAGCATTATTAGTATCCGTAATGCTTTGAAGTATGTGAGGCCATCCATTGCAAGGTTACAAACATTTAAAATTTGTGTTGAGCAAGAGAAAATTTTGGGCCTAAATGGTTAAATTTCTCAAAGAAGTGTGATTTTAGATTGTTCTACTAGGTGGAATTCCACTTATATCATGTTGATAATTGCTTTGAAGTTTAAGCAGTTTTGATTGAATGGAAAATGAGGATAAGCTTTATAATGCTTATTTTCTAAAAAAGAGAGTACAACTGGGAGTGGTAAGTGAAGGATAGGACCTTCGAGAAGTGATGATTGGGAAAATGCTCACCAAATGGTTAGGCTTTTGTGGATTTTTTTATGAATTTGTGGATTTCTACTTCTTTAAGGGTGGCATCGAGTAACTGCTACAATTTTGAATTCAATGTCTAACAATGTTGATCCACATTTGAGAGGGATGGCATTTAGCATGAAGGACAATTTTGACAAATTTGGGGAGGGCATATTAAAAATAAACAAATTGTTGATTGTTACTGTTGTACTAGATCCACAGAGCAAAATGAATTTCATAATAGTTTGCTTTCGGAGTTTATAAGGCAAGGATAATGAAAAATGTAGTGAGATGAAAAGCATAGTGAAAAACATTTTGCATAGGCTTTATGAAGGATATAGTGCAAAACATCCCAAGTGCAAGTGCTAATGCTAGTACTAGTGCAAGTGCAAGCCATGCTAGTGGTTGTGGGTTTAGTAGTAGACTGACTTTTTTTTATTTAGGTGATGCTGATGATGATTATAAGGATGCTTTCTCTAAATACACTGAGATGGTTGTTGAGATGAGAGATAACATAAAATTGTCAAATGAGTTAAACCTTTACTTGATGGAAACAGTTGAATTTCAATTTTTCAATTCATTAGGTACTCAATTTGATATTTTACTATAGTGGAAGTAGGGGTGGGCATCGGTTCGATTCGGTTCGGTTTCGGAATAAATTATCGGTTTCGAAAATTAAAAAATCGTTCGGTTTTTTTAAAAAAAAAAACCGAACCGAAACCGATAAGTCAGTTTCGGTTCGGTTTCGGTTTTCGGTTTCAGTTCGGTTACGGTTCTCTTAACGGTTTTATTTAAGCAATCAGTTTCAAATCGGTTTCGGTTCACCTTAGCAATTCGGTTTCTGTTCTAATTCCACTTCAACTCCTAATTCGATTTTTCGGATCTTTTTCTATTTCAAATTTGTACAATAATTTTCTCATTTTTAGTACTTGTATACATACTCCTTCTTACAATAGTTACACTTTGCTTTTTTTCCTCCAAGTAGTTTGGAAAATGATTCCCAAACATCCGATCTCAAACGTCAGTCTGTTTTTTCATTCGGAATAGCCTCCTCAAACTCTTCTTTCATAATCTCCTCTACAACATTGTTATTTTCTTCCATTCTACACACAAGGCGTACCATAATCAATGCATAATAAATAAAATTAAATAATTAACAAATTTGTATTCACAAAAAAAAAAAACAAGAATTTTGGACTAAAATGAAAAATATTCAGAATTATAGTTACTATTTTTAATATCAAAAGTTTTGGCCCAAACTATAAATAAAATAAAATAAGTTTCTGTGGTATATCATAATTTTAAAAAAGTCTAGAGACCAAATGATATTTCACGGCATTGACTTTCGGTCAAGGACCATTTTATAAACTTTACAAACAAATTAGGCCACAATAGAATTCTTATATGCAAATATTTTCTAAATAATGGTTATAATAAAATTTTAAAAACTAGAGGGATTTGAATGATAATATCCCTTCATCATATTCAACATTTCGTCTCTCTCTCTTCGCACAGCAAGCACCAAGCAGCAGACACAGTTACAACTTACAAAAATCAAAAAATAAAAATCTAAAAAAATTACAGTAACATACACACATAAATCTAAATATTATCAATAATCTTATGTAATAATAATAAAAAAAATAAAATAACAAAAGTAAAGAGCAAATCAGCAAAACTTCTCAGAAGTCAGATCTATTTAAAAAAAAAAAAAAGAGAAAGCAGAGCAAGAGGCAAGAGCAAGAGTAAGTTACTTGGTTGGGTGGCTAGCGATGGAGGGATGGAAGGAACAGCGGCGGCAACGGTGGGTAGATCCGGCCACGAAGAAGAAGTCAGCAGATTGGAGAGAGAGAGAGTTAGAGACGGGAAAGGGGAAACTGGGAAAGATAAAAAAAAATGATTTTTGATTTTGTGTATATATATGTGATGGTGAAATTACAAAAATACCTAATAACGGTTCGGTTTGGTTTTTATAATTTTTAATCCAAAAACCGAACCGAACCGAACCGAACCATTCGGTTCGGTATTTATAAATACGATTTTTTTACTTAAAAAAACCCGAACCGAAACCGAAAAAAACCGAACCGAACCGATTTTTTTCGGTTCCGGTTCAGTTTGTGCCCACCCCTAAGTGGAAGGTTAACAGTTTGAAGTATCCAATTTTATTGCAAATAACAAAAGATGTCCTTGCCATTTCAGTATTTACTATTGCTTCCGAGGCCGCCTTTAATACGAGGGTCCTACTGTAAATGAACATATGGTTCCATGACTCCTGACATGGTGGAAGCACTCATATAGACACAAAATTGTTTGCAATTGAGGCTTATAGTTTGCTGTAATAGTTGGTTGAAAAAGAATAAATTATATGATTTGGTGGTGTTATGGTATTTTAGAAAGTAACAGTTGGGTGAAGAATGAATTATACATAATACATGTACATGTATTTTTTATGTTTAGGTTTAGTCATTGTTTTAGATTGGTGAAGGTTAATTGTTGATGCTTGTTTGGTGGAGATTAATTGTTGCCTAATGGACTGATTTGCTTTTCTTTTTGCAGAATGGAATGATTTGCTTCATCATTTTCTATCTATTGATGGAGAAATTGAGATGATTTGACTTTAATTCAATAATTTTATGGTTGGTCTTATTTACTTGGATTAACTTCATGACTTGGAATAGGAAGCTATTTTCTTTACTGTTATTTCCTTTTATTGTTGTAATTTGTAGTGGATTATTTTGAATTTGGTTTTTTGGTAACCTGAATATTTTCATCATTTGTTTATTTTTTTATTTAATTTGTTTATTTTTGGCTATTCTTGGTCTGACTCGAATTATTAACTCGACCCAAATCGAATTATTAACCCAAGCCGTTTTGCAACCCGAAATTCACAACCCAAAACCAAACCGAATTACAAACTCGAACCAAATTTGAAACCGAACCGCATAAATAATTTTCTAACCCATTTGGGTTGAATTCTTAAACCTAAAGGGGTTGCAAACCGATCCGAAAACTGAAAAATCTGAATCGAAAACCAAAAGTCCCACCTATAACAGTGACTATAGAGACTAGAGGTGCATTGCAGAGCTACAACACCAACAATGTCAGTTGGAGATTCAATATAGTACGATGCGTGTGATGCTGGAGGTGTATTGAACGATCAGTCTATTGTGTCTACTTGGAGAATTAGAGGTGGTGGCTTGTGTTTTGTGTGTGTGTGTGTGTGTTACGAGGAGAGTTTAGGTTTAGCCCTGATCTTGGTGATTTACTCAAAAGCTTTCTTAGCTCTTTAATCATGTGATTTATTTTGGAGCTTTCTTCACTCTTTCTAATCGTGACGAGTTCCCCAGGAGCTTACTTAGCCCTTTGATCTTGGCGATTTTCTCAGAAGCTTTAGCCCTCTGATCACGTTGATTTACTCAGCAGCATCTTTGCTCCTTATGATGGTGTTTTCCTCAGGAGCCTTCTTAGCTCTATGATAATGGTGATTTATTTAGGAGCGTTTTTAGCTCTTTAATCATGGTGTTTTCCTTAAGAGCTTTCTTACCTGTTTGATCATGGTAATTTATTCAGGAGCTTTCTTAGCTCTCTAATCATATGGTGACAAAAAATATGGCAATAAAGTTTGGCGACACACACAAATTTCATGGGAGAGGAGTTCTCAATCCCATATATAAGTAACCTTACTAAGGTACCCTCTTATTGGTGATTTGTTCATGTTCATAGCTCTTTATTAGTAATCGAGATATGTCAATTGAACATGGTAAATCATAAGTGGAGATAAAATATGATGAACAAATCATAACAAATAAGGAGTAAATAATTCATTCACAATCACATGGTAATAAATATAAATCATCCATATAAATTATCTATATAGATTGTATTAGAGAAGGCAAGTTATTCAATCACACTTCAATCATAGTGAGGATCTTGTCAAGGCGAGTTATACCCAAGGCGAAAAAAAAAAAAATTCCATTCATAAGTGGTAATCGAAGAAAGAGAAGCTAATATACCATATGTAATGACCTATAACTAAAGGCAAGCCATTCATTTACATTCTTGTGAGGACTAGGTAAGCTATATGCTTTTAATTTGTAAGGAGATAATGAATCTCTGAAAACGAATGGGCAACCTTTGTAGGGTACTCATAGGGTCTCCACAAGGCCTTCAGCATTGTGGGGTACTCCTGAGGTCCTCATAAGTTCATGACACCAAATGTATAAATATATATTATAAGATGAGAAATAAATAGAATAGAACAGTAGAGAGTTCCTGACTGCATGTTAACCATCATCATTCTAGTTCTTCTTCATGTTTTCCTCACATAACTTCCTTAGGGCTTCCTATCTCAAAATTGAAATTCATCTAAAAGAGAGATTTTGACAATTAGTCAAGTGATTCTTCAAAGTCCAAGGAGGAACAGAAGCTATATGACTAACAACCGTAATTGAATCGCATTCAAAAACAATCCAGTTAGCATATAAAGTTGTTTGATATCTAGGAGAAAAATCAAAACTACCCAATTAATTGCGAACGTAATTATAAAAAATGGCAACGTGGGCATCAATTAAGCAGTTGAATCAATCTCTTTTATATTTTTATGATTTGTTATTGTTATTGTTATTAATTTATTAATTATTACTATTATTTATTTATTTATTTGTTTATTTATTTATTATTATTATTATTATTATAATAAAAAAATAACAAATAATAATAATAATAGTTATTATTGTAATTAACTAAGGACATTTTAATAACTTCAAATAATTTAGCTTATTCCGATTCCGATTCTGATTTTGATTCTTGCAGCTTAAGTAAATAATTTATTCTAATTCTCATTCCATCTTATTCTCATTCCAGCCCATTCCAATTCTAGCTCATTCCGATTACTGACAAGTAAACGCAGCATTAAGTTATTTCTACTCAAACAATTTAAGAGTACTAATTTTAAGTCAGATGAAAGTCACAATTAACATAACTTAGCAACTGCCTTAACATATACTTGAGATTATTAATTAATAATTTAAAAGTGGAGTACTCCTAAGATATTTCCTTATTTCAATTGGCAGATCTTTTGCCACAAAGTTGACAATTAGAATAAAATTTCGATATGATGCTGTGAGCCATGTTTTATGATTTATTTATTTTAGAAAGTTTTTCACCTATCGATCGATCCTAGGGAGACGGTGATGAATAATTAATTAAAACAATTTCTTTTAAAGAAAAATAAAAAGAGTTGACCCGACATAGGCTTATTTTTTATTTCCTCGTAAAAAACAAAAAAAAAAAAAAAAAACATTCAACACATTTGGTTGCACATGGAAGTCCTTATCTCCAAAATCGTTAGTCTCATAGATTTCGATAATTGAATTTCACAGTATAAATTTGTATTAATACTGAAATTGCATTACTGCAATATCGATTTGGTATTAATATATCAAAATGCACGTTTCTTCATAAATGTAACAAAAATAATAATAATAATAATAGAGCTACAAATAGTTTTGTACAAATTAATGTGTACAATCTAATGTGGCATGAAAAGATTAGTTGAAAAGTGATAACAATTATCTTTTTCAATTATGTGGATTCATGATAATTTTATATAACCAATCCTCTTATGCCAAATCAGTTTGTACATATTATTTGTATAAGATGGTTATGGCTCTATCATTACTCAAAAAATAATTTTAAATTAGCGTAAAAATAAAAATTAAAAATTAAAAAATCAACAGGCAATTATATAAATAACTTATTGTAATACATAAATCCACTTTGCTCACGCATACGGGTAATGATAGAAATTAAAATTAATTAGCTTCATGAAACATACAGTCAAACCACGTACAATTTTGGATGTCGAAATTAGAATATTTGATTACAATTGTCAATCTAACTTTTGTCTTAAAACTTATTTATAGTAATTAAGTCTTAGAAATACCAAAAAAAAGGGTGGAAAAATATAATCAATCAAAACGCCCACGGATCTACTTAGTATCCTTTGAATGTTTATTATTTTCCATTGAGCCAGTCAGGCTCGAAACTGGATATTATTCTAATTGGAAGTGCCTCGGGCATCATTTGGTGGGGGACGTAATTTAATATTAAAAAAAAGTAAAAATTTAGTGAAATAGATATTAACAATATGTTTAATGGGGGCAAGCATATTTCATACAAATATTAAAATATCCATAAAATTTGAAGGGAAAAAAGAGGTTTGGTGGAGTCAATTCTATTAAGACGCTCAAGGTAGAGCTAGAGGAATACTGAGTATTAGATTCTGTGGGGTTTAATTTTAAGCCCTCAACATATGCGGAGGACATAAAATCTATGGGCTACAGGCACAAATGGGATGGCATTGACTCGAACAATCTAAAGAAACAGTATGATCTTATGAAGCAGTAAGTAAATAAATTGAGAGAGCGATATTTTGCCAGAGCAAAGTTATTTCATCCACCATTTTCTAAAACTTGAAACTCATCTAAAAGAGAAGATTTTGACAATTAATCCAATGATTATTCAAAGTCCAAGGAGGAATAGAAGCTATATGACTTAGAAATTGAATTGCCATAATTGAATCGCGTTCCAAAACAATCCTGTTACCATAGAAAGCTGTTTGATATCCACAAGAAAAACCAAAGCTACCCTAATAATCGCCAACATAATTATAAAAAATGGCAGCATGGGCAAGAATTGAACAGTTGAATCAATCTCTCTTGTACATTTTTATGATTTGTATATATCTCAACCTCAATTTTTTGCCCTCCCTGATTTCTATCTTTGCCTCTCATTTTTTTACACAAATATTGGTGACTAAAAAAAAAAAGTTAAAACACAATATTAAATTCTTGAATTTTATTATTATTTTACTTAAAATTAAAGATTTCAATCCCAGTATAATTATCTCAAGTTCAATTTCTAATATAATATTATAATTTAATGTAATATTTTAATTCGTGAAAATTTATCGTTGCTCTTTCAATTCATAATTATCTCTCCATCAAGTGTTTAACTAATTGTGAGCTAGAACAAACCTTTAGGGAGGGAAAATAAAAAATGCATCGCGTTTGTGGGTAGGCTTGTCAAAAACCTGGGTTCGGTCCGGGTTTGGTGCTGCCCGGGACCGGCCCGGATGAGCATAATGCATGCCCGGACCCGGGTTTAAGCCCGGAATTTTCATATACAGGCCGGGTCAAGTCCGGCACCTCCCGGGCCCGGGTTTTTTATCCGGGCTTTCCAGCCCGCAAATTCACCTCACAACAGTGTAAATTTTATATAAATAATAAATAAAAATTATTTTAATCTACTTTTTAGGTGCCTAAATTTCAATTTGTTTCGCCATTAATTTTTCTCTCTTTTCTTACTCTTCTAACGGCTTGTGTATATTATTATTGTTATTATTACTTGTCTACATACGTATTTTACAGAGTAGAGGTTTCATGTCATATGTGCCGCATAAGATCAGAGACATGCATAATGCATTATTAACAACAACCTATATCACTAATAATTTCAAAGTGGGCCCAGTGAAGAAATCAAAGGAATTGCAGACATGGAGATATCAATTAATTATACATGGAGATGTAGATGTTTGATATTTTCAGCACAAAAACACCTGCTGGATGCTGCGGCTGCTGCCATGCTCGCTGCTGCGGCTGCTGCCATGCTCGCTGCTGCTGACTGCTGAGGCTGGCCGGCCGTGAGCCCGTGACTGATGGCAGACGATGGTGGCTGAGATGGCGGCAGATTCGGCTGCACCGCTGCACGAACTGGAGATCGTCAGATCGAGCTAAGCCGCGCGTAACTGTCAGTGTCGAGATCTGAGAAGAGATGATGCTGCGCTGCTGACGGTGGCGGTGGTGTGGCAGCCGGCGGTAGCTCCGGGGATCGAAATCGATTGGGATTTGAAATTGGGTGTTGTCGTGTTGAACTTGAATGTTGATTAGGGATCCGTTTGGTTTGGTAATGCCGCAATGGGTTTTGGGTTTTCATTTTTCAATTCAATTTTTTTTGTTTTATTAACAAACCGGGTACGGGCCGGGTTCCGGGTTCTAGATGCCTTGTCGTACCCGTGCCCGGAAACATCCGGGTCTTAAAATGTCATGCTCGGACCCGGATTTTTTACAAATTCACCCGGATTTTACCCGGACCGCATTGTCCGGGTCCTGTCCGGATCCTGTCCGGACGGGTTTTTTTGACACCCTTATTTGTAGGCTGTGATTTGTTATTACGAACTTATGACGTTAGTATTCGCCCGTGTTTACTATTTAGTGGGTTTAGGGTTTATGGAAATTCGATTATTGGAATGTGATGTTAATTGTGCTGTTTTTGTTAGTCTTTTTATTATTAGCACTGCTATGTTGAACACTAGAATTTGCATTTTAAAGTTTTTATGTTTTTGTAAAAGTTTCTCTTTTTTGGGAGCTTATGGGATTGTTTTAAAATAAATGTTATCTTTTTAATAAGTTTAATAGAGATAAAGTTAAGAAAAAAAAAATTGTTTTTTTTTACTTTTTAGCTTCTATTTTGTTTCGTTAAATTATTAAAAATTAAAAAAAAAAGTGAAAACTTTAGAAGTCCACGCTTGGCCCGTCCCATCCAAACTTTGATTGGCCTACAAGGGCCTGGGCCTTTTTTAAACACGGGCTTCGGCATTCTCAACCTGACCCATTCAATTGCCACTCCTAGATCTATTGGATAATTGAAAAAACTATTTAGTTAATGATTTGTTTCTTTAATTATAATTTCTCATTTCCTTAACAATAATGTTACATATCCCAAATATTAATCTTAAAAGTGTGATGTGGCAGCTGATATGACATTTCACTTATAAATTTATTTTAAATTAAAATAGACTCCCTAAAATAATTTATTTTAAATCTTATCCCTTTTTTTTTTTACATCTCCCAAACATTAATCTAAAATAAATTATTTTAGAGGATCTATTTTAATTTAGAATAAACTTAAAAGTGGAATACCATATGAGCTGCCACATCACTTGAGATGACTTTTGAGATTAATATTTGGGATATGTAGCATTATTGTTTCCTTAATTATAATTTCCTCTCGAACCTCCAAGGAGGATATTGCATCAATTATGAGAAGGATCAATAACATTTTGTATCCCAAATAAATTAATTAGATGGATCTTATAAAAGCCTATATCGTTATTGGGGCAAATTTAAGAGATAAAATTTTATACATAATTTAAAATGCAGGTTGTGAGCCTTTAGACTAAGAGAAAAAATAAAAGACTAAAGTCTTGTTCGTTAAATGTCTAAAGTCTGAAATTTTATTAATTCAAATATTTTTCTAAAATTTGCTTGTTTGTTTTTTATAACTTATGTCTTATTTTCAAAAATTTATATATGAATAGAGAGAGTAAAATTTTCTAATTTTTATTTGAATAAAAAAAGTCTAAGTAATAAGTTAATATTATATTTCAAAAATATATCTATAAAATATATTTATTTCCTAAACTATAAAGTTCTAATCTTTTTTTTATTTACAAGGACATAAATATCAAATAAATATGTTTAATTTTTTTTTTAAGAAAAAAAAATAAGATGCCATATATATATATATGTGTGTGTGTGTGTGTGTGTGTGTCATTCAAATATTCGTATTCAAACCCATTTAAACTTTAGAAAAATTCAAACATATTGAGCTTTCATACAAAAAAATAAACGCTACCTAAGATCCAATGGATTATAGGACATTAGTGATTGAGCGCTAACTTTTTTATATTTTTTTCTTCTCTCCTTAACGATTTTATTCTCTACTTTCTTTTCACTATTCTTTTTGTATTGCAACAACTGAAACCTTTTTTTTTTTTAACCATACATATATACACAGTGAACATATTTCCAAATTGTTTTATTAGACATGAAAAAGCAAGTTTTAGGGTTTAAATAAAGAATAATTGTAAATAAATGGGTCCATTTGATTGTGTCTAAAATAATAATCTTACACTTAATTATACTAAATTTTCCTTAAATGTAAAATACATTATAGGTATTCTTGTCACTATTTTTTTCAAATATAAGTGTTCAAAGTATTTTTTAGAGTACAAATAGCCCCACTTATTTCTTATTGGATAGTAGAATATTATTTATTTTTATCAGTTATGAAATTTATTATCCAATAAACGGGTGCATTTGATGGCGTCTAAAATAATAACCTTATGCTTAATTATACTAAATTTTCTTTAAATGTAAAATACATTATAGGTATTTTTTAAATATTTTTTTTCAAATATGAGTGTTCACGAGTGTTTTTTCAGAGTGCAAATAGCCCCACTCATTTCTTATTGGATGGTGGAATATTATTTATTTTTATCAATTATGAAATTTATTATCCAATAAATTGATGACACATAAGAGTTGGAATTCAAAATTAAGATTCCGAGCATTATTGGTTGAGTTTTAATGCACTCATTATAAAGAAAATGTCAGACTTGAAAGAATATTGAAAAAGAATTGTTCACATGATCAGAGTTAATTTAAGAATATTTATGGAATTATTAAAAGAAGAAAAAAAAGAGGCTCGAGAGCCCTCATTTTTTCACCAAAAAAATATACACGCAATCTTAGTATGTCAATATAATAAGATCCATGGATGAGATTAAAATACTGATTCTTATTTTTATTAAGAATTTCTCTACGATGCAGTATGAGTTTTTATGGCATTGATAATGGAGTGTTATGGAATCTTGGATTTTAATCTCTGCCATTCATTTGATATAGTGGATAAAAATAGATTAATTAAAGAATAACAAGTGACCTTTCGGTTGCAAATAAATGTAGATTTTTTTTAATTAATTGATAAAAGAAAATTTCTAATATGTTGAGATAAAAATCCAACATTGGATTTAAATATTATAATTTTCACCCTTAATTTAATTTTAGCATTAGAGGCTAAGGCTTCGGCGTTTGAATTTCTCTAAATTTTATATATTTTTTAATTTTTAATCCGTTGAATTACATTAGTGTTTGAATGTTAATAAATTTTATGGGTTAATTTATCTTTTAGATACTTTCAAGGATAAATATTTTGGATGGTAAAAAATCAACTAATTGATTAATGTTTTATATTCCTAAAGTATTTAAATTCAAGAGAAGGGTAAATATAATTTTTTTTTTTTAAATTTCATTGTGGTGATATTGTAAATAAAATTTGTGATTATTATACTTGTTTTATAAATAAAATATCAATAAAAATTAATTTTTTTTTAAAGGTCCTTTACAATTTTTTTATAGGGAGTTTTTATTAATAAATTTATTTTTGTCATCTAACTTGAAATATGTCAGGAGCGAAATAAAATGATCCTTGTTAACCTCACAAAACTGTTAGTTAGTTAAGGTTAAGGGCATTCTCCTATATTTTTTTAAGTCAACATTAGTCAACCGTTAAAATAATGGTATTCGGGGGGTAAATCTAATAAGGGGGTTACCCTAAAAATAATGACTCTTAGTAACATAAAATTTTATAATTACAATCAAAGGGTATCAATACAATAATCTTTCATGATTCATAAGCTAAAATTAAATAGGAATATATATCAGCTTTAACTCTTATGAAATTAACAAGTGATATTCGAAAAAAAAAATACAAATAAACTTGTAAAACTTAAATTTTATAAGGTTTGGAAAATTTCCTACTATGTAAATAAAAATATAAAATTATACAAAGAATATTTTTAGATTCTTTATGTAAATATTATTCAGGTTAAATTAAGGAGCCTAATCAGGCTAAGCAAACACAAGGCGAGGGATCGAGATCCCTGAGCCATCATACAAAAGCCAAGCAGAGACTCTAATAGGGGTAGAAGCAAAAGTGTGGATTCCGAGAGGAAGCTGGAGAGCATGAGAAGCCATAAGATCCGCCGCAAAATTCGATTCCCCGTAAATATGAATCAAAGCCACTCCCCCACTGCGATCCATAAACTCCTTTATACCACAAAATCAAAGGATAGCAAGCATTAACAGAAACAATCTGAATAGCGCAAGCACCATCAGCTTCAATAAGAATACCACGAATGCCAACCTCCCAAACTACCACAAGCCCTTGATAAATTCCCCATAATTCAGCCATTATCACCGAGCACACACTAAGATTAATACTGAAACCTGTCTTCCCTCTCACCATTGCTGTTTTGAATTAAGGCCCAAGCCCCACCAATACTTGAGCTTTTTCTAGATCCATCAGTGTTCAATTTAAACTCCATCAGGAGGAGAACTTCAATGCAACCATTTATTAATTCTAGTAGCTCCTATACGAATTTCCGAACGGCTAATCATTTGGATCTCAACTGCTTTTGATTTGATGTCCGAAATAATGTTTCCAATGCTATTATTATTATTCAAGAAAATAGCTTGTTCCCTCCAGAACCACAACCTTCAAGCTGCCACTGTAAAAATATAATTTTATTCAATATTTCCATGAAGCCCCTTGGCCTTGCTCAAATTAAAAATGATCCAATCTTCCGTACTCATGTTGAAGAACTCCTCTTTGCAAGCGAGAGGCAGCGGCAAACACCATACTTTCCTGGTATGGAGACAATCACGGAGAACTTGTGAAACATTCTCCACGGTGCAGCCACACCAAGAGCACTGCATCCTAATAATGTGCCTCTTATATAGAAAATCTTCAGTCTTCAACTTGTTCTTCATAGCTAACCACAGAAAGGTGCAAACAGATTGGGGACCATTCCATTTCCAAATGACATTCAATTCCATATTCTGTCGAATCTGAGCAGGGTCTATAATGGACCAATAAGCTGATTTCGTACTAAAATCCCCAGTCTTGGAATGAGTCCATTATCGAAGGTCATCTTCTTCGTTTCTACTGAGGAGCTTGGAAGCAACAATTTTCAATAGACCATTGCCAAGAAGTAATCTCTCGAACAAAGGCCAATTCCAATGCCCCTCTGCCGTGACAAAACCCGTAATAAATAAGGATGGAGTTAGGGACTCGTATGCTTAGCCAAAATCATGCAGTCATGAAGCTATGCATCCCACCAAAACTGAGCTTTCTGACCATTACCAATAGCCCAACAGACTTCTCTAAGAACTTCACTCCAAATTTCCTTCACAGACTTCTAAAGATGAGAGCCATACTTAGTGAGAAGCTCACGAGGGAGATTCTCTTGATCAGTGCCATGCTTGGTACAAAGGATCTTTACCTGAAAACGGATTAGAAACTTTTGGGAACGTGCGTTGTCAATATTGTAGCATTTTCATCTTTGTATATTTGGTAGCTTTTGTATTCCAAAAGCAATTAGATAAAGATAGAAAGGGCATCTTTAGGAGATTATTTAGGAAAATTGTCAGCGGTCTTTGATATGGGTAGTTGTATATATGAGCGGACGTGTGATATGCAATTACATGCAGATTTTCTCTCCTGTCAAAAACGTTCTTTTCATGGTATCAGAGCCTTGAAGTGATCTTTCTAACAAATTTTTCTTCCATAGCCGGAGCCACAGCTTAGCACCATGGCTGGAAAGGAAAAGGAAAATCGAAACATGATTGATTATTCTTCCCCTTATTATCCTCACCCCTCTGATCATACGGGCATGATTATATCCCCTGTGAAATTGAATGGAGAGAATTATGAAGAGTGGTTACGCTCGAT